>AP025057.1:21252038-21408525 GCA_036186865.1 Eustoma russellianum
GAAGAAGTAGATAAATTGATTTCTATAACATAAATACCTAAAGTTGTAGTCGCACTACCCTTCAGCTTCTTCAACTCATCCAAATAAACGTCACAGTTTCTTTTCCAATACCTAGGCTAGTTGTAATGGAAACAAGTCCCCTCCTTAGGAACATTTGTCTTGGGTTCAGGTTTCGGTTTAGTTTGCCCTTTTGACCACTTTGCAACTTTTGCACCTTTTGTCTTACCCTTGCCTTTGTCTTTCTTTTTCATTGGCTTGATATTGACACTCAATACCTAGGTAGGCTTTTTGATATTCCCCTCAGCAGTTTTGAGCATACTATGTAGCTTAGGAATGGACTTTTCCATATTATTCATATTGTAGTACATGACGAACTAAGAGAAACTGCTAGGTAAAGAGTGTCGGATCAAATCCGTAGCGAGTTCCAAACTCAGGGGATATCCAAGTCTTGCAAGGTGTAGCCTTTTATCTTCAAAACATGAGCGCTAACAGATTCACCTTCAGACATCTTACAGTCAAAAAGTGCAACAGCGGTGTCGAACCTATCCTGCCTAGCCTGTTGTTGCAAAGTTTGTTTGAGATGCACACTCATCTCATAAGCTTCTAAGTGTTTCAGGTCCTTCTGAAGTCCTGGACACATAGTTGCCAACATAAGACATCCTATGTCGTTGGAATCTTCCACATGCTTCTTATGCTTATTCCTAGCAGCAACAGAAGCATCAGCAGGAGGAGGTTCAGGGATAGGGTCATCGAGCACGTAGGACTTCTTTTCTTGCTTGAGAACAATTCTCAAGTTTCGAAACCAGTCAACAAAATTAGTCCCACATTCTTTCAGTTTTTCCTTCTCAAGGATAGATCGCAACGATAAGGTGAAATTGTTATTAGCAGCCATTTATGATCTACAAAACATGCAAAGTAACACTTTATTAATAATGAGGTTAAAATTTATAAAACTCCCACTAAAACATAACCCTCAAAAGAAATATTTTAGTGAGCTAAGATCCATATTTGACCTAATTCTAAACTCAGCTTTAGCATGACGCTTAAAATTAAGTTATTTAGGTAGGTAACTTCTTTACCAATTACATCTCATGCAACTCTTAGAATTTATGGAATAATGACATCATATATCATTGTATGTTAGATTCCATCTAATGCCTTGGGCCCAAAACCGTTTTGATAGCCCAATTAAGTCTAACCAATTTTAAACTTATGAGTAGCACTATTACTCATCCTACGTAGATAGGAATGTTTAAAGCACATTGCTTTGGCAATAGCTACTTTAATACAATCCCAGTTTTAATAGGTGTTTAAGACATGGATGGCATCAAGACTTAAATTATTAATGAGGGTTCAATTTAGTTTATGTCTTGCATTGCATATCATTATATCATAGCATCCTATATGCATATATATAATCTATCATCCACGCATCTCATACAAAATGATAAATATGTAAACGGGACATAGCATGGCCAAAATAAATATGATCTTCATGAGACCAAATGAAGATCATAAAGGAAACCCTATGTGAAAGACTTCCTATTACAACATTTGCACAGATATATATCTTCTACTCTTGAGCTCGTGCCTCCATCTCCATGGAATCCACCCGTCCTTAGTGTGTGTCGTCATCACCACTTTGGTAGCTTGATTCTTCACTTATTACAATAATAAAAAAAACCTAACTACTTGTATAATAAAATACAACAAAAACTATAGCGGCACGCAGGCTATAATAACCCAAAATAAAATATGACTAAGTCAATCATATAGGTCCTAAGGCCATGCTATGCACCATGCAAAGACATCAACAATTATAATATATCTTACACAAACATATTATAACAAATAAATATATATTGACATTCTTAATGTCACGGTAACGAACTATAGGACGTACGCATACGGCGGTCCCGTGAAGCCAAACAGAAAACATCAATCCGATTGATAATTTTCCTTTCGGAACCCTAACACGGACTCGTCAATCATATTAACGATCTTACTGTTTTGAATATCTGTAAGCCCTTATAGAAGCATCGATCGAACCGAGAGTTATCATTCGAAACCCGAGACAGAATCATCCATCGAATTGATAATCTGCTATTCAAAATCCAAAACAGAATCCTCAATCGAATTGATAATCTGCCATTCAAAATCCAAAAACAGAATCATCAATCGAATTGATAATCTGTCTGTTTTGAATATGCATAAACTCTTACAGAATCATTATCGGTTATTCATATCGATATAAACATAATCGTTTTGATCATCACATGAAAACAAAAACATTATATCACATATAACAATCTCTAATTATAACATCTCATAAGAATGATTTGAAAAACACCAATCCGCCCTCATCAGATGAGATTCGAATATGGTTTTACACATATCATGGCATATCGTGCATTTATATCTAATATAAACAGAGTCGTTTGAATCATCACACGACAAACGAATTCTACCATATACAAATCATCTCATGGAAATGTATTGAAAAACACTATTCTTCTCTCATCACATGAAATCCGAATTAGCGTTTTATACATATCATGCCATACGAAAAACAGTAAACATATAATCACATAAGCATGATACAATCGATTTAAACGAAATCAACAAGTGGCTCTGATACCACTGTTAGGAAATCCGACAAGATCACTGCAAAAATGCACAGCAAAAAACAAAACTTGATCTCCGATTTCCTACCAAGGATCCATGTTGTTCGTTTAATTCGATGATAGAAATCAAAAATTATACCTCTGTAGATTTGAAATCTACAGACATAGAACGTGCGAACGTAGGAGGTACGATGACACGATCACCCTCTGTCGGTATCCACACGAATGCTTCTGCCTAGAGTGCTAGCTCTTGAACGGCGCGGCTGAGAGAATTTGGCTTTTCTCAAAAACGATTCTAGGGTTTCGTTTTTCCGTATTCTGTAGTGCCCAAGACACACCAGGATATATACATATATATAGATATCAAAATCCGATTCCAAATCGCATTGGTTAATGCCAATCATAATCCTTATCAAATACGGATTTTGTTAGGATTGGATAAAACCAATCAAAATCCATATCAGATATGGATTCTATTGTTATTATCCGATGATATAAATATATATATATATAAAAAACGAAAATAATAATAATAATAATTAATATCTAATATTAATATTATTAATATTATTAATATCAGCCCATACGCATTCTTGTGTGCGACCCGATAGGCCCATATTAATTGGCAGTTAGTTAAATCTCTATTAAACCAACAAGTCGTAATTGGCCTCTAGCAAGGCATTACGACTACCCAATTAATATGAGTACAGTCCAACTAGCCTAATAATAGCACATGCATTAATCCCTTTGTCACACGATATCTAGTTTGAACATAAGTCATGGTCAGCGTCATACTTATATTGTTCAAACATATAATTACTCGATCTCTAAGTAGACTGATAAAGCAAATGATATTGATCACACTATCAATTCATTTGAGCACGACCATGCATTTCACAGTCTCACTAATCGAGGGGCCCTAAGATATCTCTTTCAAAAGAGAGGGACAAATTCTATCTTAATTGTTCAATATCCTCTACATAATTTCTATCACATTCAATCATGACCTTTATTATTATCCAGTTACGGATAACGTTTGATCATGTCAAAATATAATAGTCCTTATGTTGGAAACTATGACAATCTCAAGTCAAAGGATTAAAATATGACTATCATGAGATTTACTTATGACGCCAATCTATGTAGTAATCTCATGATGGGTCTATCCAATACACTGTTCTCTAATAAGTATCTATGAGATTGATTTGTATGACGATACACATAATCATCTCATGATTATCAAATCAATACTCATACTGATTATAATTTATTTTATCTCTATAACAATAATGAATCAGGGACATATATCAAAATTGTGTAACATACTAATCAACAATAATGATAATAAAACCTCTTTATTAATAATAAATGTATAACATAAAACATCCAAATTATGGCCTAGGGCACATACACTAACAGTGACATCGATCAATCGATGTCTTCTGTACTGAGAGATCGATGTCTTCCAGAAAGTTTCTGGTTTGAATCTAACTGACATCGATCAATCGAAGTCTCTCTTACAGAGATTGAAGTGACATCGATCGATCGATGTCTCCAAATTTGAGGGTTCGATGTCTGAAAGAGAGTTTCTGATTTTGAACCTCTGCCACATCGATTGATCTAAGTCTCACCTTTAGAGACTGAAGTCACTTTCGATCAATCAATGTCCCAGTCTTTGAGAGATATATGTTGGACAGTAAAGTTCCAACCTTAACCCTTTCTAACATAGTGTGTTTTTCTCATTTTGCATCAAGTCCCAAGTGTAAATTTAACTCATTTAAAACATCTTTACATCATCAAAACATTTTATATCTCAACAATCTCTTCCCTTTTTGATGATTTCAAAACAAAGATTTAAAAGATGTTTTTGTTTGAAAATTTTTGTTTGAGCTAGCTAAAACTTTTCAAACTTGACATTTTATATCTCCTCCTTAGTCTATGCTCCATAAAACATGAAACATACGAGCATATCCAAAACTCCCCCTCAGTACTTAATCTTCCCAAACACTAATGAATGTCAAAATGCTCCCCCTCAACCAAACCATACATCAAATGCAAGTGAATCATGCCATATTTTCAACTTATGTGCCAAATATGCCAAAATTTGAAGTAGGCAAGCATATTATACATTTCCATCAAGCAAGCAAGCAACTATATTCCATTAAGAAAGCAAGCATACCAACAACATTGTAAGATTCTAATACCAAGCAACCAATAACATTGTAAGCATACCAATACTTTCTCCCCCATTTTGAAAGCATCAAAAACCAATATTGAAGGAAAAAAACTAATAAAGAAGGACAAGTAAAAATATCATTAATATAATACGAAGTTTTAGATACATAATCAACTTCTAAGTCTTAGCCTATAGCTACAAGGGAAAGGGGAGAACTAGAAGAGCTATTATTCGTTGGAGGAGAAAGCTGATCTGGGAATGCATGCCTTGAGCTTTTCCTTGAGCCTGTTATATTTCTTCTCAAATGCGGAAACACACTTCTTGAGGCTTGTATGTTCCTTCTCAAGGTCATCTATCCAAATTTGTTCCTTTGTTATGTCTTCTCTCACTTGATCTAATAAGGGATGTAGCTCGTTAAGCTCACCCTCGGCATGAAATGGTAACTCAGAACCACTACTCTCTTCCATTGGGACTTTTCCCTTATCCACTCGGGAGGTAGGGCTTGGTTGAGTTTGATAGTGTGGTCAAGGTCAGTGGGAGGCTCGGTGGGATGTGTTGGAGGAACGGGTTCTTCGGTAGGAATATTTCGGCCTCTTCCTCTTCTAGTTTATTTTGACCACCCCTTCTTTGTGCTTCTTTCTGGGATTTGTGGATTTGTTGGATGTTGGCTTTGATGTAATAGTCTTTGGTTTCTATCTTTTCTTCATAAGTCTCATCCAACACCACATTCGCCTTTCTTACCTTTTTATAAATTAAGTTGCTTTATGGGAGCACTTTCGATTTCTTAGTAACCGCCTCCAACATATTCACAAAGAATATTTCTCCAAAATTCAGTTGTTCCCTCATGGTTATAGGATAGGCAATGTAAAAATCTAAATTACTTGAGAGTTTGGCCGACTTACCATTGACACAAAAGGTGACAATGACAAGCAAGACACTATAGAACAAAGGTATATCGTTAGTGTTTCGGGTGAGATGGAAGCCAAGAAAGGTTTTAACTTCGTCTTCGGAGACCTTATACTCATAATTATCCCACTTCCAAGGATCAAAATCTTCTACATGCTCATCAGGGACACCAAGAAGTTTGTTGATAGTTCTTGTATCAAAGGCAACAAGTTGACTGTTTATAACCGAGTTCAATGAAAATGGCATCCTATTAAGGTATTCTACCCATAGGTTACCATAGAATAATCGGGTGTATCATGTGGACATATAGTCCATTTCCGAAATCTCCCAAACAGGTCTCTATTTTTTATCAACAAACCAATTGATGATCGGTCTCAATTCCTCAATGCTCAAAATAGCTTGAATTTTGAGCAATTTCAATGGAATGGTGGACCTTTTCTTTTCTTCACATTCATCAAATAAAACTTGAGCCCGAAATGAGATATATGTGAATTTACCACCCAATGGTTCTTCTAAGGCATTCTTGTACACACTGGATTTTAGCCATGAAAAATTGTTGAGTAGAAGCCTTCGCCTCACCTCCCTCAACATGCTTTCTTTAGAGGTATCAGTCTTTTTCCTTAATCCATGTGTCCTAGACCCAGTTGGGACTTGGGGATAGGATTGTTGAGGCACATTTTCCCCTTCACGAGAGGTTCTTGGCCTTTTGGAGGTGTTTCTGCGTTTTGGTGCCATTTGAAGGTTAGGGCATGAAATTCGCAAAACATGTGATGAAAGTTATGAAATTGATGAAGAGATTGATGAAATTTGAAAAAAAAATAGTTTTTGTTGGAAGAATTTGAGGTTGAAGGGCCGGATTTGAGAGAGAGCAGCGATTAGGGTTAGGATTTTGCGTTTGGAGAAGATGAAAGTGGGAAATTTTCTGTTCGTCACTTCTTTTATTGTCCTGCGCTCGATGACATCGATCGATCGATGTCATGGACTTTGATCAATTGATGTCTTCTACTTTGATCGATCGATGTCTGATTTACATTAGTCTCTCAAACAGCTACATAGATCGATCAATGTATGCTGATTTCTTTCTTTTTGGTAATTTTGACCCTCTAAACATTGTTGTCGTTCCTAATCTCGTTTTAATAGATTCAAATGTCTCGGTAGAAAGGGATTTGGTGAAAATATCAGCTAGTTAGACATTTGTTGGAACAAATTCAACATATACTAATCCTTTTTGGATACAATCCCTTATAAAGTGATGCCTTACTTCAATATGCTTGGTTCTACTATGATGTACCGGGTTTTGTGCTATACTTATGGCTGATGTGTTGTCACATAGGATAGGAACTTTGTCAAACTTGACATTGTAATCATTCAAGATGCTTATCATCCAAAGTAGTTGGGCACAACATGAAGTGACCGACACATATTCGGATTCCACCGTTGAAAGTGACATACTATTTTGTTTCTTGGAGCAATTTCCAAGGAATTGACATGTCTTGGAGGTGCTCTTTTTATCGACTATGTTTCCTGCATAGTCTGAGTCACTATACCCTCTTAAATCAAAACAACCAATTTTGGGATAATTTAAAGTTCAAAGTTCCTTTCAAATACCTAAAAATGTGTTTAATGGCAACTAGATGCGATTCCTTAGGCATATTTTAAAATCTAGCACATAAACACACAGCATGCAAAATATCTGGTCTACTAGCGAGTAAATAAAGTAGACTACTAATCATATCCCTATATTTGGTTAACTCAACCGGCTTTCCTTTTTCATCTTTATTAAGCTTTGTACTTGTGTTCATCAGTGTACTTACATTCCTTCCATCCTCAAACTTGTATTTCTTGAGTAAATCATTTGTGTACTTTGTTTGAGATATATATACTCCATCTTGAGTTTGCTTGATTTGAAGTCCAAGGAAGTAATTGAGTTCATCCGTCATGCTCATCTCAAATTCTCCTTCCATCAATTTAGAAGAATGCTCACAAAGAGAATCATTAATGGCACCAAATATAACATCATCCACATAATTTTGAACAAGTAATTGATTATTTCCTTTATCATCCGTTTTATTTCTAGATACCCATTTAGTGCCAATTATGGGGTGATCACTGGTTTAGCTACTAATTCCCAAACATCACTTCTTTCAAATTGATTTAGTTCTTCTTGCATGGCTAATACCCAATCTTCATGATTTATAGTCTCTTTTATATTTTTAGGCTCAACTTGTGAAATGATGGTATTTTCATTAAATTTTGTCCTAGTCAATATGCCTTGACTTGTTTCTCCTAACATCAACTCTCTTGGATGGTCTTTCTTATATTTATATGAATCCAGTAAATTTGAAGTGTCTCCTCTTACTTCTTCATCTTCAATCTTAGGTTCATTTTCATGTGGATCAATCCTAAGGTCAATGAGAATATTTCCTTTTGGATTCTCAAATTTTTTATATGACTTACTTCAATTATTTCTTCATCATTATCATTATTTAAGCATGGTTCATCCTCAAGGAGTTCACTAAACTTAACATGAATTGATTCTTCAACTTTGATACTCCTTTTGTAATATACCCTAAATGCCTTGCTATTTTGGGCATATCCCATAAAGATTCCTTCATCCGCTTTAAAATCGAGTTTATCCAAGTAGTCTTTGGTGTTAAGTATAAAACACTTACAGCGAAATACCTTGAAATAACAATTATTAGGTACTCTACATCTCCAAAGCTCATAAGGAGTCTTTTTGAGAGATGGTCTCAAGTAAACTCTATTTATTACATGACAAGCGGTATTTACCGCTTCAGCCCAATAATACTTGGATAGCTCAAATTCATATAGCATGGCTCTACTCATTTCTTGAAGTGTTCTATTTTTTCTTTCTGAGACACCATTTTGTTGAGGAGTTCTTGGAGTCGAGAAATCGTGTCCATACACTCTGGATACACAAAATGATTGAAACTCATCATCAAACTCACCACCTCTAACACTTCTAATTCCTTCATTGTGTCTTCTTTTTTATTTTCTAATCTCCTACAAAGTTTTATAAATTCTTGACACGCATCATTCTTTTTGGCTAAGAACATGACCCAAGTGTACCTAGAGAAGTCATCTACCACTACAAAAGTGTAATGTTTTCCACCTAGACTTGCCGTTCCAATATCCCTATACAAATCCATATGAAGCAATTGTAGAGGTTTGGTGGTGGAGATTTCACTTTTGGGCTTGAAGCTTGCTTTAACAAGCTTTGCCTTTTGATAAGTTCCACATAAGCCATGGTTCTCGAAATTCAATTTTGAAAGACCTTGGACCTTTTCATTTTTGCAAATCTCTTTGAAAATTTTGAAACTAATATGTCTAAGTCGTCTATTCCATAGTTGTGTCAAATCATTTTGGCAACTAGACATGAAACCTTTTGAGATATAAAATCATATGTGCTAAATTTATAAACATCATTTTTCCTTATGGCCTCAAACACGATTTTATCATTCTTTTTCACAATGCAATTTTTTGTCACAAATTCAACTTGAAAATTAGCATCACATAGTTGGCTAACACTTATCAAATTATATTTAAGCCCTTCTACATATAATACATTATTAATAGTGAAAGAGGAGTTAACAATTTCTCCATGTCCAAGGATTTTGGCTCTCCCATTGCAAAAATGCACCGTTCCACCATCTTGGAGCTTGAGTTTGGTGAACAAGGTTTTGTCTCCAGTCATTTGTGTTGAAAATCCGCTCTCCATGATCCATTTGGTTACTTCTTCTTTGGCTACTCTATTTATCTTGAGAGCCTACAAAACTAAGAGATTTATGCATTGGTACCCTTTGATGGCTAGGTCCTTTAGGGTTAGCTTATCGACCCTTAGGCTTTCAAACATACATACTATCAAATCTAGCTCTACATGTACTTTTCACATGTCCTACTTTGTTACAATAAAAACAAGTGGGTACGTGCCTTGGTTTATAAGATGATGAGCCATGTTATATTTTTCTCTTATTTGCCTTTTGTTAATGACTTGGGTTTAATGGAAGAATGTGATGAATCAAATCCTAAACCGAATTTATCATTTTCAATCCTTTGATTTCAAAATAATTTGTCTAGATTATTTTTAGCATTGGTTAGTTTTTGTAAGTCTATTCTTAATTTCTTACATTCTTTCCTAATTTTCACCTTTTCTAGAGCTACAGTTTTATGCATGGTGAGTATGATGTCATGATCTTGATAAATCAAAATATTCTTATCATGCAAACTCTTGTTTTCTAATTGGCATTTTTTAAATTCTTTCTTCACTTGTTTATATTTTAAATTCAGTTTTTCAGACTCATCTTGCAAATCTCCTATTTCACCTTGCAAATTTGAAGAGTTAGAGTTTACCTCAAGGTCATTCTCAATTGCCATGAGACAAGTATGTTGTGCTTTCGGATTCTCAACTATTGCAGCAAGTCCAACATCCTTGTCTTCACTTTCTTCTCCTTTCGATTTAGAAAGGAGATCATCCCACGTGGTTACCTCTGGATTTAGGGCTTTCTTCTTTGGAGAAAGTACTTTTTTTTCGCTTTTGCGGCTCCTTGACATGGCAATCGACAATGAAGTGACCGGGTCGACCACACCTATAGAAATTTTCACTTGCTTCTTTATCCTTGGGTGGTCTTTTGAAAACTTCCTTGCTTGGACCTTGTTTCTTGTGGCCATTCTTTTAAATTTTCTCACCAGAAGAGAAATTTCCTCATCTGATTCATCGAACTCTACCACCAATCTTTTGTATGATGCTTGTGTGGGCTTAATAGGATTCATCCTATTTTATTCATCAATAAAAATTTCATGAGTAAGAAGATTACCGGATAGCTCATCAAGGGTAAGAGTCTTGAGCTTCTTTGATTGGGTGATGACGGTGACTTTGGGTGTCCATTCTTTTGGAAAAGAGTTGAGGAGTTTTGAGACAAGTTCTTCATTTGAGATTTTCTTATCCACCATGAAAAGTTGATTCACTGTTCGAGTGAATCGGTCGGTTGTCTTTTCAATCTTTTCAACACTCTTCATCCCGAACATTTCATATTTCTACATGAGCATTAGTCTTTTGGCCATTCTTACTTTCTTAGTCCTTTTCTGTATCATTTCCAGCTTTTTCCATGCTTCATAGGCTGTTTCTAGACCTTGAAGTCTTATGAGCTCGGTGGTGGTTAGAGCACTTGAAAGGATTGTTGAGAAAAAAAGTTTGAGTGATTTACAAATACGTGATTTAAATACTATGTGTTTAAGAAATGCATGACAAAATTTATTACTTGACACGTTTTTGCGATATAATAATGTTGCCATACTAACAAGCCATGAAGCGTTAAAGCTTACATCAAATGTCAAACATTTGTTGTGTTTGAACTATTTTCAGGTGCCACCATTAATGAACTAAACTAGTTCATTAAGTGAAGTGCTTAGTTAAATTAACTAAGTAGTTCATTAAATGGAGATATGTTTGGAGAAGGCATGATGGCAAAAAATTGAAACATGGAAAGTCCACTCTATTTGGCATACACGTTTATATATATATTCAGATTTTTTATAAAAAGGCACAATACACATATATTCCGACGTACTATCGACATGTTACACATATTACGAACGTACGTCAACGTCACACCACTATAATTACCTCATATTTATGAGTATATTCAGGTCTTATATCATATGATATAAGTCATGGTGATAACAAAATTATTAGGACATGTTACAAGGTTATAAACCGAAAATTGTCGTATCGGGTGACTACCGAAACTTCGCCAACGTGTCACGTACTTATCATATATAGATGGACAGCCCCAACAATTCACAAATAGACAAACATTTCGTGGCTTACATGGTATATTTATACATAAAATCATTCTATGTTGGCACACACAAATCACCCGCAATTAAGACCAAATTGTAGAGATTTCAAATTCAATTTTTTTGTCACATGGGACGCCACTTTAGTACGACCATTAGAGCTGAATATCTACTAGATTTTATTTATATTATGTGTGACATAATATATATAACATGTGCAAAAAGTTTGAATTTAATTGGAGAAAAATCGCGTAATCGACGAAAGTCGAAAATTCGGTTTTCTACGAACATAACACATGGAACATTTTTGGCATGACATATGACATGTATCTAGACACTTTTTTACACATTCAAGACATGTTAAAGTGTTCTATAAAATTCAAATTAGGGCTGATTGAAATTTATCATATATGTGTAATTATTATGCAATATTTGACAAAGTTCACAAAAGTGAAATTCAGCACATGTTCAAGACATGTTACACGCCTATCTCATCCTTGGTAGAGCTTATGTGGAGCTTAGTTGGAATCTCAATTGATGGAGAATAAGCTACACAAGGTTAGTGACATAAAGGAGGGAGCTACACAAGGTAACATTTCAAAACTTTGAGAATATAATACATGCTGAAAATTCAGCATGTGACAACCTTGAGCAGGCCGATTTTTTCCTAGAATAGGTGACTAATTGACATCCCAAATTGAAGGGATTAATTTTTGATTATTTGGCAATATTTGGAACTTGACTTGGCACATGTTTTGACACTTTAATCTCAGATTTTACAGCGACTAATTGGTGACAAGATTCATCCAATCATAGAGTGCCAAGTAAGCAAAGCCAAGACATTTATCCAATCAAGTTGTGTCAAGTAAGCAAGATGGTGTCATCTCTACACAAGGTAATCTTCCAAGGGAATTAAAGAGAATTCTCAAGGTGATGGAAGACCCTAGGGGGCGGCCAACTTTGATTAAAAAGAAGAGGAGAGCAAACAAAAGCAAGACAACTCTCATTGTCTCTCAAGTGCAAAAGGCTCTACTTATTCTCTTCTTCTACATTTTCTTTCTTTCTTCTTCTTCTCTCAAGCCTATTGTTCTTATATTCAATATATTGAATAGGCTTTGATTAGACCACCATACACGTTTCAATTTTTGTAAAAGGTTGAGCAAGGTGTGATCAAACCTTCATCCATACGATGATGGTGTTCGTGATCGGTGTGATTGCTTGTATCGGTTGTTTAAGGATGGACTTGGTGTGTAACTCTAGCAACCTTGTGGTAAGGTGTTATTTTGTGTTTAGTGATAACCGAGGAAGGTGTCCTCGAAGACTGGAGTAGGTTGATTTAACCGAACCAGTATAAAATCCTTGGTGTCGTTACTTTCAGCACTTTACTTTCAGTTTTCAGTTTCTGCGTTGATTTCCTTTCAATTGAAAAAATAGTAAACGACTTTCAAAAATTATAAAACTTCTTAGAAACATAGCCACACCCCTTACGTTTCATTTGACGTAAGTTTCAACCCATTTGGACAAGTATAAGTCAATAAAACATTAATAGTTCTGAGACTAGTGCAATTTGATTTTCAGACTTGCAAAGGTTGAGAACATCAACATATTTGACATACTTCCCAAAAATATTTTTCAAAACTGTTTCAATGCATCAAAATAAATATCTTAAGGGGTTTTGTATTAAATTTTCAGACCATTTGGAGTTACGAATTAATCGGAATAAAATTTTCAAATCAGAGTACTGTTTCTGGCAGATTCGTGCAATCTGACCATAAATGCATTTTCAAAGGGTTAGAGATTGAATTTTAATCTGATATTTTTAGGAGATACTTAGAATATCTGAGAGTAGAATCTCTCCAAATTTCAGAATTTTTGAAGGTCTGTAACTAGGTCTTGCAAACGTTGCAAATCAGGATCTAGAAACAGAAACTGTTTTCAGAAGTTAGGTTTTTGGGTCAAAATATTCTTAAAACCAAAATTTCCGCACCTACTATTCAACCCCTTCTTCTAGTGGTGCTATACAGGTCCTACAAGGATATCGAATGCTTTACCATTAATGGCAAAGTTTATCTTCTATCTGTCGGTGTAGTCATTCTATCTTTGAACATTGATTCTCTTTTTGAGTTGGTAATCATAGGAACTTCGATTCCTTTGAAAATAGCTCTACATATATCAAATCCAAAGTCTTTCAAATGATTTATCATTCGAAATTTCCACAAAAAATAATTTTGGGCATCAAACGTAGGTGCTTTAGTGTTTGATTCTGAGATTAGCACAGTTTGGAAGTTGAGGTGTAGGATGAAGAGGTTGTCATTGCCATGATCTTTAACCTTGTTACTTGCAAAGATTGGCCAAGCAATCAAGGTTATGCTCAGATACAATTTGTTAGTTCTGTAATAAACACTGTAGAGGGTGGGTGAATAAAGCGTTGGACAATTTTGTGGAATTTTCTAATTTTTGGCTTTCTTCAACTCAAAAAGAATTCAAAATCAAAGCAAGAACGGGAGATGAGAGACAATGAATGAGTACACCAAATATAGAGTGGTTCGAATCATAAATGATTCTACTCCACTACCACTTTGTTGTCAAATTGGATTTTCAACAACTACTCTTCTTAATAAAGCTAATAAGAACAACCACAACAATACTTACACTAACAACTTAGTGTAACCAACCACAACAACAACTTTTTGCACAAAACACCTTTGCGCAAACACAACAACTTCAACTCTAAGCAATAACAACTTCTTGCTACCACACAACTTCAACAAAGTTCTCTCAAGAACTTTCTCACAGTGGACTAAAGAAAGTAGTGGGGATCACACTTTCTCATTAGTCTAAACAAAAGTAAGAGATCAAATATTTGTGGTTCCTCTTTTGTTAGACTTACTATCTCTCAATATACAACAATGAAGAACAAAGAAAGGTTGGGAAGCTTTAAGCACTTTTACACATATGAGAGAAATATACAACAATGAAGAATGAAGCTTAATGATGGTGAAAGTGTGTTTTGACTCATCTGAGGTTCTTCTATTTATAGGAGTTGTTCACCACATTTTTGGAGCCTCCACCATGTCTTCAACTTCATCAAATATCAAGACTATGTCCAATTAGTATTTAGCCACCCTATGGAGTGATTTTCATCCTTAATAGCCAACCTAGAATAGCTTAAACATGGATATAATAGTCAAGGAAGCATGTGTAATGTTAGAGAAAAGTCAACAAGAAATTTGAGCAAGATTGGAAAGAGAAAACACCATGAATCTCCCTTGGATTCTGTTCCAATGGTCATAAAAAGTTGAATTACAGGGGACATCGATCGATCGAAGTGTGTGCCTTGAGAGATCAATGTCCTCCAGAGAGATTCCAGATTTGAACCTGTTTGACATTGATCGGCCGAAGTCTCTCCTGGAGAGACTGATGTGACATCGATCGATCGATGTCCCCTGGACTGAGAGATCGATGTCTTCAAGAAAATTTTTGGTTTGAATCTTACTGACATCGATCGATCGAAGTCTCTCTTGGTGAGACTGAAGTGACATCGATCGATCGATGTTCCCAAATTTGAGGGTTCGATGTCTGACAGAGAGTTTCTGATTTTGAACCTTTGCTACATCGATCGATCGAAGTCTCACCTTTAGAGACTGAAGTCACTTCGATCGATCAATGCCCTAGTCTTTGAGAGATTGATGTTGGACAATAAAGTTCCAACCTTAACCCTTTCTAACATAGTGCGCTTTTCTAATTTTGCATCCAATCTCAAGTGTAAATTTAACTCATTTAAAATATCTTTACATCATCAAAACATTTTATATCTCAACATGTTAAGATATACCAAAAAAACGTAGAAAACGTCAAATGGAAAGGTTAGGCTGATAAGGTTTATTCATTTCGGCTTGTAAGATCTTGTATTTGAATTCTGTTGTTATTAATTTTTTAGGGTAAATAATATATAAATTTCACTATAAATCTTTGATGAAATTTGTAGTATGTATTGGCTATGGACCGGAAAACCTTTTATCGTTAACTTTTCTTTTACCCGGAAAAAAAGGGGAATTTTCTTTGGCATGGAGAGGGAAGAACCTTTATTGGTGAATTTACTTGTCTGGCAAATTCTTTCAAGTTTTTTTTTTTTAAGTTTAATATGTTGAAGTTCATTATGTTCAGTAAGTTCAATATGCTGACTGAAAAGTTTAGCATTACTCAAGTTCAATATGTTTTCAGTTGTACATTTTTATGTTAACATGTACGCTTTGACCGTTTTACTCTTGTTTTGTTTATTAACTCAACTACTTTATGTAGTTATTTTATGTCTATTTGTATGTTCTCGGTTATTTATGTTTAGTTTGCATATTGCTTTATACTTTTGTATTTATATGTATAAAAATATTTGTAAAAATAGAAATAAATTATAGAATATAAACAAAACACATATAAAAACAAGTAAAACATACGTATTAACAAAAAAACATATAAAATGTTGAAGGAAACTTTCATTCATCATACTGAATTTAAGAATACCCTAACCTTTTTCTATTTTCTCCGATTTATAAATTTTATCTCCAGACGTCAGGTTTTTCCGAAGTAAATCCCAGTTTGGGGGGGGGAAGAAGTTATTGATGGAAAGTTACCTTAATTGTAATATTGTGTAATTATGTATTGATGACCATAATTACCGTGTTATCAAAACAGATCAAATCAGAATCAATTTAGGCTGTGATTAGGCTGTAAATGATTGTGTTTACCAAAAATAGATACAAGTCTAGCACTATAGAGGGAGACTGTTGTACTCAGAATTTCTCAATGAAATCAAAAACGTTTTTTCATTCTTCTGTTTAAGTTTTCATGGTATCAGAGCAGTGACCATCCTAGGACTCAGAAAAACTAAGATTCATCACAGTCCAAATCACTATTGAAACCACAGTCAGCCACAAATAGAATCAACAGAAACCCACAAGCCTCAAACACAAAATTAGCCAAAATCTGTTTTTCTGTGGAACTCAGAAAGAGTTTCATCACTGTTCCAATATACCTTTCTCAGCCTTTGGCCTAAAATCAGGGCAGCTTCTACCTGCATACACAAAACCGAAACCATGTCAGGAAGAAGCGAATCAAAGCCAGAAAACTACGAGTTAGCCATCCAGTTGGTTAACTTGCTCAAAAACAGCCTCAATATACAAATACCAAACGCAAATCCTGACAATCTGTCAATAGGCATCAAGCTTAGTGGAGATAATTATCAATTATGGGCCACGCTAATTAGCAAAGCAATCGGAGGTAAGGGTCAGTCACAGCATCTCACTGGCAACCCTCCTCCTCCAGCAACCATTGATCCGTTGTTTGCACAATGGGAAACTAATGATCATTGCATCTTTACCTGGCTCATACAAAATATTGAGCCCAACTTGATCAATAATGTCTCATAATACCCAACTGCTAAAGCATTGTGGGACGAACTCACAGTTACATATGGCACAGGGACTGATTCACTGGTAGTTTTTGATCTACATAAAAGGGCCAGCACGGTTAAGCAAGGGGGCAGCACGCTTGAAGAACTGTGGAATAAACTCCACAGTTTATGGATGGAAATCGATAGGAGAGAACCAAATCCTATGAATGACCCTGAGGATATAACCACATACAACAACAAGGTCCAAGAACAGAGGCTGTATCAGCTCTTAATGGCAGCAGACGAGATTCGAAACAATAAAGAGAGATTTGCTCAAAAAAGAGCCCTTACCCTCTCCAGAAGTAGCCTACGCCGCAATCAGAAGAGATGAAACAAGGATGAGTGTGCTAAGGGGCGGACTACCCTTAGAATCTGGAGACTCATCATCGGGGATTGGGACTGGGCTTCGCGCAAGGGGCAATGGCCAGAAGAATGAGGCTCCTACCCGCTCAAAATCATCCTTGTGGGGAGGAGACAGTGAGGATAAGATGAAATTGATATGTTCTCACTATGGGAAGAGGAAGCATACGAAAGACGGATGCTTCGAATTAGTGGGATACCCCGACTGGTGGGGAAATAAGCAAGGAGGAAGGAAGGAAACAGGGATAGTAGGAAGGGGGCCGCCGCAGTGGGCATAAGCAGTGAAGCAAGCACCGGCATCCATGGCGGACAGAGCAATGCGCAGGAAGAAGGAGGCAGCCAGAACGTTCCAGATGGAGACGGGCGAATGGCAGGTAGGGTTGGGGAATTTATATTCCCCAACCCACTTTCAGTTTTTCCCAGATTACCCTCGCCTTTGAATGTTATTTCACCCACTGCCATACATGAAAAAATTACAGATTTACCCTTACAGCAGCCAACTAACTCTGACTCACCAAATTACCAAAATAATCCTCCTGCACCAAAAAATCGAAAAACCCTCTCCTTCCCAAACACTCTCAGTGGATTCTCGATTGCGGGGCCACGGACACCATGACATTTGACCCCACCGACTTCACCCACTTATCTAACCAAATGCTCCATAAAACCCACATTGAAATGGCAAATGGCGAACTTATACTTGTTCATGGTTGTGGAACCATCACACTTTTTCCCGATTTACAAATTCAACAGTGTCTTTATGTTCCGGATTTATCTACTAAACTGTTTTCTCTTAGTCAAGTAACCAAACAACTTAATTACGTCGTCATTATCTACACTGATTTTTGCCTCTTGCAGGACATTCATACGAGGGAGATCATTGAGCGTGGCACTGAGCGCGATGGTCTGTACTACATGGAGGAGGTTGCTCAAAAGGGTCGGTCCTTGCTTGTCAAAGGGACGGCTAACAGACAGCTGTGATTATGGCACCGACGATTAGGTCATCCTTCCTTTGGTTACCTGCGTACTTTGTTTCCTTCTCTATTTACTCAGATTAATAAACCTATTTCATGTGATACATGTATTCTCGCCAAACATCACAAGGGCACGTTTCGCCCTAATAATACCAGAGTTGATCATCGTTTTTCATTAATTTATTCCGATGTCTGGGGACCCGCACCATCCCCTACACCTCAGGCCTACAAATACTTTGTCTTGTTTGTTGACGATTATTCTCGTATGACGTGGGTTTATCTTATAAAACATAAGTCTGACGTTCATCTTCAGTTTACAGATTTCTTCCGGATGGTTGAAACCCAATTCAACAAAAAAAATCAAATTCTCCACTCTGATAATGGGGGAAGTATATGTCCCATCATCTTCAAGATTTTCTAAAAACCCACGGAATTATTCATGAGACCTCATGTCCAAACACCCCTTAACAAAATAGGGTCGCTGAACGCAAAGATCGTCTGATTCTTGAGATGACCTAGGCCATGATGTTTGAAGCTAATGTACCAAAATATTTCTGGCCCGAGGCAGTTCCCACGTCTGTCTACCTCCTAAATCGTCTACCCACCCGCACTCTCCAACAAAAGACCCCCATTCTGTCTCTCTCCCTCCAAGTCAGCATTCCATCAATCATGACACTTCTGCCCAAAGTCTTCGGTTGTACTGTATACACTCATATTCCTAAACATGAGCGTACCAAACTAGATCCATGTGCGGAAAAATGCGTGTTTGTTGGATATATCACTCACCAGAAAGGTTACCGTTGCTATAATCCCCTTACACATCGTGTCCATGTCACTCTTGATTGTATATTTCTCAAAACACAGTATTTCTATTCTCCCAGTACTAAGGCCCAAGGGGAGAGTCATAATGAGCCTTTCGACTGGCTACATACCCACAGGTGGACTGAGGCTGGCCAACATGGGCAAGCAGGTGACGCCACCGAGCAGACCCAGTCCACAGTAGAACAGGCTGACGTTCCAGTTACATTGCTTGATGACACTCCCTCTTTGAATGAAGTGCACGAGGTAAGTGATCATTCTCCTGAGATACATTCTTATCACCCAGAGTCCCAAACTTTGTCTGTTGAACAGCCTAATATCGTTGATATAGACCGGGTAATTGAGCCATAGGTACGAGTCCTTCCACCCAGAAGAAATCGAGGTGTTCCACCAAAAAGATACTCTCCAGATCGAACGCCTAAAAACTCCAGGTACCCAGTAAATGTAGTCGTGTCAAAAGATTCAAGGGCATTCTTTACAACTCTATGTGCTGAGAATCCCCCTAGGAATGTGAATGATGCAATCAAACAAAAGGAGTGGAAAGAGGCAATGGAGGTAGAAATGGAGGCACTGAAGAAAAACAATACCTGGGAAATATGTACTCTACCCAAAGGAAAGAAACCGGTGGGCTGCAGATGGGTATTTACAGTTAAATACAAGGCAGATGGTACGGTTGAACGATATAAGGTCAGGCTGGTTGCGAAAGGTTATACACAGACGTACGGGATCGACTATGCAGAGACTTTTTCTCCGGTTGCCAAGATTGATACGATCAGGGTCCTCTTTTCCATTGCTGTGAACAAGGACTAGCCACTGTATCAGTTTGATGTTAAAAACACCTTCCTACATGGGGAGTTAAAAGAAGAAGTGTATATGGAAGCGCCACCAGGATTTGCAGACGGGTTCAGAGAAGGTGAAGTCTGTAGGCTAAAGCGAGCGCTTTATGGACGTAAACAGTCACCAAGATCTTGTTTTGGGAGATTTACACTCGTCATGAACGAAAATGGATACAAACAAAGTAACGCCGATCACACGTTATTCCTGAAGCAGAGAGGTAATTTCATTACATACTTGATTATTTATGTGGATGACATGGTTATCACAGGAAGCGATCAGAAGGAGATGAGTCGACTCAAGGAAAGCCTATTCACTGAATTTGAAATGAAAGACCTTGGAGAATTAAAGTATTTTCTGGGAATTGAAGTTCTCCGATCAGAGACAGGGCTTTTTATATCTCAGAAAAAGTATGCATTGGATTTGTTGACTAAAGCAGGGATGTTGGATTGCAAGCCCAGTGAAACGCCGTTTGCAACTAATCTGAAGTTACAAGTAAGAGAAGAGGCTCCAATGGTGGACCGAAAACAGTATCAGACGCTGGTTGGAAAACTTATCTATTTGTCTCATACACGGCCAGACATCGCATATGCAGTCGGAGTGGTCAGTCAATTTATGCATCAACCGTAAGAAGAACACTTGGATGCTGTAAAATGAATTTTAAGATATCTAAAGAAAACTCCAGACACATGAATATGGTTCAAGAGTCATGGACATATGGAAATAGAAGTCTTCACAGACGCAGTCTGGGCAGGAAATCTGACAGATCGCAGGTCAACGTCTGGGTATTTTTCACTGGCAGGCGGCAACTTGGTCACTTGGAGGAGCAAAAAGCAGAAGGTGGTGGCCCTGTCTAGTGCCGAGGCTGAGTTTCGGGGGATCTCAAAAGGAATTATGGAAGTCTTGTGGCTCGGAAAGTTGCTAAAGGAAATGGGATTTCCAACTCAAAGTCCAGCAAAGCTCAAGTGTGACACTAAGGCAGCATTCAGCATTTCTGAAAATCTGGTTTAGCACGATAGAACTAAGCATGTAGAAATTGACAGGCACTTAATCAAGGAAAAGCTCGATCCGGGGTTGGTGGAGATACTGTTTGTCCGGTCCGAGGACCAACTAGCTGACATTCTCACCAAGGCGGTTGTTGGAAAGGTGTTTGAAGCAACATTATGCAAGTTGGGCATTGAGGGACCCACTGCTCAACTTGAGGGGGAGTGATAGAAAGTTACCTTAATTGTAATATTGTGTAATTGTTGTAACCGTGGGAAAAGGTAAAAAAAATTAAATTAAATTGAATTAATTATCTAAAATTAATTCTATCCTAACAAACTCCCCAATTCCCTCCCTCTAATCCCCTAATTCCACACCCCACTCCCCAAAAATTTTGTCCCACCCCCTCCATAACTCCAATAGTTACCACCCTTTCCCCCACTCCTTCTTAGTCTTTGATTTTGGTAAATTAAAACCATTCCCCAACTAAATTAAATCCCCCTAAATTCCCCACACACACACACTACACACTCCAGGAGGAAAAGAAAAAGAGTGAAATAAAGGAGTAAAGAGGGGACAGCGGGAGAAGAGAGGAAGAGGGGGAAGAAAAGAGAAGAAATAGAAAGGAGAGAGAGAAAAAGAGAGAAGGTATTGGCCACCTACACCAAATCCAACCACCGTGTCCAATAAATGCTTCTCTTAAAAGGTAGGTTACCCTCCCCTCTGTCGGATTGCTTTGGATTCCCTCGCATTCTGTTTTGGGAATTATTTGATTATCACTGTATGTTTATTTTTGATATGTCCACTGTAAATTCATTATGATTTGGTATCGAAATTGCATGTTTGGCCTTAGATGTAGATCACATAGCATGGAAATAGGTTGGAATGGGTTTGGGTTGTCGAACACGCGCTCCTGAGAGGCGCGTATTGTTCACGCACCGGCATGTCACCAGCAAAACGTCGGGGGCGTTAAAAGGAGTCCAATGAAATTTATTTGAGGTAAATCAGAGTTAAAACGAATAAGTTATTGATTTTTGAAGGAAATGAAAAAAAATTATAAAAATATATGAAAGGGAACTGGCCGTGCGGACCAGGGATACGCAGGCCAGCAGATTTTGTTTTTCCGATGGGCCAAAATGAAATATAGGGCTTGGAAATTTTTAAGGGACTGCGTTGATTAAAAAAAAGGGCTCTGAATAACCAAAAAAAAAGAAACTCAGAATTCGGAAAGTCAAATAAAATGGAATAGAATTGAATAAAATAAAATAAAATGAAAATGAGGATGAAATGGGGGCTGAGGATCGAGTGGGAAAAAAATATAATAATAACATACCTATATATACATATATATTTATATAATTAATTAAGCTAATATTGATAATGTTTGAAAATAATAAAAATTTAGAAACAATTAAATAAATTAAATTAAAAGAAATAAAAATAATAGGGGATGATAAAAATAATTAAATAAAAGATTTAAGTGTTTGAAAGCCTAGGAAAAATAAAATAAAGTGTAGAAACCTAAAATAAAGTCTAGAAAGATAAAATAACGGTAGAAGATAAAATACAGTAATGAACCCCACACAACATAGGGTAACTACGCAATATAGGTAATACGCAACATAGAACGGAGCATGCAACATAGGGGAAACGGAAGTGTGCAAGCGTGACGCATTCATGGCACGAGCATTGCATTTGGTCTATGAGCCGTGTGGTCCTACGGGACGTGTGACCTGACGAGGCGTGTGATGGGTGTTGGTAATAATGGTTACCTTCACCTCATAGGACCTGGGACATGCATAGAATATCATGGAAAAGAAAGAGCATAGCGTGTGATATTAAATGACTGCGTGTGACACGGAGATAGAAGTGCATGCATCATGATTTGCACATTGCATTGTTATTGTTGATTATCGTTGTCCTTGTTATTGAGTTGTTTCAGTGCTACGGTTTGGGATACGGATCGGGTCGGGTATGTGCTATTTCCTTATTTATGCTTTATTTTCTTTATTATTTATTTGATTATGCTTTATTGCTTTATTTATCTGCTCCATGCTTTATGTGTTTTATGTATTACCCGACTCAGTATGTGACAGTCCCTTTTCGAGAGAGACGGGTAACCTACGAGTGACTCCCATCACTCACCCCCTACCACCTCTCCACAGGTGAGCAGGATTAAGAGTATATATATTTATCGAGGATGAGACAGATTACTCAAGCTGAGAAGAGTGAGCTGGGCTCGAGAGGAATCTTGTTGACCGGGAGCTTGTTTTTGGGATAGTCAGATAGACTTCCACCTCGGTTTATTGTTTGATTTTAGTATTTCATACTTGACTTAGCGGGTTTCGTCAACCCTTGTACTTGATTTTATTCTGATGGATTTAATTTAATCAAGATGTTTATTTCTTTAATTATCGTTTTCGTGAAAAATTTCTATGTCAGTTCTGATTTGCAAAGAAGTTAGAACGACGCTTTGTAGTCCTCGTAGTAGGCTACGGCGGGTGCACTGTTCCCGATGCTAGGGCTCGGGAGTGGAGCGCTACAGGTGGTATCAGAGCCGAGGCTCCAGATCCACCTCGGAAACGCAGGATTAACTAGATCACTTAGACTTAAGGTACGATATTTTCCTAAAATGACGATTTTACCATTAAGCAACAAAATAGGGTTAAGTGATGACCTTAGACTTAAGTTATGATCGGGTTAAGGGGTACGAGGGTGAGCAATCGTTTCCTTACGTAATTACTACTCTGCCCTAACTTTTAGCATAAATTCCGTAAAAGGCAAAATTTTCTAAATTACCCCTGAATCTTTACATGTAACCCTTAATTTATTAGAAATTCCCAAATTACCCCTAACTTAGTTTGTACTCAAATACATATAACTGCGACCGTTCTAAATTCTAGAAAAATGTCGGCAAGATATGAACAAGCCGGTGATAGAAGAAATAGTGGTGAGAACCACCAGAATCAGGAGATCATCCCCAAGCACTTGAGGATGTCATGACCAACACCTTAGCACAGTAGCACAAGCTGTTGAACTAGCAGGCACCAGCTCCACCACCACTACACTCAGACTTGAGATTCTTCTGCAGAGGGTTGCGGAGGAGTGGTGATGCAACACAACTAGCACCGCCAATCACTTGGAGCTAATTTCGAAATGAATGCAAGAGGTATTACATGCCGAGGGTACAATCTTCAAAGAACGGTTTTAGATGTACGGCGAAAGTGTAGATTTAGGTCATGATATTAGAAGTTAAGTTAGACATAAGTGATGATTGGAACATAAGCGAAGATCATGAACATAGGTACTGATCTCAGTTATAGGTGATGATCCTGAGCATAAGTTACACTCTTGAACGTAAGTAACGACTCCGATTAAGAGTTGACCTTAGACATAGGTAGTAAACGTAGCCGTAAGCATTGATTATATGCTAAGCATGATTTTAGAAATAAGACATGATCTTAGAATTAAGAGATGATGATACTAAGGACAATCTTAAAAGTAAGTTATGACCTTAGACTTAAGGAGATGATAGGTTATGAAACACGTATACCTGGGGTATCCCATACAATTCTACCTTATCTAAGTTGATCATAACTCTTTAATCCGTGATCTTAGTAACCCTATTTGGATACTATATAATTAATTTAAATAAATTAAAATGTTAACCAGAACACCCTTCCGCAAATGCTAGTGTCATAGTAATAGGTTAGGCAGTAACTCGGGCTGCTTCACCACAACAACCGCATGGGACTTAGTACCGTTAAGGTAAAGTAAAATGTGCCCATATCCCTACTTGGACGGTAGCATCAGAGCAGACTTAAGTCTAAGTTAAGACAATAACTACTAAGAAATGAATTATTATAGCATGATAGGTACTAAGAGATGATTTATAGAGAAATGATAGAAACTAAGTAACGATTCATAAGCATTATAATCAGTAGCGTTTAGTAAGAGAATCATACGAATGAATTTACAGTTTAGTGTTAAGATGTTGAAATTTAGAGTTATTAAGTAGGACGACAATGTTAGAGATATTGATCGGATTACTTGGTTTGAATATGGTAGGCTTGAATTAAAATAGAGCGGACATGAACAAGTAGTGGCTGCTTTTCATATGGAGTAGAATAAGATTAGTGGTTCAAATAACCATATAACGAGATACAGTGGATTAGTGTGGCACGCGGAAGCATGGTGAATTAGAACACCTTAAGTCGGTCGATAATTAGTGTGCCATGCTAGGATTGGACAATTTAAGTTAAAGATTTTATAATGAGTAGACCAACGTTAGACTTATAAGAAATTGTACATAGGAGACCCTATCTGAAAAAGAGGACGACTTATATAATGATATGAAATAGCGGACTGATTTATTTTCAAACAGATAAATATCTTATATAAGCACGTACACCAATGTATAACCATATTTTAACAAGTACCTTAAGAATGTTGTTTTCGGAAGTACCTTATTGAGTTTCATTTTTTTATATATAGTCTACCAACCTTTATAAGACAAATTCATTTCCGTACTTGCATATCAACCTAAAAAATATTAGATCTTTTGACGACCCTAAAGAGGGGAAAGCTTGTAAAATGTTGGTGTGCTTCCAAAAAAACGATGTGCTTAATTTCTTCCACCATATTTCAAATTTCTATTTTTGTATTATCTATTTTTTTATCCAAAATTAATTGACGACTATCGATATCGCAACCAGTTTATCTGCTAAAGTGTTTCGAAGTTATTTATCCTCTTGCGATAAACTTACTTAACCTTTGAAGAAAAAAAGAGAAAGAGTAGCTTTCAAAATATATATTCTTTTAGAAGTGAAAGTTACCATATTCAAATTGTTTTAGAAAACCTTACATTATCATGTTTTCAACAGTTTTAATGTCATTTCACCAAAATACTTTGCAAACAAGTTATGTCATTGTTTTTTTATAAGAGGTCATTTGAAACACCGCTTTGCGAAAACGAGTATAGTACTTTGAATCTTGTTTTTAAAAAAATATAATAGGAATGGTATTATTTTAAAACGACTGAAGTTATATTTCAAAGTATAGTCACATATGTCACGTTTTATTAAAAGAAAAGTATGTTCGTACACATATTTCGTATATTAGGCGGATGATATTTTCAAAAAAAAAGTAAGGACATAATCATAGAGTTGGATCGTAAGTGTATAAGAATTGATTTTGAGGGCTTGGCTTTGTGTAACAAGTAACATATTAGCGTACATCAAGGATATTAGATGGTAATTATCTAGTTGAATGAATCATATATAATGAGTTTAAGAATCTGGAATTGTAGACTGCAATAAGTTGACTGGTACACGTCAAGCGGTATAAGTGGAAGTATGTACATATTAATTATAGAGAATGAAGTTAAGGATTGAGCATTATAAGGACTAGATCATCTTGTGGGATGCTGACGTAACTAAATTGAATCGTATTAGAGTAAAATATATTCTGAAAATACATACGAATCAATAGACGAGTCTTGTTAGTAAGGCGTTAAGTCAAAGATTGTAGTACACCTAAAAACTGATTTCACAAGTAAGTTATATACCGATGATTAGGTTGTAGAACCTTTAGTATGAAGACAATACCCTTAAGGTGGATTCAATAATCATAGATTATGTAACAATTTTAATAAACAAAAGGGCAATAGGTCAGAAAGTATCCTATTGATGTATAAGAAATGATTTTGAGACCTTAACCTTTGGTAAAGAAGTGAAGTGGTTAGCATGCTGGAAAACGCAATTGATACTTAACTTGATCATTATCCAGGTGAATAGATTAAGTAGAGCTAAATTAAGTGTTGGCTATGTAATACGCAAGTTTCGAGGACGGAACTTTTTGTAAGGGGGGTATAATGTTGTAACCATGGGAAAAGGTAAAAAAAATTAATTAAATTGAATTAATTATCTAAAATTAATTGTATCCTAACAAACTCCCCAACTCCCTCCCTCTAATCCCCTAATTCCACACCCCACTTCCCAAAAATTTCTCCCCACCCCCTCCATAACTCCAGCAGTTACCACCCTTTCCCCCACTCCCTCTTAGTCTTTGATTTTGGCAAATTAAAACCATTCCCCAACTAAGTTCAATCCCCCTAAATTCCCCACACACACACGCACACTACACACTCCAGGAGGAAAAGAAAAAGAGTGAAATAAAGGAGTAAAGAGGGGACAGCATGAGAAGAGAGGAAGAGGGGGAAGAAAAGAGAAGAAAGAGAAAGGAGAGAGAGAGAAAAAGAGAGAAGGTATTGGCCACCTACGCCAAATCCAACCACCGTGTCCAAGAAATGCTTCCCTTAAAAGGTAGGTTACCCTCCCCTCTTTCGGATTGCTTTGGATTCCCTCGCATTCTGTTTTGGGAATTATTTGATTATCACTGTATGTTTATTTTTGATATGTCCACTGCGAATTCTTTATGATTTGGTATGGAAATTGCGTGTTTGACCTTAGATGTAGATCACATAGCATGGAAATAGGTTAGAATGTGTTTGGGTTGTCGAAAAACGCACACGGAGGCAGCGCGTGTAACACACGCGCGGCGGCCACACGCGCTCCTGAGAGGTGCGTACTTATCACGCACTGGCGTGTCGCCGGAAAAACGTCGGGGGCATTAAAAGGAGTCCAATGAAATTTATTTGGGGTAAATCGGAGTTAAAACGAATAAGTTATTGATTTTTGAAGGAAATAAAAAAAATAATAAAAATATATGAAAGGGAACTGGCGGTGCGGACCAGGGATACCCAGGCCAGCAGATTTTGTTTTTCCCTAGGATGGGCCGAAATGAAATATAGGGCTTGGAAATTTTTAAGGGACTGTGTTGATTAAAAAAAAAGGGCTCTGAATAACCAAAAAAAAGAGGCTCAGAATTCGGAAAGTCAAATAAAATGGAATAGAATTGAATAAAATAAAATAAAATGAAAATGAGGATGAAATGGGGGCTGAGGATCAAGTATACATATATATTTATATAATTAATTAAGCTAATACTGATAATGTTTTAAAATAATAAAAACTTAGAAACAATTAAATAAATTAAATTAAAAGAAATAAAAATAGTAGGGGAAGATAAAAATAATTAAATAAAAGATTTAAGTGTTTGAAAGCCTAGGAAAAATAAAATAAAGTGTAGAAACCTAAAATAAAGTCTAGAAAGATAAAATAACGGTAGAAGATAAAATACAGTAATGAACCCCACGCAACATAGGGTTACTACGCAATATAGGTAATACGCAACATAGAACAGAGCATGCAACATAGGGGAAACGGAAGTGTGCAAGCGTGACGCATTCATGGCACGAGCATTGCATTTGGCCTATGAGCCGTGTGGTCCTACGGGACGTGTGGCCTGACGAGGCGTGTGATGGGTGTTGGTAATAATGGTTACCTTCGCCTAATAGGACCCGGGACATGCATAGCAGATCATGGAAAAGAAAGAGCATAGCGTGTGATATTAAATGACTGCGTGCAACACGGAGATAGAAGTGCATGAATCATGATGTGCGCATTGCGTTGTTATTGTTGATTGTCGTTGTCCTTGTTATTGAGTTGTTTCAGTGCTACGGTTTGGGATACGGATCGGGTCGAGTATGCGCTATTTCCTTATTTATGCTTTATTTGCTTTATTATTTATTTGATTATGCTTTATTGCTTTATTTATCTGCTCCATGCTTTATGTGCTTTGTGTGTTACCCGACTCAGTATGGGACAGTCCCTTTTCGAGAGAGACGGGTAACCTACGAGTGACTCAAATCACTCTCCCCTACCACCTCTCCACAGGTGAGCAGGATTAAGAGTATATATATTTATCGAGGATGGGACAGATTACGCAAGCTGGGAAGAGTGAGCTGGGCTTGAGGAGGAATCTTGTTGACCGGGAGCTTGTTCTTGGGATAGTCAGATAGACTTCCACCTCGGTTTATTGTTTGATTTTAGTATTTCATACTTGACTTAGCGGGTTTCGTCAACCCTTGTACTTGATTTTATTCTGATGAATTTAATTTAATCAAGATGTTTATTTCTTTAATTATCGTTTTTGTGAAAAATTTCTACGTCACTTCTGATGTGCAAAGAAGTTTGAATGACGCTTTGTAGTCCTCGTAGTAGGCTACGGCGGGTGCACTGTTCGCGATGCTAGGGCTCGGGAGCGGGGCACTATAGTAATTGTGTATTGATGACCATAATTACCGTGTTATCAAAACAGATCAAATCAGAATCAATTTAGGATGTGATTAGGCTGTAAATGATTGTGTTTACCAAAAATAGATAGAAGTCTAGCACTATAGAAGGAGACTATTGTACTCAGAATTTCTCAATGAAATCAAAAACGTTTTTTCATTCTTCTGTTTAAGTTTTCAATTATGTCATATGGACAGACTAAACAAGTATATGCAACGATAACATAGTAATGTATCTTTTTTTTCTCCTTAAGGAATAGTACTGGTATTTTTATTATATTCTATATTGAAAATTTCTATTTATTGACACACGAAAATATTATTTCGTGTCTGGGCAAATATGTCAATACACAGAAAAATGATGTGAGCGTGAACGAGAGTTTTTTTTCCCTTTTTTTTTGATGAAATGGGATCTTTATTCATATATTGCAGAAAGTTACATCAGCAAAGATATGACTAACCATTAGAATCCAAATTAACATAAAGACTACTACTACTGTTATGCACAATTACAAATTCTAAAAGAAAGGCCCTATCAATAACTTCCTTCTGAACATGTTGGGGAGAGGGTAACGCCGAGATGAGACCATGTGCGAATTGATTACGCCAGTACCACAAGCTGGATATCGCCTGTCGAAAAATATATCGCCACTGTATGGACGCGGACGTGTGATGCCAAGAGTGTCCAACATTATCCATAACCCACTCAAGAGGGGTTGTGAAACTAAAAAAATTACTCATGATGCTTGAATCCATTAAACCAAGCCATACCTGTCGTACCCAGGGACAATCTCTTACAGCATGAAGGTTCTCATCATCTGAATGACCACAAATAAAGCAACGACCATGCGGTATAATATGGCGCCTAAAAAGAAATGAACCTGTTGGAAGGCCAGAATGACAAAGTTGCCACAGCAAAAGATTTAACCGCTTAGGACCCTTCATTTTCCATATAGTGTCCCACCGCATGGAATCCAGCACGTTCGAGTCGGAGACAAGTATTTTATACGCGCTGGAGACTGTAAAATGACCCGAGGCTGTGCCCTGCCAACAGAATGATCCCTCATCATTCCGTGTATTAGATGTTACCAAGCCAGCTCTTAATAAGGGAATTGTGCTACTGATAAACTGCCAGATAGAGGAGCAGGAAGATCGAGTTCTGCTATCCTGTAGAAAGTCCCCATACTTGCAAAGAAGAACTTGCACCCATAGTTTGTCATGTCTTGTGATTAATTGCCATCCAAGTTTAGCTAGCATAGAAATATTCATCTTACGTAACTGTTTAATCCCCACCCCACCATTACTTATGGGTTGCCAATTCATCCTCCACGGGCACCAATGCAGTTTGGTAGCACGATTGGAATCTCCCCAGAAAAAACGCCTTGAATTCTTGTCAATTTCCTTGAGAAGACTAATAGGAAGCCGCACCATTTGCATCGCATATGTTGGCATAAGAGATATGACACTTTGCACCAAAATACTTCTAGCTGCCTGCGATAACATCTTACTTTGCCACGCTGCGAGTTTCTTCCGGACCTTATCAATGATAAACCTATACATGCGTTTATTACACCGACCATGTAATAAAGGCATCCCCAAATAATTCCCAAGATTAGTTACACACGTTATCCTTTGAGAGGTAAAAACCGTTGGGTTGAATTGTGCTGCGATATTTTCCGAAATCAGGATTTGAGATTTATGTAAACTCACACTTTGGACAAAAATACTGCAGAAAGCTCTGATTATACGCTCCATTTCAAACGCCTGTTTAGTCGATGCTTCACCAAATAATAACAAATCATCCGCAAAGAATAAATGTGAGATAGCTGGGCCACGACGAGAGGTACGTAATGGCAGCCAACTTTTATCTTCAACTGACCGACTAATTTTTTGGCTGAGAACCTCCATACACATTAAGAAGAGATACGGGGCTAAAGGGTCACCTTGTCGAATTCCCCTTTACGGTAGGAATGGCGTAAGGCACTGCCCGTTCCATATAATCGATAAAGATGCTGAAGTGATAGTATACATAATTAGATCAACCATACTGGAGCTAAAACCGACCTTTGCAAGCACTTGTCGTAAAAATGTCCAACGTACTTTATCATATGCTTTCTCGAGATCTATCTTTAGAGCCATATAACCTCGGCGTTCTCTCTTCAGTCGCATTATATGCATAATCTCTTGTGATATAATTATGTTATCCGATGCTTGTCGTCCAGGAATAAAAGCACATTGAGTTGGGGAGATTAACTTACCAATCACAGACTTGAGACGATTAGCTATAACTTTACTTATCAATTTCCACAACGTTGGTCAGGGCAATGGGCCGAAAATGCGAAATAGTCTCCGGATTAGATGATTTAGGTATCAAAGTAATGAGAGACCTGTTTAACTCACCTGGAAAAGTCCTATTCTGAAACGCAGCCTTCACAAATTCAGTAACAGATTTACCAACAATGTGCCAATTTTTTTGAAAGAAAATAGGTGGAAAACCATCTGGACCGGGGGCCTTATATGCTCCCATTTGATAGACAGCATTTTCGATCTCACCTTCTGTAATAGGCCGGTTTAACAACTGTCGCTCCGAATGAGTCAACGTGGGGAAGAGAAAGTCCGCCTCTAGTGAATCATCTTCGGGGGTAGCTGTGTACAAATCCATGTAATGACGCTGGACTATTTCCTGCAATGCATGTGCGTCATCAACCCACACCCCATCACACCCTTTAAGCCTTGTAATATTAGATGCTGCACGCCGTAACTTAAGGGATTGATGAAAGTAACGAGTATTACGCTCCCCATCGGATAACCGGTGTAGTTTATTTTTTTTACGCCAATAAGTATCTTCCTGCTGCAGAATTTCCTCACATTCCAATCGTAACTGCTTATCAAGTCTTGTAAGGAAATTGGACGGCTTGGAGGATAAAGCACGCTGCACTCCTTCAATTCTAGCCATACAACGTCTCCTTTGCTGGGCCAAGTTTCCAAATACCTCTTTTTGCCATACTACTGTTTTCGCCGCGAATTCTGTCAATGACCGATTTAGGTCTCCACTATATGGGTGCCACGCATGCTGGATAAAAGAGTCAAAATTCTTATGTTGTAGCCAACATGCCTGAAATTTAAATGGACGATCACAATGAACTGTACGAATCCTGCCATTCAAAGTAAGAAGGAGTGGATGATGATCATAATTTAATTTAGGAAGATGATGTAAAGCATATTGATGAAACCTCGAAAATCATAACAAATTAGCCCAAGTTTGATCCAATCTCTCCTCCATAAGTAATCTGCCAATCTGTCCATTCGACCACGTAAAACGTGGTCCTGAGAAATGGAGCTCCTCCAAGGCACAAATGTCGACCATATGCTGCATTCGGGCCACTCCATATCGATGCACCAAATGTCCACCACGCTTATCTTCTTGCCTAAGTACTTGGTTAAAATCACCTATCAACAACTACAGAATATGGATATATAGATACATAGATTTTACGTACTCATGAAATATATCTTTGGTCGATTGAGTCGGTGAAGCATACACCAGCGATAGCACCCAAGAAATAGATCCATCAATCACAACACCAACATTCATAATCTGAGCAGTATAAGAAAGAACACGTATAGATAGCACAGTAGAATCCCAAAAACACCACAAACCACCAGAAAAATCCCTTGCTTCGATCGTAGCTATGTTAGTGAAATGTGTACTACGCATAATCTGCTTCGCCCGGGTACTGTGCACACGAGTTTCCATAAGAAAAAGTAAAGAAGGCACGTAATCACGACTTAAACGAATAATAGTTCGGATGGTGGCAGGAGAGCCAGCACCTCGACAATTCCATGCAATAATCTTCATGGATTTAAAGAGTCAGTAGAAGGTACAGGAACAGTACCGGAGTCACCTGGGTTCAATGCACCAACCTCCATAGGAACTAAATCATGATTCTCAATATTCGGCGGGTCCATTGTCATGTGGGATTCTGCAGCTGTATCTGGCGGGTGACATTTGATATGATCCCCACTATGCGGATGTGATGTAGCCCCGTAATGGTTTGGAGCATTTGGGATATTTGGGATAACAGTAGAGATTTCCATAGGAGTACCAGCATTAATAATGTCGCTAAGGGGTCGAGAAGACAGTGTTCTGTGGTCGCCATCTGTTGTCCGGACGTTATCATGCCTAATCTTCCATTCCGTAGTTGCAGGCATATTAGCATCATCATTAGACGGCTTTTTAAGGATACGTAGTTGAGGGTCCTTCTTCTTGGTACCTTTTGATGTTTGAATTTTCACTTTCGACATATCCTTCACTAGTATACCTTTGGTTTTATTATCTCGAGACCTTATAAAATTTTCCTTAGGCATTGTTTTGAAGATAGCCTGTGGTCCCAAATCACTAACACGTTGTAAATCCGCCTTGATTTCGTTGGCTGCCATAGGATTCACCTCATCAATGTCCTCGGAAATAGGTGCAAAACGGGAGCCTGCAATGGTAGTCGCTTGAGAAGGGATATGTGCCTGGGCTCTCGCTGTGATATTATTGCCAGTAGATGTGGTAGAACGAACACCGTTAGTCGCATCATAATTTGTCCTTGTTGGTGCAACACGCCGCCGACCTGTGTTCTTAGCAAGCGTCCATGGCCCAAAAGGATCTTCCGGGATTGAAGGTACATGTAGCTGTGATAGAGGAACGGAAGGTCCAGCAGCTTCGTATACTCGCTGAGTTGCGCAATCATCCTGTCTATGGCCGTATTTCCCACACTTAAAACAAACTTGATGTAGATTCTCATATTCAACGGTGAACGGTCGTCCATTTAGAATCACCACTGACGTAAGAGGCTTTTCCAGATCTACCTCTACGCACACCTGCGCATATTTGCCATGCGATGCAGTCATAGTATTGTTATTTACCTTGATTGCCTTCCCTAGACTATCACCCACTCGCAATAAAACATTCTCATTGAAGAACTCCAGTGGTAATCTAGGTATACGAACCCATACAAGAGTAGACGTCAGTTTTTCTGCCTGTGGATAAAAACCAGGACGAAATTTAGACACCGTGAGGTAGTGTCCTTGAATAATCCATAGGCCTTTTTCAAGTGCAGACATATAATCCTCCTTAGAGACAAAGCGTACTACAAAATAACCATCTTCCAAGTCTACGATCTCCAAACGACGATTGGGTGACCACATATCCGTAAGCCTTTGGGATAACACACGATAAGAGATACTTCAGCCAAGAAGCTTAACCACAAGAGCTCTGCGCCAAGGCAACCATAATTCCATGCATTCCTCCAATGGTATATCTACCACAATTTTCCCAAGCCCTGCTTCTGCACAATCCTGCTCAGTGGGGGGAGGGGGGGGGGGGGGTTAAAACTAAAATCCCAATGACCGATTGAATCGTCGTCCTCTCCTTCTCCTTTATAAATGGTATCTTCTCCAAGAGGGTCAGAAGGAGTAGAGTTACGAAGTAGATCAACCCATGAACGCGCTGGTGGTACGTCATAGAAATCAGATGGAATGGGTTCCTCCATTGCAGGACGTTTGTACTTCTTAACACTCCTTTGATATTGATCAGATTCCTCAGTAGTCTTCTTCATCTGCTGATCCGCCATTGGATCACCGGACGGATGTGACTGGAAAAACGGTTCCGGCGACCGTTATCGATGGGGAAGTTAATGCCGAAATTTACGTAACCGTTATATCGCTAGAGAGATGTCTCCGGCATTGACGGTTTTTTTTCCGTTGGAGTAAGTGAATGAATGGTAAGTAATATATTCAAGTCAACTATAAAGCAGACATTACCCACCAAAGTCTACATGGCATAGTTCAATTGGCACTTATGTTAGGATTTGCTTCAAGAAGTCAAGATTCCGAATCCAGGGATACGCATAGTGTGAGTGTTCCACTGCTACGAGTCTAAAGGCCTGATTTGTGGGGGACACCTTATGTGGGTCACTGTGTAAGTCCAGGTTAAGAGTTCGAATCCAGAGACACGCACAGTGTGGGTGTTTCACTGCTGCGAGTCCAAAGGCCTGATTTGCGGAGGACACATTGTGTAGGTTACTGTGTAAGTCCTCACCAACCAAAAAGGTCGTTGGACTCCAGATTTGTATCCTATACAATGCTCTTTGAAGCTAGAGCGGTGGGGCCGTCAATGTCAGATAATGATCTTTTGCTCAAATACATTACCCACCAAAGGGTAACCAAAAAGGGGCCGTCAATGTCATAGAATGATCTTTTGCTCGAAGACATTACCCACCAAAGCATAACTGAAAAGGCGGAGAACTAATAATTATTCATTTAGGAACAAACTCGGCTGTCATATCATCATTTTTATTTAGTATCTCACTTTCGACGGATACGCAAATGATATACTATTATGACATACACTTAAGGGTACACAAATTATTGCTAATTGCTTGACTTTAAAATAAAACCTGCAATAACCTCAACCAAGTCAACCATTTTTTAAAAGCTACATGTCACTATTTTAATTCCATGCCTAGCACGTTACGAACCCTACTGCTTCATCTGATCAGTTGTCAACTATTTCTGGTTGGTGGCGATGCATTATTTTTTTTTTAAAAAAAAAAAATCTGTTACGTTTATTTTTCCAAGAATAAAAAGCACTGCGTCCATATTTCTGGACTTTGTGTCGCAAAATCGACGTGGTAAAATTTTGTATGGTGGGAAGGTTTGTGATTATTCTTTCTTTCTTTAATGGTTCTTCTTCGTCTTTGATTTGCCATTTTGTCCATTAAATTTTTTGGACATCAAGTATCACCTATAAGTTACATGCAATACGGAATCATATATCATCTTTCATGTATTATTCCGAGTATAGGATATTTCTTATACCGTTTAGATAGGACTCGTGGTGCTTTTTGTGTATAACTAAAAGGCATATAAGTCTTTTATTTTGAGGGTGGACCTAAGAGGGACTGGTAAATTTGCTGCAGGGTGACTTTGAACTTATTAGGTTCGAGCCGCAGAAACAGTCTCTTACACAAAAAAGTGCAGGGTAAGGCTGCGTGCATCAGATCACGAAGCGATCTGACCCTTCTCTGGACCATGCGCAAACACGAGAGCCTAGTACAACGAGAATGCTAAGTCTTTTGTTTTAAACATGTTGATGAGTCGTTGTTAAATCGTTTGTATTCATTAGACCATTGATAATGATATTCATATTCTTCATAAAGATAAAACCAGATTATAACGTGAAACAAACTAAAGACAAATAGCTCGTCTTTGAAAACTAAAACCAATAACAGAGAGTGCAAGAATATGTAATAGATTAATTTTCAACTCTTTAAGCAAGTTGAATAATTGCTTGCATTGCCTCCCTCATTGGCCTCCAATAAGGCCAAGAAAGCTCAAGCTTACATCAATAAACAATTTTAGGGCTCTGCCTTGTAATATTTTTAATTAGGAAAGGACTGGTCCAAATTTAATAATAAAAATAAAAGAAATATGTCTTTCTGAAGATTAAATATGTGATAATTTATTGTACGAACATTTTCGTAAAAGTATTAGTCTTTTACTGTTTTGTGCCGAGGGGGAATCTGCGTGAAGCATAAGGGGATCTATTTATAATTGAAGTAGTATAAATTTGTATAGTCACCCAAGACATATATATTAATTTATAGTTATTTATTGTACAGAGACCTGGCGAGCTTCACGCAGTAGGAGCCAAATTCCCGTCTTCTTAAAGCAGCTAGCTTCGCCATGATTATCACATTGATCTAACTAATTGCATTCCAAGCTCACATCTCATCAAGTCCATCACCATTTTCTCTTTCCATGGATAAATCAAAGCAGCCCCCTCACGTACTTATCTTCCCGTTTCCATTACAAGGCCATGTAAACTCCATCCTCAAGCTAACCGAACTTATATACCATGCCGGTTTCCACGTCACCTTTCTTCTTCCTCGCTGCATCCACGACCGTCTTCTTCGCCACACAAACTGATGAGCCTAAAACTCAACTGTTGAATAAGACAAAACTCCCCATTGGTCAACAAACAGTCAACGTTGAAGTATTTTAGTTCGGTTACACTTCAGTTCGGCTGGTTCTTCTGGTAGCCCAAAGTGTTGCACCTCTGTCCAATCAAGGTATTGTTTGACCAAGACATTCACTTTGGCCGTGACAAGCAAATACCCAAGTATCAGGCAAACAACTTTCCACTCAAGGAATCCACTTCTGCTCTGCCTCAACCCTGAGCTCCAACCTCGGCCTATGTCACATAAAGGTTCATCCTTTATCAATTCGACCAGATCAGAACAGAATTTCAAGGAAGCTTCGTCTGAGTCCCAACAGTACATTTGGCAGAGCTACAGTGTAAAGAATGGCTATTGCCAGCTATCTACACAGCATAGACTTGATAGCTTGTGAAAGTACTTGTCTAATCATACTGCACACCAACAAAGTAGCCCCCTGACACATGCCTCAGTCCCATCAACTAGCAGAAACATTGAACAACGAAAGGGATAAAGGCAAGGAAGGGGGCAAACGGAAGAGGATTCGAAACTCGTCTTCTTCAAGAATACAAACAGAGAGAAAAACTCCATTTTTGTGAGATTAACCTAAATTGTTAAAATATCAAAATATCTCAGTGAGAATGGCCCAAACTAACTTGAGCGTCGGAAGGTTTAACCTTGGTTTCTTGTGCAGGTTGTTCAGGGAAAATCAGAGTTACTCAAGTGAAGAAAAGCTAATGACATCCTTTTCGGATCATCTCTGATCCTTGGTGAAGATCCAGTTTCATCATTTGGCGCTAGAAGGAGGGTCTAAACCTCCGTTCTAATAAAAATTTTGAAACAGCCAATATTATAAAATGGTTAGAGGATGGCGAGAAGGATTGGAGGAGCCCTCAAACCCACCACGACGGATGATTACCTGTTCAGGCGTCCCAGAGCATGATTCTCGAGAACCTGAACAACATCATCAAGCTCCTGAAGTATCACTTGAGGATCATGATAAAGCGATGAAATATATCGCCAAAAATCTGGAAGTGTTTGAAGCTATTGTTGAGCAGCTTAAGGGCAAACGCACTGAGGTCGAGGATATGAAGGAGGATCTCCCTCCTCGACGCTCTAAGGAAATATCGCATCAACAGTCCTCCCGACCTCCTTGAGGATTTATGGCAGATGCTAGACGACACAATTTCAAAGCCCCAACAGTGGAATCGGAGCTTTTGGCCAGACAGCGTCTTGCGTAAGGTCTCGATCTCTCAAGAGTATTCCACAAGAAGATGAAGGTCCTCGTAGGCCAAGGACTTATTATAAGGATCATCGACAAGAATTCGTGTAGGCAGTCCATGACAGTCCTTTTTCCTGGGATATTGCAGAGTACTTGGCACCAGATAGTTTCAAGGTGCCAAAGATGGATACTTACGATGGGACAACAGACCCAACTGATCATCTTTTTCAGTTCCAAACTGCTATGAGTCTGAAAAATGTCCCAGACCCTCTGTGTTGCAAAACCTTTTCAATGTATTTGCGAGGGAAGGCCATGAGATGGTTTCAAGATCTCCCTTCCAAGTCAGTAGGATCTTTCAAGCAACTGGCGCAAAAATTCAAATCTCAGTTTGTTTCAAGCACGCCATTCATAAAGAACTCTTCACACTTAATGACCATGAGACAAGGTCCAGATGAGTCGGTGCTAAAATACATGCAACGCTTCTTAGATGAGTCATTGCAGGTCCGTGATAGAAATGAGGGTGTTAAGGCAGCAGCGTTTATCAATGGACTCCGAGCTGGACATCTTTTCTCTCAATTAGCTGAGGAGGGACCCACAACCTTGAGAGAATGCTTGGAGAAAGCTCATCAGTTTGCCCGAGGTGAAGAGGCAAACAGGTTAAAAAGAGAGGCCGAGCAGGGGGCTCGGCAGGAAGGCCGATCTAATCAATCAAAAGAGGATCGGCGTGATGGAAAACACCGCAAACTGCGTAGCGCGTTCAATCACATGGGAGGCCGAGGTAAAGGAGGCAGAGAGGGTCTGCTCCTTTTGTCCTCTAAGGATAGAATCTTATTTGTCATGGTAAAGAATGGTTTGAGGGTTGATCCTAAGCCTTTAAATGGACCAAAGGAGAAGAGGGACCCTAAACTATATTGCCGATATCATAAGGATATCAGACATGACACCGAAGATTAGAGACTGTTGGCTCAGACCATTCGTCAGTTGATAGAGCAAGGTCATTTGAAGTAATTTTATGACCCACATTTACGTCTGCACAATCGTTTGGATTTTCACAAAACCCGCCAGAAAGTCAAATGCCGAGCCAACCTATGAGCCAGAGGACTCCATTCTGCTGGATTCCAATAACACAGGTTTGGTAATAGACTTGTGCATACACTTAGCTCTAGATAAAATTGTGGAGGTTCGACGCGTATATGTGGATACAGGTAATGTTGTAAATGTGATGTACTATAGCATATATCAACATTTGGGCCTATCAGATTCTTTAATGAGGTCAGTCACCACTTCACTGTATGGTTTCACTGGTTTTGCAGTCTGGCCAGCAGGACTGGTCACACTTAGTTGCTGCTTTGTCAAACCCCCAGCCTACCGTTGTCTGTGGGTAGGTTTTATGGTGATTAAGGAGAGGTCTGCTTATAATATTATGCTAGGTCGGCCAGCCTGAGTGGCACTAGAGGCTATTGTGTCACCTCAGCATATTAGTATGAAATTTCTCACCCCAGCTGGGGTGGTGATGATCCAGAGTGACATACAAGTAGCCAAAGTTGTTATACTGTGGCCACTCAAGGAAATGAAGCAGTTCAACAGGTCAGTCTAGATGATCTGATACCCTCGGCAGAAGAGCGTTTACAATCAGATGATGTAGTTCAAGACTTCATCTTTGATCCGAACCTACCTGAAAATGTTATAAAGATAGGGACGTGGATGCCGGCTGAACTACTAACTCAGCTTCAAACTTGCTGAGAGAATTTGCAATAAGCTTTGCGTAGACAGCTGAAGATATGCAGGGAATCTCATCGCATCTGACCAGAGCACAAATTAAATGTCGACCCCCAGGTGAAGCCCATAAAGCAAAAGAAGAGAAATTTTGCCCTAGAAAGGATCAAAGTAATTGCCGAAGAAGTCAGGAAACTTCTTGCGGCGAAATTTATTGTTGAAGTTTTATACCCAATCTGGTTGGCTAAGCCGGTGGTAGTCCTTAAGACAGACGAGTCATGGAGGATGTGCATAGATTATACTGACCTCAACAAGACGTGCCCAAAGGATTGCTACCCACTACCTAAGATTGATAGGTTAGTGGATTCGACCCTCGGTCATGAGATCTTCGATTTCTTGGATGCCTTCAAAGGCTATCATCAAATTGTCATGGCAAAGGAAGATCAAGAAAAAACTTCATTCATAACAGAGTCAGGTACTTATTGTTATGTAATCATGTCATTTGGATTGAAGAATGCTGGGGCTACCTATCAACGTTTAGTCAATTCTTTGTTCAGTGAACAAATAGGCCGAATAATGGAGGTGTATATAGATGATATGCTTATTAAGAGCAGGACTCTTGATCAGTATATTCAAAACTTGAGGGAAGTTTTTGTTGTTCTAATGGATTCACACATAAGATTGAATCCGAAGAAGTGCACATTCAGGGTACGTACTAGAAAGTTTTTGGGGTATATGGTCTCCAATGAAGGGGTGCAAGCTAATCCTGCCAAGGTTTAAGCTATACAAACCATGCACCCCCAAGGAATATAAAAGAAGTGCAGAGGTTGACAGGCAGAATTGTAGCTTTGAGCAGGTTCCTCTCCAAGTCTGTCGAAAGATCTCTTTCCTTCTTCCAGATCTTGAAAAAGAAGACTGCTTTCCAATGGGATGAACAATGTCAGAAGGCTTTTGATGAGCTGAAGTCCCATCTGGCCAAGGTGCCAATGTTAACCTCACCTCTGCTTGGAGAAGTGCTGTATGTGTACTTGTCTACATGTAAAGAAGTAGTGAGTGCAGTTCTGCTCAGGGAGCAAGATAATGTGCAAATGCCAATTTATTTCGCAAGTAAAATTCTACATGGGCCCGAAGTGCGTTATCCTAACGCTGAGAAGGTCGTCCTAGCACTCATAGTGGCTGTAAGGAAGTTCAGACCATACTTTAAGCACATCCCATTGTGGTAGTTAAGATCAGCCCCTAAAACAAATTCTGACGAGGCCAGACACTTATGGCCGAGCTGCCAAATGGCCTGTTGAGCTTGCAAAGTATGATATTCAGTACAAGTCACGGACTTCAATCAAAGCTTAGGCTTTAGCAGACTTTCTGGCTGAAGGATTGTTCGCAGAAGAAGAGGTTCATCCAGTGAATGATTGGACTCTATATGTTGATGGATCCTCTTCCAAAGATGGATGTGGAGCAGGTCTCCCGATAATTAACCCCAACAAGGAAGAATTTGAATATGCTTTGCGTGTTGATTTTGAAGCAACCAACAACGAGACAGAGTATGAGGCCTTAATAGCAGGGCTGGGTCTCGCAAGAAAGTTGGGGACAGAACGAATTATTTCCTGAAGTGATTCGCAGCTGATCGTTTCTCAAATCAATGGGGATTATGAGGCCAAAGAAGAAAATATGAAAAGATATCTGACCAAAGTTCAGCAACTCGGCTAGATGTTTGAGCATTTCTGCATAGAGCACATCCCCAGGTCGGCTAATAAAAGGGATGATGCACTATCTCGACTTGCTTCCTCTACCTCGGCCACTTTAGGAAAAAAGATAGTGGTGGAGCTAGTAAAGCACCGTGCTTTTGATGCCAATAAAGTGCTGCAAGTTGATTACCACAATACATGGATGGATGAGATAGTTAACTTCATGTAGCATGGAACTCAGCCTAAAGACAAACGTGCAGCTCGGAGTCTGCGCCTAAAGGTAGCAAGGTATACTCTCTTTAATAACCATCTATATAAAAAGTCTTTTTCACAGCCCTGGCTAAGGTGCATAACCGAGGAAGAGAATGACTACATTTTACGCGAGTTGCACCAATGAATTTGTGGAAATCATTCAGGCGCCCGATCCTTAGCTCGCAAATGCTACCTTGCTGGTTATTATTGGCCTACTCTGCGCCACGACACATAAGAATTGGTCAAAAAATGTCAATCATGCCAAGTACATGCTCCTATATCTCACTTGCCGAGTCAAGAGTCTACTGCCATTGCAAGTCCTTGGCCATTTGTGCAATGGAGAATTAATCTTGTGGGACCCTTACCCCGAGCTTCAGGTTCAGTCAGATTCCTTGTAGTTGCCACAGATTACATCACCAAATGGGTGGAAGCAGAGCCCTTGACTACTATAACAGGGGGTCAAATAAAGAAGTTCTTGTGGAAGAATGTCATTTGCTGCTTTGGCCTACCACAAGTTCTTATTTCAGATAATGGAAAGCAATTTGCTGACGACCCCGTCAAAAGTTGGTGTGCTGAGCTCCATATTGAACAAAGATTCACTTTAGTAGCATACCCACAAGCTAATGAGCAAGTTGAATTGGCCAATCGAATAATCAAGGATGGTCTGAGAAAACGTCTACACAAAACTGGGACAAGCTGGGTGAATGAACTCCCAAGTGTTTTATGGGTATATCGTACTACCCCTTCCACCTCAACTAAGGAAACACCTTTTTCCTTAGTTTATGGCACGAAGGCTGTCATTCCAGCTGAAATTGGGTCCACCTCTGCTAGGGTCAATCATTACTCTGCTCAAATAAATGACCAAGCATTGCGTTTAAATTTGGAAGAGTTGGAAGAAAAAAAGGAACAAGCCCACATTAGCATGGCTCAGTACAAAAATTTAATTGCCCAATATTACTACTTTAGAGACCAAGGTCTTATCAAGTAGGAGATTTGGTAATGCGCAATAACAAAGCGAGTCATGCAGCAACAACAGAAACTTTTAACCCCGAGTGGGAAGGCCCTTATAGCATAGTTGAGGTGCGATCATCAGGAGCTTACAAGTTGCAAATTTTAGAAGGTAAAACCTTACTACGATTTTGGCATTCTGCACACTTAAGACTTTTACATCAGTGATATAAAGTGCTCCACTTCAGTAGGACTGAACAAGCCGAGCAGGACTCGACAAATACTGGGGACAGGTATCCCTATAAGACCTCAGCAGATCTGAGGCACAGACCCGTTTAGGGTCGAAAGTTGTGTGAACAGGTTTCACCATCACCCCGAGAAAAGGGTGCTGAGGTGAATCATGACAGTGTACATGAGCCTTATCAACACCTAGCAGGTATAGGAAAAGTTGTGCAAATCATTTGTATAACCATCAGCAGTGCTGAGGTTTGAATAAAACAGTGTTTTACGGCAGTGCCAGTATTGAGATTTTGCAAAATTTTATCTTTCATATTGCTTAACAATTAGTGGGATCAAATAAAGTAACAGGTTTACTTTAGTTCAGACAGTATTAACTTTTATTCAGCTTCAGCTTAGTAATAAACGACATCGAACTAAGAAAAAGGACATTCCATGTCCACCACCGTCTTCCATGATTACAAGAGCGGCTTCAAGCTTGGATCCGACGTCTCCACAATGAATTGCTCAACCTGGAATGTGCGGGGAGTGCGCACCTCCCTGCGCAGAATACTGTATTTGGAGGGAAAACATCATATTCACTTGCTTATATTAATTGAACCAAAGCTTCCGGCTTCAAAGCTAGAATATTATAGGCTAAAGTTTCAATATGCCAAAGATGTATGTTCAGCTGATGACAAAATTTGGATTTTTTAGAATGCCAAACTTTTATGTGATACTGCTATTTCATACGTCAATAGGAATTTATTGATCCGATTTCTATGGATACCTTCTGGGAAATATTTTTGGTGGACAGCGGTGTATGGACATCAAACTATACTAGCCCGCCGGGAATTATGGGTAGAACTACTTTCGTTCTTGAATCACATGCAGGATCCGTGGATAGTTGGTGGAGATTTCAACACCTTTATTTCGCTGGATGAACATAGAGGGGCTTCGATTCCATCGTTACGGCAGCTTGCAGACTTTAACCAATGGATCAGTGACACAAGATTAACAGAGATGCCTTTTCAAGGATCCAAATATACTTGGTCGGGTGGAAGAGGCCTTGGTCATGTGAGTCAACGTCTAGACCATCTCCTTTGTTCGGCAAGCTTCTATGAGGTTTTTGAAGCTTTACTTGTTCAACATTTAAATCGATCTATGTCAGATCATGCTCCTCTATTCCTTACATGCCGCATGCCTAACCTGATGGACCTCGATCACTTCATTTTCTCGATGTATGGATGACACATCCTGATTTAAAGGAATTCATTGGACACACTTGGCGTGCTTACCCCACAACAGGTGGTATGAGAGGCTTTTATTATAAATTGCATAGATTAAAGACTGATCTTCAACAATGGAATAAGGCGATCTTTGGTAATGTATTTGATGCAGCATCAAAGGCGGAAGCTGCAGTGGTGAATACAGAGACATTGTATGATAATGACCCTATTGTAATAAATCGAGAGACATATCATAAGGCACTTACGCAGTTACTGCAGGCTCAAACATGGGTATGTAAATATTGGCAGCAAAAGGCAAGGGTCAATTAGTTGCAAGAGGGTGATGCAAATACAACTTATTTTCATAATATGGTTACAGATCGACGACGCAGACAGCGTATTTCTCATATTGTTTCATTTGAGGGCCAGGAATGTGTAACTGATGCAGACATACAAGCTGAAGCAATACACTTTTACTCAAGGCTATTTCATGCGGAGTCTACTTCAAACTATGAAAATATTCTTCAGTATATCCCAACAATGCTGACGGAAGAGGTTAATTGGACATTGACTGCTATTCCACAATTAGTTGAAGTTAAAGATGCGGTTTGGGCGTTGATTCCAACAAGTGTTGTAGGACTAGATGGATATTATGGGCAATTTTATCGATTTCATTTGGACATCATCCACTTAGATGTTTTCAAAGCAGTTCAAGAATTTCTCCTAGAGGTACGAGTGCCAACTACAATGGCGGCCTCGATGATAACTCTTATTCCTAAAGTGCAGTCACCAGAAACGTTTGCGGATTATCGACCCATTTGCCTTAACAACTTTATTTCAAAAGTTGGGACGCGCATATTGTCTACCAGGTTGGCAATTCTTCTTCCACGATTAATTTGACCAAAGCAGTCAGGATTTATGCCTGGTCGGGGCATAACAGAGCAAATATCAATGGCTAAGGAGATGGTGCATTTATTGGATAAAGCAGAACGAGGAGGTCGTGCCATTGTAAAACTGGACATGGTCAAGGCTTTTGATCGGGTCAGTTGGGAGTATCTTGAGCACCTACTGCTTCAAATGGGATTCCGGACCTTCTTTGTTTGGGTCATTATCAACAATTTTAAAGCCACAAAATGCTCGGTACTGGTCAATGGTAAGCCTTGTGGGTTTTTCAGTCCAGAACGTGGTGTTAAGCAAGGTGATCCATTATCACCTATTTTATTCATTCTTGTGTCTAAAGGATTCAGTAGAGGTATAAATACGCTGGTGAGGAATCAAGAGCTTCACGAATTTACCAAGAGTAGAGTGTCAACCCCATCACACTTGGGGTATGCGGATGATTTACTCATTTCCTGTCGGAATCAACGTCAAATTTACACCGCTTTAAGGTCTTCCTGCATCAATATCAGCAAGCATCCGGATAGCAGGTAAATTACCATAAAAGTTTAGTTGTCGTCAATACTAACCATGCAGGAAACAGAACTGCAAAATTACTTGGCATGCGGTTAGCTACACTGCCGATGCGATACCTGAGAGCGCCGATTCATAGGGGCATATGTCGGGCCTCGCATTGCACTGCGCTTTTAGCATATTTTAATTCGAGATTGGCTAGATAGATGAATAAATTATTAAGTGCCACAGGTCGTTTAGTACTCATTCAGTCGGTGCTCTCAGCGATTCCATTGCATTTACTTGTCGTTTCTAGACTGCCAAGCACTGTCATCACTAAATTAGAAAGGAAGCTGCAAGGTTCTTCTGGGCATGGCAGCATCACTGGTGCTCTTGGCGTGATATATGTTACCCTTCTTTGGAAGGTGGACTTGGGGTTCGCTCTTTATCAGCTTTACAACAAGCTTATGAATGCAAACTCTAATGGATTTACCAACAGCATTCAACATTTTGGGTGGAATTCATGCATCGAAAATATGGATGTCGGGGACATTATAGATCATTGATTTATGACTCGACAGATGGGAAACGCATTTGCCAGATCAATACCTTTTGTCAAACACGAGTTCGGTTGGGATGAATTGGACTTGACTGGATGCCTGATGCTAACAACCAATTCTCTTTGAAAAGTGCATATGAAGAGTGTCTCTCATCGCGGTCTATATTACGTACATGCAAATATATTTGGTGGCCAGGACTTTCTAACATGTGAAAGATGTTTATGTGGAAGTTACATTTCAAGTCATTGTCGTTGCCTGGAAATATTCGATCATATTCAGTGCCTTATCAAACCATATGTTCTTTTTGTGTGCATCAGCAAGTGATACAAACCACTTGTTTTTGCACTGCCCATCGATTGCAAGTGTATGGCAGAAATACTCTTCCTTTCTACATGGACCAACCGGCCTCTCAACGTCTCTTCAATCTCACTTCATGAGTTGGTGGTTAGTATCTTCACCCAAAACTATGAAGGGACAGCTCAAAGTGGTGGCTACTCATGTTACATGTTGGAACATATGGAATGAATATGCTAGTATAATGTTTGGTGAGGAATCATATAACTTTCGAAGGTTGGAGGAGCGTATTCGACTGGATGTTTACACTTGGTGTGCTTCGATTTTGGGTAAGCGATTTGTGCAGTTACTGCCTGATCTAGTGTCCGTAGGTTTGTCTCGACCATTATGCAATCGTCGTCATTCAATTGTGTGTTGGCAGACGCCACCTTCATGCAGGATGAAAATTAATGTCGATGCAATGGCTGGGAGACATGGGCGGTGGCGGGAATGGTAGTATGGGAATCCAACGGCTCCCTAGTGTATGCAATCATTTTCTCATTGCCCAAACTATCACCTTTGAGGGCGGAACTCCAGGCAATGCTATATGCGACAGCTTATTTTTCATTACGCCAGACTCACTTCTATGTTGAGACGATTTGCTTGCTTATACTGCATTGGCTCATCCATGCATCTACTGCTTCTAGAGATTTTCAAGATGATTTAGTCAGGTTAAGATTATTCTTGCAACTCAGGCCCTCGAAGATTCTATATATCCCCAGACAGGAAAATCCGGTGGCTCATTATTTAGCAACTTATGCGCTAAACCGGAGTAGTTTCTCTGAGTTCACACATCTATCTATGATGCCGCCCATTGCACGCGGCAGTTTGCTCACTGATTTGACTACCCCATACATGCGTGGCTGATATCTCTTTTTTGGACATAATGCTGCCATTTTTGCATCAATATATTGACGTGGTTTTGCATGCTTTGTCTATTCATGTTTCTTGCGAGGTTATATGGACACTATCCGCAGCTTAGGAATGGTTGTCTTCCATATGGATTGGTGCAGTTCTACTGTCTCTGCCTGCATTTACAATAATGCAGGCAGATTGGGTACGTTTTACTTATTAGACACCTTCGATTCACATTCTTATACCCGATGATGCTAAGTTATTTCATGGTTTATTGCATGACACGCGGTACATTGGATATCACTGGACATGACATGAATTTTTGCATCTACCTGCAACATCCGTTTGGTGGAGTTGGACTCTTTGGACATCGCTCATTTGACCCACTTTGGATAAATATGTACTCTTTTTCCTTCGTGCAAGATTTTATCCACAAGGGTGATTTTGCTTGCCAAGGTTTTAATGAGGCATATCATATCTATTGTGGGCATCACCCACACCCCCTACATCTTTTTGCATTACAGTTCCTATTTTTCGACCACTCAGCTGTTACATTCTATTAACTTGGGATTTGCTTTGTAATTATGGTTTTCCTCCACCAAAAGTGAGGGTTCATATATGAAGCAGGGGGTGACTCCTTTTATCAAAAAAATGTAGTGTGGAGAAGAACTTTCCATTTGAGATTTATTGCTGAATAAGCATTTTCAAAAATATCTTCTTAAGCAGTTCATCTAATGAACTAGTTTTGTTCATTTAACGTAGCACCTGAAAATAGTGTAAACACAGCAAATGTTTGCGATATGATTTAAGTCTTAACTCTTCGTGGCACATTAGTATAACAATGATATATATAAAACATACAAAGCATATTTATCATGTATGCATGTCATGTAACACTTAAATCATTCATTTCGAAAACACAAAACTTTTAAATCATGTATTTTCAAATCATTTGAACCCCTGTTTCTCAACAATCTCTCCCTTTTGATGATTTGCAAAATAACATGTATTCATGATTTAAATGTTTATAATCGCTTCCCCTACAATCATGCATTCATAAAATTTTAATTTCAAAAATATGAATTTCAAAGCTCCACCTTAAGTTGCGCTCCACCTTAAGTCAATCTCTCCCCCACTAAATCATGCTTATCTCCCCCTTTATTTTGTAAATCACATTAAAAACGCAATTAGTAGCAGTGGCAATAAAGAGCAATTTGTAGCATATCAACAGAAATCATGCTTTATTTAGATCGTAGATTTTCATACGTGGCTTAATTAAGTGCTTTTGGAATATGTCGGCTACTTGTGCTTCAGTACGAGCTTGTTTTATAATGATATCGCCAATATTTACATGATCACGAAGAAAATGGTATCTTACATCTATATGTTTTGCCTTAGAATGTAAAACATGATTCTTAGATAAGTTAATAGCACTCGTATTGTCAAAATATATAGGAATTCGATTTACAACTATAACAAAATCAGAGATTTGTTGTTTTAGCCATAGTAATTGTATACAACCAAGACTAAGGGCCATGCATTCCGCTTCACTGGTGGATAATGCTACACTAGCTTGCTTTTTTGAAAAGCATGATATTAATGAATTACCAATAAATTGACATATACCACTTGTGCTTTTTCTATCGATTTTACACCCTCCATAATCGGCAGTAGTATAAGCATGCAAATTAAAATTCACAATTTTTATCGCAACATAGTCCTAATGTGGGGGGTATGCTTAATATACCAAAATATCCTTTTTACTGCATTATAGTATGAAACTTTAGGATTACTTTGAAAACGAGCGCACATACTAACACTAAACATAATATCGGGTCTACTTGCCGTAAGATAAAGCAAAGAACCAATTATAGATCTATAAAATCCATTATCAAAATCATTTCCATTTTCATCTTTGTCAAGTTTAGTGGCTACACTCATAGGGTGGTAGATGGTTTCAAGTTTTTAAAGTTAAACTTCTTAATCATGTCATTTACGCATTTTACTTGACTTATATGTATCCCTTTACTAGTTTGCTTAATTTGCAAGCCAAGAAAATAATTTAGTTCCCCTACCATAAACATCTCAAACTCAGATTTCATGCAAGTTTCAAATTCTTCCACTAACTTATCACATGTAGATTCAAAAACAATATCATCAACATAAATTTGAATAATAAGCAAATCCGATTTTTCTTGTTTTAAGAATAAAGTATTATCGATGGTTCCTCTTTTACATCTATTTTCTAAGTGAAAAGTAGCAAAGTGATCGTACCAAGCTCTAGGAGCTTGTTTTAAACCATATAATGCTTATTTTAACTTATAAACATTATTAGGATATTCTATATTCTCAAATCCTGGTGGTTTCTTTACATAAACTTCTTCTTGTATAAAACCATTTATAAATGCACTCTTTGCATCCATTTGATAAATTTTAAAATCCTTTATGTAAGCAATAGCAAGTAATAATCGTATGGCTTCTAAACGTGCTACGGGTGCGAATGTCTCTTCATAATCTATTCCCTCTTCTTGATTATATCCTTGTGCTACAAGCCTAAATTTTTAACGACTTTACCATCCTCATTCATTTTATTTCTAAACACCCATTTCGTGCCTATTATTGTTTTGTCTTGTAGTCGGGGTACTAAATCCTATACATCGTTTCTTGTAAATTGATTTAATTCGTCATGCATAGCATCAATCCAAGAAGAATCATTCAAAGCATCAAGCACATTCTTTGGTTCTATTTCATAATTCATAGCATATAATTGATTAATTTCTTCTTGATCTATTCTTCTACGTGGTCGTACACCTTGAGATATGTCGCATATTATGAGGTCTGTGAATGATCTCTATGCCATCTTGGTTGATTGTTTTCTACGTTCTCATGTGGTTCTAAGTGATCATGCATTTCTAGCGTGTCGTGCTCGTCATGTATGTTATTTTCTTCTATATCATCCATCATGGGTTTCAATTCAAAATCATTATCATATTCTTTATTTATTTCAAGTTCACCAAATTCATTGAATTTCACATGAATAGATTCCAAATTTCTCTAGTGACGGGATCATAGCATATATATGCCTTAGAATTCTTAGAATACCCAATAAAGGTACATTCTTAGATTTAGACTCAAATTTATCTAAATTATCTTTTGTGTTTAATACAAAACATTTGCATCCAAAAATACAAAAATAATCAATCTTTAGCATGCGATCATTTAAAATCTCATATGGCGTTTTGTTAATTTTCTTTCTAATTGATAAATGGTAATTATATAACATGCACAATTTACAGCTTTTCTCCCACTAAAATCTAGGCAATTGATTTTCACAAAGTATGGTTCTTGCAATTTCTTACAATGTCTTATTCTTTGTTTCAACTACACCATTTAATTATGGCGTTCTACATGGTGAAAATTCGTGCTTAATACCTTTTTCTTCACAAAATGCCATCATATCTTTATTTTTAAATTCAACGCATCTATCGCTCCTAATCATTTTCACATTACACCATATTTATTTTCAAGTTGCTTTATTAATTTAGCAATCTCAACGACACTATCGTCTTTATTTGCAAGATATAAAGTCCATGTATAACGAGAAAAATCATCAACAATAACCAAGCATAGTGTCGCCCTACAAGGCTTCTAGTACGACTAGGACCAAACAAATCAATATGTAATAATTTTAAGACTCTAGATGTGCTAATCTCATTCTTAGACTTAAGTGATTCACGTATTTGTTTGCCCTTGATACATGATTCACACAATTTAAAGTTGTCCAAATCAAGTTTAGGCATTCCTCGTACTAGATTCTTATGTTGAAGTTCTTTCAAGAGTGGAGATGTCAACGTGTCCTAAACGTCTATGCCATAAATTCATATTCGGTTCATCTAACATAAAACACTTTACTTTTGCATCTAACATGTCATCCATAGATAATGTAAAAATATTTCCTTCTCTTTTTCCTTTTAATACTGTTTCTTCATTTTTATTAACAATGTTGCAAGATGGGTGAGAAAAACACACATCAAAACGACTATCAAGAAATTATGAAATACTAAGCAAGTTGTAGGATAAGTTGCAGAGAAAAAGGGGTTTGAGTGATTTTCAAATACATGATTTAAATATGCACAAAAACGAGCATAAGATAAAACGTGCATGATATAAACAATCGTGTGCATGATATTGCTTACTACTTGCCTTATTTAGCTCATATATAATGTTGCCGTACTAACGAGCCATGATGCGTTAAAGCTTACATCATATGGAAAACATTTGTTCTGTTTATACTATTTTCAGGTGCCACCATTAATGAACCAAACTAGTTCATTAAGTGAACTACTTAGTTTATTAAACTAAGTAGTCCATTAAAGGAAGCCACATTTGGAAAAGGCACAAAGGCAACAAGAAGGAAAGTTTTCTTCTCCTCCCCTCTCTATTATCCACGCCATATACATATATATATATATATATATATATATATATATATATATATATATATATATATTTCAGATTTTTTAAAAAGGCACATACACATGTATTCCAACGTACTACCGACACGTTATATATTTTACGTACGTACGTTAACGTCACAACACTATACTTAACTCATATTTATGAGTATATTCAGGTCTTACATCATATGATATAAGATATGGTGATGACAAATTTAAATACGACACGATAAAAGGTTCTAAATCGAAAATTGTCGTATCGGGCGAATACCGAAACTTCGCCAACGTGTCACGTACTTGCCATAAATAAATGGCCAGCCCCTATACTTCAAAAATCATCAAAAATGTCGTGGGTTACATGAAATATTCATCCAAAAATACTTTCCATGTTGGCACACACAAATCACCCCACATTAAGGCCAAAATGTGAAGATTCCAAGCTAAATTTTGTCACATGTTAATGGTACCACTTTAGACCAGCCAAGTTCTGAGATTTAAAGTATATATATTATATATATTATGTATAACATAATATATATAACATGTGCAAAAGTTGGAATTTAAATTAGAGAAAAATCGGGTAATCGATAAATATCGAAAATTCGGTTTTCTACGCACACAACACATGGAACGTTTTTGGTACATCATGTGACACGTATCTAGACACTTTTTACATATGATATACATCTTAAAGTCTTCTAAAAAATTAAATTAAGGGCTGATTGGAATATAACATGTGTGTATTATTAAATGTGCATTATTTTACAAAGTTAGCAAAAATAAATTTCAGCACATGTACATACTCATTGAAACGCCCCTACAGCTGAGATGGAGCTTATTTGCAGCCTTGTTGGCATATTGATTGGTCAAGGATCAATCATACAATGTTGGTGAATTAAAGAGAGAAGCTACAAATGGTAAGAATTCAAAGTTTGTCTCTCTTATATCACATGCTGAAAATTTCAGCATGCTAAACATTGCTAGCCAAATTTTTGCACATTAAATGGTATATTTTATCATCTTTTATTGTGTGATTGATTGGAAGAAGAAATGGAAGTAATTTGAATATTATTTAAACTAAATAAAGTGTGATATTCTACATATCACATGCTGAAATTTTTCAGCATGTGTGAGACATGTGGTGGCCGAATTATTGAGCATAAGGATGTCCAAATTCATTTCTCATGTGGTAGGAATAATTACCATCAATTGGTGATTTATTTTTAAAAAGAAAAATCAAAGAAAAATGGTAATATTTTGAATTATTCAACCATGCAATACATGCTGAAAAATCAGCATGGTAACATCACGTTATGGCCGATTTTATGCCTTTGTATGGAAGGAATTTGTCTCTTGAAATTTATGTGATAATCTTATGCTTTATGGAAATTATTTTGTGATGATTTTGGCACATGTTTAAGTGTTATTCTCAGATTTTTCCAAGTCATCAATCATGACAACATTCAACCAAACATGAAGTGCCAAGTAAGCGAAGCTTAAATGATCATCTAATAAGAAGATGCCAAGTAAGCAAGGCCATGTCACAATGATGTCTTACATCCTCCCAAGGACTTAGAAGATAATTTTCAAGTGGGGGAGGCACCTATAGGGGGACGGCTGCACCAAGTTAAAAGGAAAGAAGATGATCGAAAACAAGATAAGCACAAGCAATGCAAAATAAAAGTGATCAAAAGCCTAGCTCTTCTTCTTCTACATTCTCTTTCTTTCTCTCTTCTTGTAAGCCTATTGTATTCATATCTTTCAATCTTGAATAGGCTTGATATAGACCACCACATATTCCATATCTTTGTAAAAGATTGATCAAGGTGTGATCAATCTTTATTCTTTCTAGGTGGTGGTGTTCGTGCGAATTGTATTCTTCGTACAAGGTTTGTAAAGGGTTGGAGTTGGTGTATAACTCCATCAACCCTGTGGTAAGGTGTTTTTGAGTTGTGTGATTAGTGTGAACCAAGGAAGGTGTTCCTTGAAGACTGGAGTAGGTTGTTGATAACCGAACCAGTATAAAATTCTTGGTGTCATTTACTTTCAGCACTGATTTTCTGTTTCAGCACTGTTTTCTGTTTTTAATCACGTTCGTAAAAATAGTAAACGAATTTGACAAATCACGATAACTTTCAGAAAATATAACCACACGTTCTAGGGTTCTTTTGGCGCAAGTTTCAACCCTTTTGGACAAGTATAAGTCATTCAAACGTCCAAAGTTCTGAGACTAGTGCAGTCTGATTTTCAGGCTTGCAAAGGTTGAGACTTTGATCGTATTTGACTAACTTCCCAAAAGAATTTTTCAAAACTGTTTCAACCCATTTAAATATAACATATAAGGGGTTAGTGGTTAAATTTTCAGAGCATTTGGAGCTGTGTACAAATAGAAATTAATTTTTCAAATCAGTGTATAGGTTCTGGCAGATTTGCGCAATCTGACCACCAACGATTTTTCAAGGGGTTAGAGGTTGAATTGTAATCTGAAATTTTTAGGAGACACTCATAACATCTGAGTCTAAGTTCTCTCCAAACGTCAGAATTTTTGAAGACCTGAAACCTAGTTTTCAAAACGTTTTAAAACTGGTCCTGAAAACAGAAACTGTGTTCAGAAGTTGGGTTTTTGGTTCAAACTAATTTTGAAAACCACATTTTCCGCACCCACTATTCAACCCCCCCCCTTCTAGTGGTGCCTTGCAGATCCTACAATTGGTATCAGAGTGCAGGAACACTCACTTCAAAGAATCCAACGATTCAGTGAGATGGCAACCACAACCGTGCAAGAAGGAATGTCAACTGTAAGGTCTCCTTTTTTCGACGGTGAGTCTTTTATTCAATAGAAATTAAGAATGAAACTTTTTCTTATGGCTATTGATATTGATCTATGGTCCATCATAGAAGACGGTCCATTTGTTCCTACTAAGACGTCAATTATTGATGGTGTCACACTAGAGGTTACAAAAACGAAACAAGAATACACTAGTGATGACAAAAAGAAGTTGAGTATGAATGCTAAAGCCATGCAACTACTATTAAACGGCCTAAGTAAAAGTGAGGCTAGTTACGTGTCTAATTGCTCTAGTGCTCAAGAGATGTGGCATATTCTTGAAATGAAACATGAAGGGACTAGCCAAGTAAAGGAGTCCAAAATCAATATGCTTATGTCCACACTTGAGTCCTTTAAATTATTGCCAAATGAGTCTATTGTTGAAATGGATTTACGCTTGACTAACATTTACAATTCTCTTGAGTCTCTTGGCAAAGCCTTCACTATGCAGGAAAAGGTACAAAAGGTCTTGCGAAGCCTTCCATCCGAATGGGACCCTAAAGTAACGGCCATAGAAGAAAGCAAAGAGACCAAATAGATTAAAATGGAAGAACTAATCGGATCACTTAAGGTATATGAAAACAAACTTGCTTTAAGACATTCAGAGTCCATTTCTAATAATGACAGGGCTTTAGCATTTAAATCAAATGAATACGTCGTAGATGATAGTGACATAGATTCCAATGATGAGGACTTAATCACGATGGCTAAAAGATTAAGAAAAATTTTGAGAAAATCGATTAAACATAAGTCTACCTCACCTAAGGATCATAAAAATAAAAATAAGGAAATAAAGTGCTATGAATGCGGCAAACTTGGACATCTATCATATGACTGCCCGAATAAAGAAAAGCAAACAAACAAATACCCTGACAAGGATCGGAACAAGAATAGACTCGTCTCAGAACCTAAGAAAAGGAGAAGAGCCTTCAAAGCCTCCACTTGGAGTGACACATCTGACTCTGAGACTGATGATACGGAAGAACACAAGGCACAAGTATGCTTTACATCTAAAGCATCAAATGAGGTATCTTCCGACTCTGATTCCGATTCTGAATGTTCTTATGATTATTTATTTAGTCAATATTTAGAGTTGCATAAGTTTTCAAAGACTCTTGCAAAAGAAAAGAAGCGATTAATTGAAGACAAGAAATTGTTAGAATCTTCTAACAAAAATCTTGTGCCTCAATTAAACGATTCAAAAGAAGAGTCGTCATGCATTATAAATTCATTAAAATCTGAAATTTCATCATTGACATCCGAGAACACTGAATTGAAATCCGAGATTTCGAACTTGAAATCGAGGAATGCGGATGTAGAGAAAAAGGTGAAACAATTTGACACAGGATCTAACATGCTGCATCGCATTATCTTATCACAAAAGCATGACAGTGATAAAACGGGTTTGGGATACGTTGACACTAATGAAGTATCCACCAAACCAACTAAGTTTGTTGTGTCTAAGAAAGTAGACACCCCAAAGCCTCAAGTGGCGTCTAAGATGACGCAAAAACTGCCCCTTTCTTCATCACGCCCCACTTCCTCTTCACATCATGTGAAATACAACTTTGTACCATAGATATGAAAAGAAAAGAGTAATGCATACACGACATTCATTCCATCCACGCACTACGCATACAAACAGAAGGACATATCAAAAACGTCCTACATATAATGCGTATAAAGGAGTTCTTGGCCAAAGGCCAGATACAGTTGCACCTAAAGTATATTATGTTGCGTTCTCATCACCTTTCTCACCTTTTGGAAGGCCTAGAAAAGTCACCCAAATTTGGGTACCAAAAGGGACATTTTCAAAGGGTTGAATAAATAACCCTTACGAACGCACGTATATGAAATGCATGATTTTTTTTCTTTACAGGCATCTTTTGATTTGCTTTCGAAAATAAAGGGGGAGAGAAAGCACGATTTAAGGGGGAGAGAGATACTGATTGCATAAATCAAGGGGGAGCGGATTCGAAATTTAAATTTTGAATTTTGAATTTATGCATAATTGAAGGGGGAGCGATAGGATTTAAATCATGTGCATAAGTTATTTTGAAAATCATCAAAAGGAGGAGATTGTAGAGAAAAAAGGGTTTGAGTGATTTTCAAATACATGATTTAAATGTGCACAAAAACGAGCATAAGATAAAACATGCTTGATATAAAAAATCGTGTGCATGATATTGCTTAGTACTTGCCTTATTTAGCTCATATATAATGTTGCCGTACTAACGAGCCATGAAGCGTTAAAGCTTACATCATATGGCAAACATTTGTTGTGTTTATACTATTTTCAGGTGCCACCATTAATGAACTAAACTAGTTCATTAAGTGAAGTACTTAGTTTATTAAACTAAGTAGTCCATTAAAGGAAGCCACATTTGGAAAAGGCACAGAGGCAACAAGGCTAAGGAAGGAAAGTTTTCTTCTCCTCCCCTCTCTATTATCCACGCCATATACATACATATATTTTTTTTATGAGAACGAATATTTTATTAATGAGAAAAAAACCCTCACTTATGGCGGAGGAAGACCATATTACAATCATCAGAGTATGTGAATAAATAAAATAAAGAGGTAATGATTACATATCTCCAGTCGTATATGATATGCCGCATTAAAACCTTGCCAGGAAAAACCACCCTTGTGGATAAAACCCTGGCGAAGGAAAAAGCGTACATATTTATACGGCTGTCATTGATATGCATATAGTCTATATGAGAGTACTACATGATGCTGGCGCCAGTTGAGTCCGTTGAAATGCTTGTGTGATATTATCCAAAAAGCCATTGTTGCCTCCGAAGCCATTCGATGTCGCAACCATGGAGAAAGAAAATGAAGCGCTGAGTATAACAGGGATAATGCAGCGAGTGAAACGCTATAAAAGGCACGGAGGAGGAGCATACCGCGCCTGCCAACACAAATGAATGTGCCGGCAGCCAGTGATTGAAGCGCACAGCCCTGCAAATGTGTGACCAATGTAGACCGGCAAGGCGTCCAAAGAACCACTCCATTAAACACCAAAGGTAGTATAGAGAGTATACTCATGAGCCCGAGTGAGACATCCACGTGAGGGTGGAAACCGCATGTCCAAGAGACAGAAAAATGTAAAGGCAATAGAGCATATTCTAATGTGCAGCTGTATAAAAGAAGGAAAATCATACCGAGTATGCCTGTACCCATTCGAGCACAGGCAGAGTACATAAAGCATCGCCAATTCCAATGGAAGGCTTGTGCCGAGTAGACAGGATGGCAGCATCCCGGAGATGCCGTAGAATGTATCCACCAAACGAAGTGTGTGAAGTATAAGAACAAAGCATAAGTGCCATGAATGAGAAAAGCAGAGCAGCAAAATAATGGGTTAGGAAGCATACCGCGCCCGCCCGTACCTGTGACGATACGGGCAGCCAAAAATAGTACACGCCAATCCATGAGGAAGACATAGTATTAGCCCACGCGTAGATTAGGAGATGCGAGATCAAGAAGAACTGTAGCACGCACTATTGAGGGTAGATTAGTAGGACTGAAATGACCTATCTCTGGGTGAAGCATGGCATGTTGAGCTAATGAGTGTGCTGCCATATTTGCTTCGCGGTATGTATGCGTTATTGCCACTCCAGCCGAATGTAAGAGCGAATGGAGGAGGTGTAGATGAAAATTGCCATGTATGCTTTGCCGGGCTCGAAGTCTTGTGACCAAGTGCTCACAATCGGTTTCGACCATCAGTGAGCGGAAAAATGGTAGAAAGTACAAGAGCCCAAAAAGTGTTGCTTGAATTTCCGCCATCAGAGGTGAGCTTTGGGGTAATCTAAAAGAGACGGCACCCACACAAGCTCCCTAGAAGTGCGTAAAATCGCGCCGCCCGCCGTATATCTAGCACAGACCGCCCCATCAACATTCAATTTATATCTGCCAGATGGTGGACATTGCCATTTAACTAGTCGAATTCGCGGTGGGCGAAGACGTGGAATCCAGGAGAGCGAAAGAGGTGGGCCATTTACTAGCTTTGAACCTTGTATTGACTGAACCCAGAGATTAATATCAAAATGTATGGCATTACGCATCCTGGATGGCGAGAAGGAGGAAGAATCCCCATAGATGAGTTGAGCATATTGCTTCCATATATTGGTGACAATGATCGCCGGGATAACAACTTTTAAAATGCCTGATAAGGTGGAGGTGTTAGCCCGAAACCACCATGATAACAGATATGGTCGAAGCGATGTTCTAGCCGGAAGCGAACCATGTAATTCAGTAGCGAAAAACATCCAAATTGGAAGAATGCAGTTACAGCGGAGAAAGACGTGGACTAGCGTGGCCGATTCTTGTTTGCAAAAAGGACACCGTGTTGGACGAGCCATTGAGTAGCGGCCAATGCAGTCCTCAAAAGGTAGAGCGGAATGAAAGATTCGCCAGAGTAAAAGTCTCGTATATGGTGAGTGATGTTTAAACCATATAAACTTTGAAGATAGCTGCGTAGAAATGGAGGTCCGACATGTCTCATAGGCTGACTTAAGAGTGAATTCACCTGTTGAGGATGGTGTCCATGAGAGTGTGGTGTCTGCGCCGGTCGTGTGGGATATACAAAAAGGATGGATGCGGCAAATCAGCTTCCATGTCGCAGAGTCAAAAAGACGTGGCCTAAAATCATTGCGTCTGCCGTATTTTAGGTGCATGTAAGTACTCCACAAAGTATCTTTCTTATGGTATGCCCACCATATACGGCAGTGATATGCACGTTGTAACTGAGTAAGATCCCGAAGGCCCAGCCCGCCTTCATCATAAGGCTGTGTAATCCGAGACCAAGAAACCCAATGTCGCCGATCACCCCAAAAGAAAGATGCCATTTTCCGATTGATTATGTGGATGACAGATTTTGGTAATCCACCCGCTGCTAACACATGCAACGGAAGAGCCGCTATCACGGATTTGAGGAGGACTAAGCAACCAGAATGCGATAGGAGTCGCGTGTGCCAACCTTGCAAGCGGCCATCTATGTGTTGAAGCAAGGAAGTGCAATATACTGCTCGATTGATACCTTTATGAAGATATGAACCCAAATAGCGAAAAGGAAGCGAAGAGAGGCGCATATCAAGTATAGCTTTAAAACTTCGTTGTTGAGACACCGTCACACTTGCGGATGGGATGAGATTGCTTTTATGATAATTCACCTTTTGTCCAGAAGCCCTTTCATACTTGTGTCAAGAAAGTCCGGAAATGTATAAGATTGCGACGTGTACCTTTAAGAAAAACAAGCAGGTCATCCGCATATGCCAAGTGAGTAATCGACAGTGGGATACGGCCTAGCCGAAATGACTGTAGTTGTCCGGCTGCTGAGAGAGATTTCATTCCTCGGCTAAAACCTTCCGAGGATAGTATAAAGAGTAGCGGAGACAAAGGGTCCCCCTGCTTGACTCCTCTAAAAGGGCGAAATGCAGAAGAGGGTTGGCCATTGATTAAGACTTGATACCCGAGTGGCACTAAGATGATTAATAACCAGTCGTATAAAGAAGTCCGAAAACCCAAACCGACGCAAGAGAAGCTCCAAATATTCCCAGCTAACCCTAGTCAAAAGCCTTCATCATATCCAACTTCAAGCACAACTGGGAAACCTCCTTTGTCTAACATATGAATCATTTCCTGGGCGAGTAATACCTGTGATGAAATATCATGCCCAGGGCAAAAATCCTGTCTGCTCCGGCGATATTAAACGTGGAAGCAGCGTTCCTAATCGCGTGGCAACAATTCTCGTACACACTTTACTCAAGAAATTAGTAAGACAAATGGGCCGAAAATCACCGAATGTTTGAGGGGAGCTAACCTTTGGGATCAATGTGATCAATGCTCTAGCCATGATGGACGGCTGCGGGATACCCAGAAAAAATTCTTGTACAGCTTTAAGAACATCCAAGTGTATCACATTCCAGCATGAGCGATAAAAATGACCATGAAAACCGTCTGGCCCGGAGGCACTATGTGGATCTAAACTCCACACTGCTGTTTTAACCTCTAATTCCTGTCGGAAGACCAGTTAACATAAGATTATCCTGAGTTGTTAATAAACACGGGATATGCGAAAGAATGGCCGAATGATTGTCTGTTGTCTCCCGTGCAAAAAGAGCCGTATAAAACTCCACCGCAGAAGCCATGATATCATCCTGAGAGGTAAGCAACTGGCCCTCAGAATTCCGTATTTGCTGTATTCGCAGCTGCGTGCGCTTACCTTTAACAAGTGAATGAAAATATTGAGTGTTTGCATCTCCATTCCTTCAACCATTTGACCCGTGCCTTCTGCTGCCAAAATTGTAATTCATAGTTTGACGCAAGCAAATAATCTGCCTTTGCCTTATGGAAGGCTTGACGCGTTTCCTGTGAGGGGTCGTCATCCCAACGAGCTTCGGCCCTGGGACAGTAAATTTTCTGCGTGCTTAAGATTGCTGAAGATATTCCCGAAGACATCTTTATTCCAACGCTGGATATCTTTTTTTAATGCAAATAATTTATCATAGAAACCACGCATGCCCCCCGTTGTTGGGTATGATTGCCAGGCGTGTTGGACATAAGCTGGAAATTCCGAATGCAAGAGCCACGCATTCAAAAACCGAAACGCACGATGAGGCATTGTAGAACTTATCCGACATTGCAAAAGAAGTGGAGTGTGATCTGAAGCTACCCGAGGTAAGTGAGATAATTTAAAATCCTCAAAACGGTCATGAATCAAAGAGTTAACAAAAACCCAGTCGAGGCGGCGTCGAACACGGCCAAGTCCCCTGCCATCTGCCCATGTAAATCTAGTGCCATGGAAAGAAGGAGCCATAAGCGAGCAGTCCTCAATACACTCATTAAAATCCTGTAGTGCTGACAGAGACGGGGAGGATCGGCCGTTGTGGTCATCCAAAGATCTGAAAGTGTTAAAATCTCCTCCCACTATCCAAGGCAATTGAGATGTAACATGAAAGTCCCGCATTGATTGCCAAAGAATCCGACGTTGCGGAGGTGTATGATGCGCATAAACCAATGACAGGACAAAAGTATACTGCATCGAAAGCGACTGTATAGTGATATGTATCACCTGTTCCTTATCCTGCACCGCAAGAATTCGAAATTCATGATCTCTCCAAAAAAACCAAATTCGTTCTGATTGTGATACAAAATTCTGTGGGAAACCTAAACGTAACCCATATCTCAGTATATGCGATGGGGTATGCTTGGGCTCAATCAAAGCTAGAAGATGTAACTTATGTTCGCGGATCAAATTACGTAACCGTGGCAACGAGGCACTCATGTCCCGTATATTCCATATTAAAATATTCATTGAGTTAAGGTAGAAACACTTCCCTGGATAATATGCGATGCACTACGTGTCAAGACTGTTGAAGGTGGCAGAGGAGGAAGATCCTTGCGGGATCGACGCTTGCGACGTGGTACCACTGGAATAAACGGGCCGTCCGAAGTAGGGTCTTGCAATCGCGAGATCAACAACTCATCATTCGGAGACGGCTGCATGAGCTGCATGCGATGCGCAACGTCCGCAGATACCATAGGGATTTCTTGAACTGCCGAGTCAGCAGGCAGATCATTGTCGGAAACATGACCGAACTCAAGTTGAGCAGCCTCCTCCGTGGCAGGAAAGTCTGCGGCATCACTAAATTCTTCGTGGGAATGAGGTTCAGAAGGAGGAGCAGACGGCAGCGAAGTCGTCAGGTTTGGCATGGGATCAGTGCCACCAGGAGTTGGTATGGTCGGAGCCGAAGCAACTCCAGGCTCAGATGGCTGCTACGCATTATCATATACCGGGATATCTTCACTAGAGGGGGGATCCATAAGAGTGTCCTCTGTGGCACCAACCTGGGTTGGGGGAGGCGCAGTGGACTTGCGCTTAACGGGTGTCCAGCGGGTCTTGGCTGGTCGAGAAATAGGAGGTGGCGGCGGTGGCGGCGGGATAGGTATGGCGGCGGTGGAGGAGCAATTACCAGATGTATGCCCCAAACGGCGGCAGTCTTTGCAGAACAATGGGAGATCCTCATAAACTATGTTTTGCAATATCAAGCGTCCCTTTGCCTGCAGGTATAGTTTTTGGGGCAAGTCCTGAGAGACATCGAGTTCAACACACACTCTAGCTACGGAAGGGCGAAGTCCCTGCGAAGTTGCAATATCAAGCTTAATGGGCAATCCAATGGCACGAACGATTTCGAATAAGGCTTCCTGCTGGTGGAAGTGTACCGGCAGCCCCGGAAGAGCAACCCAAACCGGCACAATTAGAGCATCGGACGAAGGGTCAAAATCCACTGTCCATTTCGTAACCCTCATATGACAACCAGAAATATGCCAAGAACGACGATAAAAACAATGTAAATAATCCGCTTCATTTCGAAAATTCAGCAAGATATGAGATTGATCAATGAGCGTTATCCGAAGGTCATGATGAAAACCAATCTTCTCAAAAACATCACGGATAACCTTTAGCGGGGGACGACCATACCAAAACGTTCCAACAAGAGAATACCGAAAAGGAGCAGCAAGGGCATCTATTTCCGAATCAAGAAAAGGAACCAATGGGATACCTTTGTGACGCGTTACTATCTTTGGAGTAATGGTGATCGGCGGTGTCGAGTGTCCGGCAACAACTGCGGCAAAAGAAGGCGCAGTCGCCATGTCCGCTTCGATGAAAAGGGATAAAAGAATGGAGCTTTTATGAAGAATGTGTGGAAAGTGAGAATTGGAGGGTGATCGCAGCAACCGGCAGTGATTATACGAGGGAAGAAAGCGGCGGCGGCTACTGCTGCCATGGAAGCGTGCCGTCAGAGCGCATTCGGAAGAGATACATATATATATATATATATTTCAGATTTTTTAAAAAGGCACATACACATGTATTCCAACGTACTACCGACACGTTATATATTTTACGTACGTACGTTAACGTCACAACACTATACTTAACTCATATTTATGAGTATATTCAGGTCTTACATCATATGATATAAGATATGGTGATGACAAATTTAAATACGACACGATAAAAGGTTCTAAACCGAAAATTGTCGTATCGGGCGAATACCGAAACTTCGCCAACGTGTCACGTACTTGCCATAAATAAATGGCCAGCCCCTATACTTCAAAAATCATCAAAAATGTCGTGGGTTACATGAAATATTCAGCCAAAAATACTTTCCATGTTGGCACACACAACTCACCCCACATTAAGGCCAAAATGTGAAGATTCCAAGCTAAATTTTGTCACATGTTAATGGTACCACTTTAGACCAGCCAAGTTCTGAGATTTAAAGTATATATATTATATATATTATGTATAACATAATATATATAACATGTGCAAAAGTTGGAATTTAAATTAGAGAAAAATCGGGTAATCGATAAATATCGAAAATTCGGTTTTCTACGCACACAACACATGGAACGTTTTTGGTACATCATGTGACACGTATCTAGACACATTTTACATATGATATACATCTTAAAGTATTCTAGAAAATTAAATTAAGGGCTGATTGGAATATAACATGTGTGTATTATTAAATGTGCACTATTTTACAAAGTTAGCAAAAATAAATTTCAGCACATGTACATACTCATTGAAACGCCCCTACAGCTGAGATGGAGCTTATTTGGAGCCTTTTTGGCATATTGATTGGTCAAGGATCAATCATACAATGTTGGTGAATTAAAGAGAGAAGCTACAAATAGTAAGAATTCAAAGTTTGTCTCTCTTATATCACATGCTGAAAATTTCAGCATGCTAAACATTGCTGGCCAAATTTTTGCACATTAAATGGTATATTTTATCATCTTTTATTGTGTGATTGATTGGAAGAAGAAATGGAAGTAATTTGAATATTATTTAAATTAAATAAAGTGTGATATTCTACATATCACACATGCTGAAATTTTTCAGCATGTGTGAGACATGTGGTGGCCGAATTATTGAGCATAAAGATGTCCAAATTCATTTCTCATGTGATAGGAATAATTACCATCAATTGGTGATTTATTTTTAAAAAGAAAAATCAAATAAAAATGGTAATATTTTGAATTATTCAACCATGCAACACATGCTGAAAAATCCGCATGGTAACATCACATTATGGCCGATTTTATGCCTTTGTATGGAAGGAATTTGTGTCTTGCAATTTATGTGATAATCTTATGCTTTATGGAAATTATTTTGTGATGATTTTGGCACATGTTTAAGTGTTATTCTCAGATTTTTCCAAGTCATCAATGATGACAACATTCAACCAATCATGAAGTGCCAAGTAAGCGAAGCTTAAATGATCATCCAATAAGAAGATGCCAAGTAAGCAAGGCCATGTCACAATGATGTCTTACATCCTCCCAAGGACTTAGAAGATAATTTTCAAGAGGGGGAGACACCTATAGGGGGACGGCTGCACCAAGTTAAAAGGAAAGAAGATGAGCAAAAACAAGACAAGCACAAGCATTGCAAAATGAAAGTGATCAAAAGCCTAGCTCTTCTTCTTCTTCATTCTCTTTCTTTCTCTCTTCTTGTAAGCCTATTGTATTCATATCTTTCAATCTTGAATAGGCTTGATATAGACCACCACATATTCCATATCTTTGTAAAAGATTGATCAAGGTGTGATCAATCTTCATTCTTGCTAGGTGGTGGTGTTCGTGCGAATTGTATTCTTCGTACAAGGTTTGTAAAGGGTTGGAGTTGGTGTATAACTCCATCAACCCTGTGGTAAGGTTTTTTTGAGTTGTGTGATTAGTGTGAACCAAGGAAGGTGTTCCTTGAAGACTGGAGTAGGTTGTTGATCGCCGAACCAGTATAAAATTCTTGGTGTCATTTACTTTCAGCACTGATTTTCTGTTTCAGCACTTTTTACTATTTTTAATCACGTTCGTAAAAATAGTAAACGAATTTCAAAAATCACGAACCTTTCATAAATATAACCACACGTTCTAGGGTTCTTTTGGCACAAGTTTCAACCCTTTTGGACAAGTATAAGTCATTCAAACGTCCAAAGTTCTGAGACTAGTGCAGTCTGATTTTCAGGCTTGCAAAGGTTGAGACTTTCATCGTATTTGACTAACTTCCCAAAAGAATTTTTCAAAAATGTTTCAACCCATTTAAGTATGACATATAAGGGGTTAGTGGTTAAATTTTCAGAGCATTTGGAGTTGTGTACAAATAGGAATTAATTTTTCAAATCAGTGTATCGGTTCTGGCAGATTTACGCAATCTGACCACCAACGATTTTTCAAGGGGTTAGAGGTTGAATGTTAATCTGAAATTTTTAGGAGATACGCACAACATCTGAGTCTAAGTTCTATACAAATTTCAGAATTTTTGAAGACCTGAAACCTAGTTTTCAAAACGTTTTAAAACTGGTCCTGAAAACAGAAACTGTTTTCAGAAGTTGGGTTTTTGGTTCAAACTAATTTTAAAAACCACATTTTTCGCACCCACTATTCAACCCCCCCCCCTTCTAGTGGTGCCTTGCAGATCCTACATAAGTTGCTTTCCAAGAATACATTGGAGATCTGAAGGGTGCTTGGAATTCCGATTGTTCTCTTTCCAATTATCCTACCCTTGTTATTATCTCAAAAGGTTATGGATCCTCCTTTTGTAACCTTCTTCAATTTTGAGAATATTCTTGGATCAACCGTCATGTGCCTTGAGCAACCACTGTCAAGGAACCACTTATTTGCTACATCTTTTGGTTTATATGATCCTTGCAAATTGTAACAATTATTTAGGTACCCTTTATTTTGGGACCTTAAGGGTTAGTGATTCAACCCTTTGCAAGAGTGTCTTTTCGTACCCAAATTTAGGTGACTTTTCTTGGTCTTACAAAACATGAGAAGAAAGATGAAGAAGGAATATAATATATGTTGTGATCATTTCTATTTGGTCTATGGCCGAATCTATCATTTTAAGCATAAGGTGATTTTCGGTTTTGATGTGCATTTCGGTTTGCATGCAAGGTGAGTGATCTAGATGCATTAGTATGATATGAATGTCATATATACATAAATGGAATTCTTTCATATCTATGTGGCACATGATTATACTTTCCATGTGATGAAAAAGAAGTAGTGCGATGAGATGCAATGGGATACTCGCTAGGTTGTATTGTTTCCTTCTTAGGCTTGATGATCGTCTTAAATACATGTGGTTTCTTGGATGAAGACAAAACAAAATTTGCAGACTTGTTTTGTACTTGTTTATCTTCAATATACCCTAATCTGGTTTTGCTAGTGTCATGCTTTTGAGAAGAAATGAGACGATATAACATGCAAGTTCCTGTATCAAATTGTTTTACTAGCTTTTCTAGGTCTGCATTTCTTGATCTCAAATCTGAGATCTCAGCTTTCACGAAAGTATTTTCGGATGTCAAAGATGCAATTTCATATGTTAATGATTTAATCATGCTAGACGACTCCTTTTTTGAATCGTTTAATTGAGACACAAAACTTGTGTTAGAGATTCTAACAATTTCTTGTCTTCAATAAAAAGTTTCATTTCTTTTGCAAGAGTCTTAGTAAATTTATGAAACTCAAGATATTGACCAAACAAATCATCATAAGAAGGTTCAGGATCAGAATCGGAATCAGAATGTACCTTCACTAGATGCTTTGGATGCAAAGCATACTTGAGCCGTTTCTTCTTCGGTTTCTTCACTTTCAGAATCGGATGAATCACTCCATGTAGAGGCTTTGAGGGCTCTTCTTGTACTCCTTTGCTTAGGTTCTTAGACAGGTCTAGATTTTGTCCAATTCTTGTCACTGTTTTTGTTCATAGTTTTGTCCTTGTTCTGATAGTCATAAGATATGTCTCCAAGTCTTCCACAGTCATAACATTTAATATCTTTATCATTATTCTTATTTTAATTTTTCTTAGACGAAGTAGGCTTATGTTTTTTTAAACGACTTTTTCATAAACTTTCTTAAGGCTTTAGCCAATAAAATTAGATCTTCATTATCCGAATCCGTGTGACTATCATCTACGCGATCAGAAGAAGTAGAGACATAATCATTTGATTTAATTGCTATAGTCTTACCTTGTTTTGAAGTTGGTTCCGATTTCCTTAGAGTGAATTTGTTTTCATATACTTTTAGAGATCCGATCAATTCTTCCATTTTTATTGACTTTATTTCCTTACTTTCTTCAATTGCGGTCACTTTCAAATCCCATTCGGATGGGAGGCTTCTCAATATTTTGTGTACTTTTTCCTGTGAAGAGAAAACCTTGCCAAGAAACTCAAGAGAATCGTAGATGTTAGTCAATCTCAAATCCATATCAACAATAGATTCATTTGGCAATAATTTAAAGGATTCAACATTAGACATGAGCATATTTATCTTGGACTCTTTAAATTGACTAGTTTCTTCATTCTTCATTTCTAGACACCTCCACATCTTTTGAGCACTAAAACAATTAGATACGTAAATATATTCACTTTTATTCAACCCATTTAAGAGAAGTTGAATGGCCTTAACATTCATACTCAACTTCTTTTTATCATCAACAATATATTCTTGTTTCAATTTTACTACTTCTAAAGTAACACCATCAACCATCGATATTCTAAATGGAACAGATGGACCATCTTCTATTATAGACCATAGATCTATATCAATAGCCATAAGAAAAAGTTTCACGCGAAGTTTCCATTGAATAAAATGACTCACCATCGAAAAGGGGAGGCCTCTGGCTTGACATACCTTCTTACTCGGTTTTGTGGCTAAGGGATGCCATCTCAGAAAGATTGTTATGTCTTCTTGTTGTGAGTGAACCTCACTTTGATACAACTTGTCAAACCAGTATAGCACCAATAGATGGGGGCAGGGTTGAATAGTGAGTGAGGAAAAATTGAGTTTTAAAAACTTTTAGTGACTAATTACTCACTTCTAAAAACAGATTCTGTTTTCAGATCTCGCATTTGATTAACTAAATGACCAGGTTCTAGACTTCCAAAATTTGTGAAATGTTGTCACCATGTACTCTCAGATGTTATCTATATGTTGTAAAAATTTCAGATTAAAATTCAAAGTGTAAGGCATCGAACAAACATTTTTTATTAGACTCTGTCAATCTGTGAAAAACTTTTTCTTAGAATGAAAAATTAATTCCTATATAATGACAACTCCAAATGGTATGAAAATTTTATGAAACGTCCCTTAAGATATCTACTTTAATGGGTTGAAACAGGTTTTCAAAATTCCTTTGGCAAGTATATCAACCACGTTGATGTTCTCAACCTTTGCCAATCCGAAAATCAAATTGCACTAGTCTTAGAACTATGAATGTTTGGATGATTTATACTTATCCAAATTCAATGAAACTTGTCTTAAAAGAATCCTAAGACCTTTATCTATGTCTCTGCAAAATTTGATGATTTTTGAAAAAAACGGTTGCTATTTTTTTCAGTGGCGTTGAAAATGATGTAAAAAGAGAAACTGAGAGTAAAAGTGCTGAAAGTAAGAACACCAAGATTTTTATACTGGTTCAGTCAAAACGACCTACTCCAGTCTTCAAGGACACATTCTTTGGTATTCACTAATCACCAAAAATAGCTTAGACCAAGGGTGGTTGGATTTATATACCAACTCATTTGTTTGATCTTCTTGCTTGCTTTTGTAGCTGTTTGGAATGCCCCATTGGCTGAAAATGCTCTTGAAGAATGACTTGAATACCCTTGGAAGATACCTTGTGTAGCCTTGTGGCATACCTTTGCTTACTTTCCGAAATGTGATTGGACGAGTGATGTGTCTTCGCCTTGTTGTCACTCTATGATAGGATCTTCATTTATCCACCTTGCCACATAATATATGACATTGAAAACACCATGAAAAAACTCAAAATAATTCAAATTTCAAATGTCTTGATTTCAAATCAATCATAAGTGTGACTACCCCTCGTTTTTGGAATGAATTTGAACTTGAAGAGCTACAAATATCGGTCATAAGACACATGTGCTGAAAACTTCAGCACTTTTTGAATTTTGAAAGTTTACCATGTATGTCTTGGTCTCCATCAACACTAGCATTCATTTGTGGATCATTCTCCACCAATCATAGTGCAAAATGAGCTCCACCTAAGCTCTAACTCAGCTCCAAACATCCGCCCTACCTCATCATACATGTGATGAAAATAATTTTTGAATTTTTAAAACTAATGATGTAGTATCTTCCTATATATAGTATATTTCAATCATCATTTAACTTGGTTTTCTAGAATAATCTAAGATATTTCTTGGATGTGTAAGACATGTCTAGATACATGTCACAAAGTATAGCAAAAAAATGTCCCCTCAAGAATGTAGAAAAAGGATTTTTCAATTCCGTCGATTGTGCGATTTTTCTCAGATTTATCTCATACCCCTTAGACATGTAAAATGTTTTATACACCATATAATATACATAATATAATGTATAATTTCATCTCCAAAAGGTGAAAAGAATTTCGGCCATGTGGTGTATTTTTTGAATTTGAATTTTTAACAAATCAAAGTAAATGATAGGTAATTGATATATGTCAAGGTAAATGCAGTTGCAAATGTGGAATCAAGATGTATTTGGCAATGTCTTTGATGATGCCTCTACAGTAGAAGCGGATGCCTTGCTATGTGAATCTACTTTTGATTCGGCCCCAACTGACGCGACGCATGCAGAATATCACAGGAGTATGGCTTAGTTGTGATTGGCACAGTCGTGGGCACTTCTATTTTGGAAACAAAAAGAAAATATCAAGTGGTTGAAAGAAGGCGATGCTAACACCAAGTATTTTCACCAAAAAGTGAAAGAAAGGAGACGAAAGCAGGCCATCAGGCGAATTTTAACTGAGGATGGGGTAGAGTGTAGTACAGCGCAGGATATTGAGGCAGAGGCAGTGAGATTTTACCAGACTTTATTCGGGCCGGAACAGACTGCTCCACCTCATTCTATTTTGCAGTATATACCTCAGTTGCTCTCTGATGAGGATAACCAATCATTGATGGCATTGCCTGAGTTGCATGAAGTTAAGCAGGCAGTTTGAGATCTCAGTCCAACAAGTGCTGCCGGTCCTGATGGCTTTCCAGGTTCTTTCTACCGTCATTTTTGGTCTGTCATCCACACGGATGTCCATAAGACTATCCAGGAGTTCTTTCTTGGTATTCCCCGACCACGCCAGGTGGCTGCATCACTTATTACCTTTATTCCAAAAGTTATGAATCTGCAGACATTTTCTAATTATAGGCCCATTTGCTTAACAAACTTTCTGGCAAAGGTATTTACTCGATTAATTGCCACACGACTGTCTTCTCATCTTCCTAATTTAATCTCTCCTGAGCAAGCCGGTTCAAAGAAGGGTTGAGATATTACTGAGCAAATATTAATAGCCCAGGAAATGGTACATGTTTTGGATCGACAAGTCTGGGCTGGTCATGTCAATGTTAAATTGGATATGGCTAAGGCATTCGACAGAGTCAGCTGGTCTTATCTTAGTCAGATGTTGGTGGCCATGCGATTTATTGAGCATTTTGTGCGTATTATTATAAATAATATGGTTACAACACGATGTTCGGTGCTCATCAATGGTAAGCCAGTGGGATTCTTTCTAGTGTCCAGAGATGTAAAACAAGATGATCCGCTATCTCCCTTATTATTTATTCTTGCTTCAGAGGGCTTTTCACAAGGACTAAAATCGCTGATGCAAACTGGCACAATTAAAGGATTTAATGCCCGCCGAGTACCCCAGGTATCACATTTAGGCTTTACTGATGATCTTGTTGGTTTCTTATATGGAGCATTAGCAAATTTAAACCGGTTTCGTCAGTTTCTTGATGCATATCAAGGGTCTTCTGGACAGTTGGTTAACTTTCATAAAAGTCAGGTGGTGGTCATTGCCAGAGTATCGGGATTGCGGGCTGCGCAAGTGTTGGGAATGCGACTGACACAGTTACCAATGAAATACTTGGGTTCATATTTATATAAAGGTATTAATCGATCATCCTATTGTACTTCTTTACTGAATCATGTGGATGCACACTTGAATCCATGGGGTGCTAAACTACTATCCTTTGCGGATCGCTTGATTTCAATTCGTCATGTTCTTGGTTCCATGCCCTTACATATAATCGCGAGCTCCCGCCTTCCGAAAAGTGCAGTCCAAGCACTTAACAGGAAAATGTCCCAGTTTCTTTGGCATGAGCATCATCACTGGCGGTCTTGGGATATCATCTGTCGCCCTATAGAGTTTGGCGGATTAGGGATTCGAAACCTGGATATTGTTCAGCAAGCTTATTATAGACACTTATGGTGGCGCTTTCATCAGTCACAGTCATTATGGGTGCAATATAGCGTTGCGTGATATGGGCGCCGGGGAGAGGTATAAGCTAATCTGTATGATTCCCCAATTTGGAAACGGATCTCTAGCGAACATTCCTACATGCAGCAGCATGTTCTATGCATGCCAGATGGCCTTTATTGGACATTCGACTCATCCGGTTAGTTTCCATTGCACTATGTTTACAAACAGCTATTCTCTGATACATCCTTATTTGAGTGAACCAAATTTGTCTGGTGGCCTTCCCTGCCAGCCGGGGCAAGAGTATTTTTGTGGAGACTTTGGATGCGAGCTTTGCCATTAGTGGATAACTGTTCATGGCTGACGGTATTTCCGTACCAATTCGTATTTTTCCGTCAGCAATCGGATACAAGGGACCATTTATTCTTACGGTGCCCCGTAGTTTGGCCGATATGGCAGGAGATATCGGTGCTATTTTCCCGTCCAAAGCCACATAACAATGCTATTTTCGGATACTTGATTCGCTGTTGGTGAACGTCATCCACTGCTTCTATAGTAGGACAGTTGCGAGCTGTGGTCCCGACATTAACTGTATGGGTTATTTGGAAAAAATATGCCTTTATCAAATTTGAAGAGAGCGGTTTTGCCTATAACCGATTATTTGAGAGAGTACGAGATCATATTTTTACTTAGTGTGCATCGTCAAAAGGACAAAAATATTACATGTCCTTGACCCACTTGATTGACAGGGAATTTTCTCCAACACTACGATAGCGTCGTCACAGGATTGTCCGCTAGGAGCTCCCACCGACGGGTCGCTATAAATTAAATATAAATGCAGTGGTTGGTCGAATGGGGGCAGCTGCTGGAGCTATTTTGCGTAATGGCTTAGGAGAATTTGTCTTTGGGGTAGCATTTCCGCTACCACTCACATCACTGTTGCAGACTGAGCTAATGGCTTTGGTCTATAGCCTAGTATTTTTTGCGTGTCCTTACGATAGACTCATAGTTGAGACTGATTGCAAATTATTGCTCAACTATCTGTCGCAACCAGGGTGATACACGGGCGCATTCTTCATCAATCTTCAGCATGCCAGAGACTTTCTGTGCCTCAATGCATCGACATTGCAGTATTGTCCGAGAGAAGCTAATACTGCAGCTCACTTGATTTCCAGGCATGGGCTGCGTTCGTCAGGGGCAATTACGTATGCTACTCTTTCAAGTTTACCATGCGAAGTACGTGGAGCGATATCATTGGACACATCAGTCCCTCACTTGTGTCGTTGAAGGAAGTCTCCCATTGGGTTGGCATACACTCGCTTGGGTTGCCTATGTCATTCTTTGGCATGGGCAACGTCGGTATGTTTTCATCATTCGGATTCACATTTGCGTATATTGGACAATTATCTGCATTTATTATTTTTACGCTACTTATATCTACATTTCTTGTGAATTGCAATGAGGTGCATTGGAATTCAAGGCAAAGCGTCTGCAACTGTGCCGCTACCAGTGCTTCTACCATTTCCACCTACATCAACACAGGATCATCGAGGACTTGGCTACCGTCGCTGCATCATTTCTCATTGAATTTTATCACTCAAGCACGATTAGCTCAATGCTCCAATTGTATAAATATGTACGCTTTTTTCTTCACCAAGGTTTTATCCACAAGGGTGGTTTTTCTTGGCAAGGTTTTAATGCGGCATATCATATATGATTGGAGGTTAGCTCTCATTAGCTCGTTACATTACTACTTCTCGTATGACGACATTTATGTAATATGATATTCCTCCGCCACAAGTGAGGCTGCAGTTCAATAAAGTATATTTTGAATTAAAAACAATAATAATATATATGCAGCCGTGTGTGTATATGTAGTCTGGAGAAGAACTTTCCATTTGAGATCTGTTGCCGAATAAGCATCTTCAAATATATCTTCTCAAGCACTTCATTTAATGAACTAGTTTAGTTCATCTCCTTAAGCAGTTCATTAAATGAACTACTTTTGTTCACTTAACATGGCACCTGAAAATAGTGTAAACACAACAAATGTTTGCCATATGATTTAAGTCTTAATGCTTCATGGCACGTTAGTACAACAATGATATATATATATATATATATATATATATATATATATATATATATATATATAACATATGAAGCATATCTATCATGTACGCATATCATGTAACACTTAAATCATTCATTTCGAAAATACGTAACATTTAAATCATGTATTTTCAAATCATTAATACCCCAGTTTCTCAACAAACCACCATCAAAAAAATTGTGAAATACTAAGCAAGTTATATGATAAGTTGCTTACCAAGAATACATTGGAAATATGAAGAGTACTTGGATTTTTGATTGTGCTCTTTCCTATTATTTTACCTTCATTGTCATCTCTAGAGATTACAGATCCTCCTTCTGTAACCTTCTTCAATTTTAAAAATAAGGTTGAATCACCCGTCATATGTCTTGAACAACCACCGTCATATAAGTACCCTATATTTTTAGGTCCTTAAGGGTTAGTTATTCAACCATTCGCAAGAGTACCTTTAGGTACCCAAACATGGGTAACCTTTCTTTGTCTTACAAAAGATGAAGGAAAAGATGAAGAAGGAATATAGAACAAGTCGTTAGCACTTCTATTTGGCCTATAATGGCCAAACCTATCATTGTATAAATAAGATGAATTTCGACTTTGATATGCATTTCGGTTTGCACGCAAGGTGTTTGATCTAGATGCATTAGCATGATATGAATGTCGCATATACATCAATAGCTTTCTTCTGTATCTGTATGTCACATAATTATATTTTCCATGTGATGAAAAGGAAATAGTACGATGAGACACAATGGGTAACTCGCTGGTTTGTGTTGTTGCCTTCTTAAGCTTTACAATCGTTTTCAGTACATGTGGTTGCTTAGATGAAGATAAAACAAAATTTGTAGATTTTCTTTGTACTTGATTATCTTCAATGTACCTTAATCCGGCTTTATCAGATTCATGCTTTTGAGAAGAGATGAGACGATCTAACATGCAAGTTCCTGTATCGAATTGTTTTACCGTCTTTTCTAGATCTGCGTTTCTTGATCTCAAATCTGAGATCTTGCCTTTCATTAAAATATTTTCGGACGTCAAAGATTCAATTTCAGATCTTGATGAAGCAATCAAATTAGATGACTCCTCTTTTGAATTGTTTAATTGAGATAAAAGATTTGTGTAAGAAGATTCTAATAATTTCTTGTCTTCAATTAAGTGTTTCTTTTTTGCAATAATCTTAGCAAACTTATGTAACTCAAGATATTGAACATACAAATCATGATAAGATGGTTTAGAATCAGAATTTACCTCACTATCAAAAAGTTGAGGCCTTTGGCATGACATACCTTCTTTCTTGGTTTTGTGGCTAGTGGATGCATTCTCACGAAGATTGTTAGATCTTCTTGTCGTGAGCAAACCTCGCTCTGATACCACTTGTCGGACCGTATAGCACCATTAGAAGGGGGGCTGAATAGTGAGTGCAGAAAAATTGGTTTTTAAAAAATTTCGGCGACCGATTATTCACTTTTGAAAACAGATTCTATTTTGAGATCCCATTTTGATTATCTGAATGACAAGTTCTGGACCTCCAAAATTCATGAACTTTTGTAAAAATGTACTCTTAGATGTTATCTATATGTCATAAACATTTCAAATTAAACCTCAAAGTGTAAGGCCCTGAAAAAACATTTTTGATTGGACTCTGTCAATCTATGAAAAACTTTCCCTTATAATCAAAAATTAATTCCTATTTACTAACAACTCCAAATGATCTGATATTTTATGAGATGTCCTTTAAGATGTCTAGTTTAATAGGTTGAAATAGTTTTTAAAAGTTCCTTTGGAAAGTATATCAAACACGTTGATGTTATCAACCTTTGCAATCTGAAAAATCAGATTGCACTAGTCTCAAAAATTTGAATGTTTGGATGACTTAATCATCCGAACTAGATGAAAATTGTCTTAAATTAAACCTAAGACCTTTATCTATATCTCTGAAATATTTGATAATTTTTGAAAATCGTTTGCTATTTTTTCAATTGCGTTGAAAACGTTGCAATTGAACCTTTTGAACCTTTTCCTGTGTAAAGAAAGCTTTTCCAAGAGACTCAAGGGAGTTGTAAATGTAAGTCAAGCGTAAGTCCATTTCAACAACAGATTCGTATGGTAATAACTTGAAAGACTTAAGAGTAGACATAAGCATGTTTACTTTGGACTCTTTAACTTGACTAGTCCCTTCGTGCTTCATTTCAAGAATTATCCACATTTCTTGGGCACTAGAGCAATTTGACACATAACTCGATTCGCTTTTACTCAAACCGTTTAAAAGAAGTTGCATGGTTCTAGCATTCATACTTAATTTCTTTTTGACATCACTAATGTATTCTTGTTTCGGTTTTACGACTTCTAGTGTGACACCATCAACCGTGGATAACTTATAAGGAATAAAAGGATCATCTTCTATAATGGACCACAAGTCTATATCAATAGCCATAAGAAAGAGTTTCATTCTAAGTTTCCATTGTATAAAGGACTCACCGTCAAAAAGAGGAGGCTTTTCACTCGACATACCTTCTTGTTCGGTCTTCTGATTAGTGGATGCCATCTCACAAAGATCTTTGGATCCTCTACTAGTGAGTGTGCCTGCACTCTGATACCACTTCTAGGACCTATACAGCACCACTAGAAGGGGGGTTGAATATAGGTACGAAAAATTTGGTTTTAAAAACTTTTGGATTAAAAACCTCACTTCTGAAAACAGTTTATGTTTTCAGTTCCTGATTTAAATTATTTAAATGACCTAGTTGCAGACCTTCAAAATTATGAAATTTGGTGAGGCTGTACTCTCAGATGTTATGAGTGACTCACGAAATTTTCAAAATAAAACTTCAACCCTAACCTCTTGAAGATACGTTTTTGATCATATTGCACAAATCTGCTAGAAACTATACTCTGAATTGAAAATTCTATTCCTATTTATTGGTAACTCTAAATGGTCTGAAACGTTTATGATAAGACCCTCAAGATATGTATTTTAGTTGGTTGAAATAGTGTTTGAAAATTCTTTTGGAAAGTATGTCAACCACGTTGATGTTCTCAACCTTTGCAAATCTAAAAATCTGATTGCACTAGTCTCAGAACTATCAACAATTATTTGACTTATATTTATCCAAATGAGGTGAAACTTGCGTCAAATAAAAACTTGGACGTGTGGTTATGTTTCTGAAAATTTGTATAATTTTTGCAAATTGTTTACTATTTTTACGGTTGGAATGAATTTGATGCAGAAAACTAAAAATTGAAAGTAAAGTGCTGAAAAGTAAGAACACCAAGAACTTTATACTGGTTCGGTTAAAACAACCTACTCCAGTTTTTGAGGGCACCTTCCTCGGTTATCAATAAACACAACAAACACCTTACAACAAGGATTACTTGAGTTAAACTCTAACTTCACCCTTTTACAATAAAAACAATCAAGAAATCAATCACGAACACCACCACCGATCGAATGAAGGTTTGATCACACCTTGATCAATCTTTTACAAGCAATGAACGTGTGTAGGTGGTATAATAAAAGCCTATATATTATGTTGAATATAAGAATGATAGGTTTGAGACTAAGAAGAAGAGAAAGAAAAGAAGAAGAAGAGAGCAGTCTAGCTTTTTGCACTTGAGAGAATATGAATTGTTGCTTGGCCTTGTCTTGCACTATTTCCCCTTTTTATTTCTCTTTTGGCCGCCCCCATAGGGCTTTCTTCCAACCTTCAGAATTGTGTTTAATTTCCTTGGAAGACTTCCTTGTGTAGAAGATTACACAATCTTGCTTACTTGGTGCAATATGATTGGAAGGATGACTTGATCTTGCTTAGTTGTCCTTGTTGATCGCTCTACCTTGGCACCTTTGTAATGAGCTATAAATTCTAAAAAAACTGAAAATATGTGCTCAAATTTTAGTCGATTTAATGCCCCTTCAATTTTGGAAGACAAATTGAAGGCAATAAAGGGGAAAATTGGCCACATATTGTAGACATGTGCTGAAATTTTTAGCATGTGTCTCTTTTGAATTCTTTCTTTGTGTGGTGCCCTCTTCAATGTGACAAATCTTGTGTGGCATATCCTCCACCAATTGAAGTGCTAAATAAGCTCCACCTTGGCTCCAACATAGATGTAGTAGGCGTGTAAGAGAGGCCGCACATGTGCTGAAATTTTATTTTGGCAAGCTTTGTCAAATAGTGCACAATATTTACACTTATATGGTAAATAATAATCAGCCCTATTTTGAATTTTTTAGAACACTTTAACATATCCTGAATGTGTAAAAAAGTGTCTAGATACATGTTACATCTATGCCAGAAACGTTCCATGAGTGTATGTTTGTACAAAACTAAATATTTGACTGTCGTCGATTACGCGATTTTTCTCCGATTAATTTCAAAATTCCTACACATGTAATATATATTATGTCACACATAATATACATAAAATTAAGTGTATATTCATCTCATGTGGCTGATAAAAAAATCCATTTAATTAAGTTTGAATTCTCCACAATTCTAGCCTTAATTGTGGGTGATTTGTGTGTTCCAACATGGTATGACTTAGTGGCTGATTGAAATATGTGAGCCACGAAATTGTTAAGCATTTTTTATGTATATGGCTGGCCATCTTTATATGGCAAGTACTTGACATGTCGGTGAAGTTTCCGTAGTCACCCGATACGACAATTTTTTGGTTTATGACCTTGTAACATGTCGTTATAATTTTAACGTCACCATGACTTATATAATATGATATAAGACCTGAATATACACATAAATATGAGGTGTATATAGTAGTGTGATGTCGACGTACGTTTATAATATATGTGATGTGTCGGTGGTATGTCGAAATATATGTGTATAGTGTCTTTTTTGAAAAAAAATATGGATATATATACTAAGTATATACTAGGTGTAAATGGAATACGGAGAAGACTTTCCATTCTCAAATTTGTTGCCATATAGCTTTCACCAAATATGTCTTCATTTAATGAACTAGTTAGTTTATTAACTTAAGCACTCCACTTAATGAACTAGTTTAGTTCATTAATTGTGGCACCTGAAAATAGTGCAAAGACAACGAATGCTTGCCATATAATGTAAGCTTTAACGCTTCATGGCTTGTTAGTATGGCAACTATATATATAAGTATATAAAGCAAAGCATGTTTATCACATAAACGTGTCCAGTAATAATTCATTCATGCATTTTGTAAGCACGTAGCATTAAATCATGCATTTGTAAATCACTCAAACCCTTTCTCTCAACAAAATCAGCTCCATTCAGCCGCCTACTTCAGCATGCATGTGCTGAAAACAATTTTTGAATTTTGAAAAATAATGACGTAGTATCTTCATATACATGGTAAGTTTTAATCACCATTTAACTTGGTTTTCTTGAATACTCAAAGATATGTCTTGGATGTGTAAGACATGACTAGATACAAGTCACAAAGTGTAAAAAAGTCCCCTTAACAATGTAAAAAAACGAATTTTCGACTTCCGTCGATTACACGATTTTTCTCTAATTTATCAAAAACCCCTTAGATATATAAAATGTGTTATACATCATATAATATACGTAATATAATGTATAATCTCAGCTCTGAAAGGTGTAAAAAATTTTGACCATGTGGCATAATAATTTGAATTTTCAATAAATCAAGGCAAATGATAGGTAACTGATATATGTAATTGTGGTATGACTCTGGTGTTGCATTTTCCATGTGGTGCACGAAATATTTATGTATTTGGAGTGTATATTGGCTGGCCATCTTTGTATGGTAAGTATATGACATGCCGGTGATGGTTCGGTAGTCATTGGTAATTTTTGGTTTACGAACTTTTGACGTGTCGATATATTTTTAGAAGATTGATGACATAGAATATATGACTTGGAATATCTTGGATATGTGTATACTCAGACGATGATGTGTATATGATTGCTTGATGTTGACATACATTGATGACGTTTCAATAAAATGCGGGATAGAAGAATATAGCTTGTCATTTTTAATGTATATATATATATATCTAGTTTTTTAATAAAAGGATGGGCGGTACCGTCCGGTGTTTTATTAATAATAATCCCTCACTTGTGGCAGAGAAATACCATGGTTACATATTGTGCAGGAGACTCTCCCACTATGAAAGCAGATAAAAACGCAGTTAAAGATTCTAAGCTATTGTTCGGAAACTGAAAAATACAAATCAAAAATATCATGTTCTATACAAATATGTGCTGTTGTCTTCTAGAGTAGAACACCTCCACGCTGTTGAACTGGCTCTCCAATTGCCACGACTCGCCATCAGCATGTGCTACACAAAGAAAATGATCAATATAGCCGAATATAGAAGTAAACAAAATAATGAAATGACCATGTACATACCGACGCTGCTTGCATTCACAATTAACACAGGCAACAACATGAAAACGGCAGCCATAAACAAGATCCCTACTAGTATCCATCCGAATATGATGAAATGCCTCAGCAAACTCAGAGAATGAAACAGTGTTATCCAGACATATAAGATAATTAAGCAATCGAATTGAAGCAGGTTGAAGACAAGGAAAGAAGACTTACCGACGTTGCCTATGCTAAGTAATGACATAGGCAGCCCCCATATAGATGCGCCAACCCATTGGGAGACTCTAGCTATCATAGTCATAGTCATAGTCGCATATGAGGTATAGATGTATCTAGAGAAATTGTGACACGAACCTCACAAGGCAAGACAGAAATTGATGTATATAGAGTAACACCTGCCGAATTTAGACCATGTCTCGATAACCAATGCGCTGATGTATTTGCCTCTCTAGGACAATAATAAACGGAAGAAGCATTGACACACAAGAATGTGATTGTACGTTTCAAATCCATCAATGACAAGCCTGTAAATCTGTCAGGCTGAGAAAGATAGCGAAGCAACAAACAGCAGTCCATCTCCACAATAATCTGATCACAGTCTCGAGAATAATAAATGAGGGTGTATAATAGCACCATTAATTCAGCCTGAGTTGGCGAAGTGAGCAGCAAAGCAAAGCAAATGGCGGAGACAAAGTGTCTATGATCATTACGCAATACGGCACTAGCTGCAGCAGTAAAATTCCCAACTAAGTCATCCACATTCAACTTCAATTTGCCTAACAATGGTAATTATCAACGTACCACTCGATGACGACGAGTCTGTAAATGTGGAGAGAAGGACCGCACTGTTAAATGTGGGATGGAATATGAGAACTTGCGACCCTGAGTGGATGCACACCAGATGTATATATGATCACACACTCTTTCAAATAATTGTCTATAGGAAAAGCTGCTATCTCCAAATCTTATTGATGTGTAATCGTTTCAAATAACCCAAGTTTCCAGTGAGGTAACAACTGATCTCAACTGACCAACTAGGGAATGAGACGAAGCAATGCGCCACCAATGAAGCAAATATGCACAAATGGTTTACTGACAAGGCAAGGGACCGAAGAACATATTAGAAATTTCTTGCCATAATGGCTTAACGTTGGGCAAAGTAGAAAGATATGATCTTGATGGTCAGAGTGTGTTCAGAAAAAAACACACTGAGAGGGATATATCGCCTGCCAAGCAGAAACATTATCAACTATGGGTAACGAGCGTCTCCAAAGTCTCCAAATAAATATGCAAGCCCCCGAAGGGGATATTGGCCACCAAACATACTTGGAACAATCAAAAGAAGATGAATCTGAGGAGCAGTCTATAGACGGATTTTAGCATGAATCGGCCCACAGGATCAGCAATCGAATGAGGACCATCAATAGTGAATCTGACTCTAGGCTAGATATAAGAGTGTATTCGACTAATACGTTTCCAAACAAGCGAGTCATATATATTCGCATAAATTGTATCTCTTTGACCATATTTAGCAAGACAGAACTCCGCCCATAAAGAATTAGAGTGATGATACTTCCACCATAGAAGATTATCATATGCCTGTTGAACTAATTCAATATTACGAATCCCCAATCCAACAAACTCTGTGGGACGACAGATGCTAACCCATGACTGCCAATGATGACACCATTCCAAAGAAACTGTGACATCTTTCGTTGTAGAATCCCCAAAACACTCTATGCTAATCTCGAACTAGCAATAATATGTAAAGTCATGGAGCAAAGAACACGTCGAAATAAGACAATTCGGCCAGCCATAGATAAAAGCTTAGAAGACCATGAGTTCAATCTAGAATCAAAATGAGCAAGTAATGCAGTGCAATATTCAGTCATATTAATACCTTTATATAGAAAAGATCCAAGATACTTGATAGGTAATATAGCCAAACGCATACCCAACGTTTGAGAAACACGCGTCCCCGATACTCCCGAGCCCACCACCACTTGACTTTTATGGAAATTTACCAACTGCCCTGATGCCTACTGTAAAAGTCTAAAAAACGCTTGAAACACTGCATATTCCTAATGGAACCATTTAAAAATATGACAAGATCAAGAGCAAACCCCAACTGTGACACTTACGGAACTCGACCTGCATGAAATCCTCGTATATCCCCTTGCATCATAAGTGACTTTAGTCGTCTCGAAAAGCCTTCAGAAGCTAGAATGAATAAGAGAGGCGATAAAGGGTCACCTTGTTTAACTCCTAATGAAACCGGAAAATATCCCACGACATTACCTTAATTAAAACAGAGCATCTCCTAGTGGGTAAATTTTTCAATAATATCCGTACCATCCGCAGGTGGAAACCCATTTTTTGCAAAAGCTGTCAAGATAAAGCCAACCTACCCTGTCAAAAGCTTTGGTCATATCCAGTTTGACAATAACATGGCATCCTCTTACTGGACGATCTAAAACATGTACCATGAGGTAGTTAAGTCCGCCATAAATAAAGCCTGGTAGTATCGAATTTCCTCTTGTTCAATATCATGTGATGTGGTACACTCTATTCCATCCTCTCACAATATTCTTCCGATAGCCTGATTACGCCGTCGAGCCTGTATTGTTTGATGAAAAAAATTTAGTATTGGCATCTCCCTCCTGCATCCATTTTATATTTGCATTTTGTTTCCAAAATAAGAGCGCCTGAGATTGTGCAAGGCACAGAGAAGTCATATTATGATGATATGCCATCCGCGCGTCATCTGAAGGATTAGAATCATATTCCCTTTCATATCGCAATGCCTCTGATTCGGCCACTGCCACCGCATCAAAAATATTTTCAAACACTTCTGTGTTCCACTGTTGTAAATGATATTTGAGCTGACGCAGTTTTGAATAAAAGCCCCTTATACCTCCTATGGTGTGGTATAAGTGCCAATAATGTTGGACAAAACTATCAAAAACAAAACGTGTTGCCCAAACATCCAAATACCTAAATGATGCTGTCATGGTATAAATATCAATGGAGCACTCTAAATAAAACGGGCAATGATCTGAAGTAGTTTGATTCAGATGCTAATAGTGCACAACAGAAAATAAATCAAAAAACTAGAGGAGTGAAGAAAATGATTCAAACGTCGCCAGATGCAGCCAAACCTCGACCATCACACCATGTATAAGTAGAGCCTTGATAATTAATCGCCTGAAGGGAGCAGTATGAGATACAATAACTGGAATCCTGCAAAGTCCGAAGCAGAGGAAAGGAACGACCTTTATGCTCATCAAGCGTTAAAAAAGTATTAAAGTCGCCACCAATAAGCCATGGTATATCAATGGAGCTGTGAATAGAAATAATATCAGCCCATAAAGGGCGGCGAGCTGCAATAGAATGTAGGCCATAGACAAAAGTGCACCAAAATGAATCTCCCGAAGACAGCCAGCAAAACCTCATTGAATGATTTTGAATACCTGGTCGTTCCCCTTCTAAATGTAATGATGTATCCCTCCAAAATATCCAAATATGCTCATTATAAATGGATACCGCTTGAGAGAAGCCAAATTTGAGTCGATGGTAAACCAGTGACGAAAGTCTTGCCTTAGGCTCAATAACAACCAAGATATGTAAATGATAACGACGAACTAAAAATAGGAGACGATCAATAGAGGTACGAATGCCTCGAACATTCCATACTATAATCTTCAATGGTAATATGTCAAACGAATTTGAGAGAGCTACACATGAATGTGTGAAAGGTGGAGAAAGTGGCATTGGTGGCTTATGATGCCGCCTCAATAACTTAGGAGGAACTTGAAAAACACCATCATCACCAATGGTTTGGGGAGTGGTTGGCTGGATACCCTATGAAACACGCTCAACAACAATCTCATATATTAATTCAACAAGATAATTAAAAATATCATCATCCGAAGGTAATACAGACAGATGAGCGTTGCCAGTATCAACTTGAACCTCACTATACGAAATAGAATAGACTTCAAGATTGGCAGGCAATTCATTCAGCATCATCTATACCTTTCAATCTAGTAAGATCCTGAGCATGCAAAACTGAAATGCTTTGAACCATATCCGGATATAATAGTTCCACCGGCTGAGGGCCTGAGGCAGATGTGACAATGTTTGTGAGTTTTGCTACATCAGCAATCTCAGTTTGTGAATTCTTAGGAGTCCCATGCTGTGATGGCTCTTTGGATATATGCAATGGTTGCTTTCCTCCGTGATCATCAGTTATTGGCGGAGGATCCTAGAATTCAGGCTTCCTACGGCCTAACCGAAAAGAAGAATTTCAATACAATAGGAGGTCCTCATACGCGCCACTAATGGGTGAGAAATCTCCGTTGTAGCTGCATCTAATTTCATCAGTGTACCCAGCATGCGGCCTATGTGAAATAAAGCATCCCGATGATGGAAATGAACAGGAAATCCTGGGAATGCAACCCAAATCAGTAAAATTGGAACATCAATATTTGGATCATAATCGGGAGCCCACTTAGTGACTCGCATGTATTTGCCTGCAACAGTCCATCTTTGCCTTGAAAGCATCTGAGATAATTCGATTCCTGCTGAAAGTGCATCAAGATATGCGTGGAATCCAATAACCCTATGTGCACCAATCCTATGAATCCAATGCGATCTATATTCATTCGAATGGTGGCCATCGGAGGAACGTTCCAACCAAAGTAAATCGATAAGGAGCCACCAGAGAAGTGATTTTTTCCTCTGAGAATTCAATCAGCCGAATTCCTTTATCCGCTGAATTGTCTTAGGGGCAATAGACGTCGTTGTTGTATCAGAAAAAAGAGACGCGAACGTCTTACCCTGAGTCGATCGCGAAGGTGGTGATGGCTGTTTGGCCGTTGTCGCTGTTGAAGCCATTGCCATATGAAATGGATCGCCAACGAGTGAAGATAGATGAGAAGCAGAGGCAGAGAGTAGAGGAGAGCACTTCGTTTAATGAACTAGATTAGTTCATCTCCTCAAGCATTTCATTAAATGAACTAGTATAGTTCATTTAACATGGCACCTGAAAATAGTGTAAACACAACAAAAGTTTGCCATATGATTTAAGCGTTAATGCTTCATGGCACGTTAGTCCAACAATGATATATATATGTAACATATAAAGCATCTTTATCATGTATGCATGTCATGTAACATTTAAATCATGCATTTTAAAATCATTCAAACCCCATCTCAACACCATACATGTGCATGTCGACATAAACTTGGTTCGATATAGCGAAAGCAACACAAACATAAACAAAATACAATGGACATGCATTACATTACATTATAAGTCCATACAAGTCATAATATACTATGTCTCGAAATATTCTAAATACATCATAATCAAATGTCTAACATCTTCAAAAGATAACTTACTACATACTTCTCCGAGCACAGTTAATCTACTGAGCTCGCACTCTGCAAACCTGTATCGTGGTCCATGTTCTCTACAAATAGTGATAAAGGAAAGTGTGAGCGATAAATGAATCATCCAGCAAATAGTCAGTTCGGATACGTCTTGTGGATCGTACATGTGGAGACGAAGTGATAAAGTATTTTATGTGTAAATAAATAACATAATATGTCATGTCTCCATTTTTAATAAATAAGGTGCATAACGTAAATGTAACCAATTAACATATAACACATATATAATTAACATCATCATCAAAGTAAGCATTCTTCTGCTATCAAGTCCGTACAACAATCTTCCTTTTGCATTGTATTTGGTTTTCTGCGATCGATTGATCGTCTCCAGTTGGCGGCGTAATGGAGCCGACACAGAGAACTTTTGCATCTGTTCTAGAGAATCCGACACCAAACTTTCTCCTCGTGAGATAACTCGCTTTAAAGGTGTTCCAACTATTCGGCTCACTCGTGAGGAGGTAAATTCCCTTGTAGACTCATTCAAATATTGTCTTGTGGGAACTTTTTGGTATGGTCGGCTAAAACTCGACGCTATTCGTAAGTGTTTTGACAGAATTGGATTTAAAGCCTCCGTTAAGATCACTTTATTGGATACTACACATTTTGATGAATTTCGATGCTAAAGAGGATTACTACAGGTGTTTTGCACGTTTTACATGGATAGTGCTTGGATATTATATGCATGTTATAAAATGGTCTTAGGATTACAATCCGAAAATTGATATGCCTATTGTGCTAGTATGGATATCTTTCTCGAGATTTCCTATATATTTACACAAGCAGGAAGCATTGTTTGAGATTGGCAAAATGATAGATACGCCCCTAGAGGCAGATTCGGCCACCATGCAGCTTTTACGTCCGTGAGTGGCCCGTATTTGCGTTGAACCTGATGTCTCTCAAGAATTGCCTTAGAGATTATATATTTAGAGCAACGACTACCATTTCTTTCAACCGGTGGAATATGAACATCTGCCTACTTACTGCTCATCCTGTCGAGTGCTGTGACATTCGACAACTTCATGTACTGCTAGTACAAACACGGAGCCATTGATCCAGCCACAGGCACCGGGTGCATCGACTATGGCTGCTAAGCCTAAACCTAATGCTACCATTTCATAGGTGGCACAACGTTGGACCCTTAGAAACATGTTATGGAGACCATCTCTGAAAATGCACAGGAGGAGGAAGGCCAGGATGCACCTAATGAAGATCTCCCTGCTACACAACAACCGACCCTAGAAGATATTGTAAAGGAACATCCGCATACTCTTAGAGACAACTCAAAGACTCCAAGAATATCGCCTGCTCCCCATGTTGATCATCTTTCTGATGCTCAAGATTTGGCGCTTTTGCATTGGTCGTCTGCTGAGGGTGCAACATATAATGAGGTGGCAGAGGAGCAACCTATACTAACACATGCCTCTGATTCTGAGTTGCATGATGATCTGATGATTGATGCTCAGGAATCGCATACGGCAGTTTTGGATGTGGCAAGAGTCGTATCTAGTACCCCCTGCGGAAGATGGTTCCCTTAATATAACACATCCAGATGTATCTTAAGCAGTTGATCATCTTTTGAAGATTAAAACTAGAAGACCACGTCGTAAGAAAGGGGATATGCCCGCAGAACCTCCGTCTTCGGTGATTACCTGCGGGGCACTTCAACGCTCTTTCACTCAATTGTCTTCCGATCCATCTCAATGAAACCCTTATTATGGAATGTTTGAGGAGTTACTACTTCTTTCATGCGCATTATTTCTCCTACATGTTAGTATAGTTTACATATGTTGATTTTATTGGAGCCTATGCTTTGCCCTTCTCGTTTGGAGTATTTTCGGCTGCAATTAGGTTTTACACATGCATGTTCATCTAATGATGATAATATCTGGTTCTTTTAGCGTGTGTCTTTCTTGGAGATTCTGGACACTCGTCTGGGGAAACAGAATCTGTCTTTTCATATACGTTGGCTAGCTGTCAACAGGAATTTTGGTTTACAACGGTTTATGCTCGGCATACGGTGGCGGCTAGGAGCCTATTATGGGAAGATTTGAGTTCATTTTGGACAAGAACTGACCTTACTTGGCTAATTGGTGGGGACTTCAATACATTTCTAAGTTTAGATGAGCATAAAGGTATTTCTACTCCATCTTTGCAAACATTAGCTGATTTTAATAGTTTATTGAAACAAGTGAATTGTTGGAGCTACCCTATCAAGGATCACTGTTTACTTGGTCTGATGGGCAAGGACATGGTAAGGTGTGGCGCAAATTGGACCATTTCTTTTGTACTCAGAGATTTTCGGATATTTTTTGACATAGCCTAGTCCGACATCTCCATCGAGCTACATCAGATCATGCACCATTATTTTTTCAGTGTACATCCGGGGACACTACTAGGCTATCGGCATTTCGCTATCTTGATATTTGGCTGACACATGAGGATTTTGATAATTTTGTGCGCTCCCACTTGAGGTCTCATCAAACAATTGGAGACATGTATGGTTTTTATGATAAGCTGCTTCCTCTAAAGCAGGATCTGAGCATATTGAATAAATGTATCTTTGGTAATATTTTTAGTGGGCTTTTGGCGGCTGAGGATGATACTGTACATGAAGAGCATGTCTACGATGCTACCCCATCGGCTGTTAAACGCAAAAGTTATCATCGTGCAAAGGCTCATCTAATGAAAATGCAAAATCGCGCTTATCTCTATTTGAAACAAAAAGCCAATGTTAAATGGCTTAAGGAGGGGGATGCTAATATAGCTTATTTCCATCAAACATTTAAGGCAAGGAGACAACGACATGCCATTATTTCCATTCGAAGGCAAGATGGTACTGACTATGACACATCACAATCTATACAAGAGGAATCTGCTAGTTTTTCCACGCATTTGTTTAGGGCGGTGCCGACTTTTGATCATGATACTATTTTAAGTCATGTACCTCGGATATTGACAGAGACAGATAACGATGTTCTTTTAGCATTACCGCATGCTGATGAAGTTATGCAGACAGTGTGGCATTTAAGTCCCTCAAGTTCTTGTGGACCAGATGGTTTTCCTGGCTCTTTTTATAGACACTTTTGGGAGGTCTTGGAATTGGATGTGCTCCTTCCAGTACATGAATTTTTCTTCGGTATTCATGTACCAACTGCCATGGCATCATCTTTGATTTGTTTGATTCCAAAGATTCTGAATCCTAGCTCCTTTGCCGATTTTCGGCCAATATGTTTGACTAATTTTCTCTCTAAGGTGGTTACCCGGCTTATTGCATCTCGGCTCTCCATATTATTGACTAGACTAATTTCTTCAGAGCAAGCAAGATTTATGGCAGGACGCGGTATTTTTGAGCAGATACTGATGGCAAAAGAAATGGTACATATTTTAGATCGTAAATGCCGCGGAGGACAGGTTCTGATTAAGCTGGATATGGCTAAGGCGTTTGATCGAGTATCGTTGCAATATTTGGAGCGGTTGCTCTTGAGGCTTGGATTTCATTCTCGATTTGTCCGTCTCGTCATGAATAGTTTGGATTCTACGCGTTGCTCAGTCATGGTTAATGGCAAGCCATGCGGCTTCTTTCGGCCGTCCAGAGACAGTAAACAAGGAGATCCCTTGTCACAAATTCTTTTTATTCTTGCATCAGAAGGTTTCTCCAGGGGGTTAACAAATTTATTCCATTCCGGCAGTATACGAGGCTTTCAGAGTGGCCGAGTTCCCGTGGTTTCGCATTTAGGTTTTGCGGATGACTTGTTGGTATTTTGAATGGTTCACTTGGTAATTTGCACTCCTTCATGACTTTTTTGGACAAGTATCAGAGGGCCACAGGGCAGCTAGTTAATTATCACAAGAGTCAGTTGGTGGTTGGTGGCAGCGTATCTCAGAAACGAGTGGCGACAACACTGGGCATGCTACTATCTTCTTTACCAATTAAATATTTGGGAACATATCTATTTAAAGGTATTAATCGGTCTCAATATTGTACATCATTACTTGATCATTTTAATGCACGGTTGACAGGTTGGTCCTAGAAGCTCTTAAGTATGGCGGTTAGGATGATGCTGATTTAATCGGTCCTCTCTACTATACCATTGCATATTATGGCTATAGCACGATTTCCCAAGAGTGTGATAGATGAATTGAATCGGAAAATGACAAACTTCTTATGGCGGACAACGACACCATTGGAATTCCTGGAACACTATTTGCTCTCCAAAGATGGAAGGAGGTTTGGGCATTCACAGTCTAGAGACATTGCTTAAGGGTTATGAATGCAAAATGTGGTGGACATATCAGACGTCAAACTCTATTTGGGCACTCTATCTACGAAAAAATTATGGGATTCATCCGGATATGCAATCGTTTATTTATGATTATCCAGATTGGAAGCGCCTATGTCATATTTATCAATTTTGTTCTATTCGGGTACAAAGCACACAGGACAGACTTATTTGGTCGGATGATGTTCATGGTCAATTCACGCTTCAAGGGGCATACGAATCATGTCGCCCACATGGTATACATTTCCCCGTCGCCTGATATATCTGGTGGAAAGCAACTCCTGCTGCAGGACAAGTGTTCCTATGGAGATTATGGTGCAATGGTGTCCCTACGCCGGATCATATTTGTACCTGGATCGTGGCTTTTCCTACTAGCTGTGTTTTTTGCCGCGGAGATTCGTCGATGCAAAACCATATCTTCTATACCTGCCCAGTGATCAAGGCAATATGGCAGCACCTCTTTATACATTTCAGCGGCCCAACCCCTACTCTGATGACTTTTCGACAGTCTTTACGGAAGTGGTGGGGTCAAGCGCATGTCAATTCTATGAGTGACCAATTATTTCCTGTGGTACCACTATTGACCACTTGGGCTATTTAGAATAAATACATTGCTATTCAATTTGGGGAAGATGACTTCTCATTATTGCGTCTCCGGGAGCGTATTCGAGTTGGACTTTTTTCATGGTGTTCTTCTATCTCGGGAAGTAAATTTGCTGCAATGCTACAACATCTGCTGGTCATGCATTACTCGCCTATACTACAAACACGTCAGATTTGCATTGTTAGATGGACATTGCCTCCCACGATCAAACTCAAGCTTAACATAGATGCTACAGCAGGCCGCAGAAGGGCAGCTGGAGGGGCGGTTCTGCGTAATGATACAGGCCAGCTTGTCAGGCCATTTGCTTTCCTCTCCTGATGTTACCGCCGTTGCATGCAGAGTCGCAGGCAATGCTATTCTCACTTATTTTCTTTGCAACAGCTGGATACTATGACCTATATGTTGAGATAGACTGTCAGCTTTTATTAACTTTAATTCAGAATCCGCCCGCACTTTCAGGTCGACTAGGCGTGGATTCTGAACACCTTCAATGCATTTTCACACATTTGCAGGTGACGCTATCATATATACCCCGAGAGGGTAATTCAGTAGCACACTTTCTATCACAGCATGGAATTATGTGGACGCATCTGGCCATTTATAACAATATTTCAAAGTTACCCCCAATGGCCCGTGGTGGTCTGCAGACGGATATTCATACGCCATACATCCGCTCATAGCCCTTCATTGATGGCATCACTTCTCATCTGTATCATCTGCATCGCCTTAATGTAGGCGACCGAGTATGTTTTATGCTATGATTATCTTCTATATACTGAACCGTTTATCAATTGCCTGATGCACTATTTCTCTTCCATGCTGAGGTCCACTATACTTTTGCTTGATTACATTGAAGACTGTGCTCTGCTGGACTAGAATGCCGTACTTGTTTCCCGTAGCTAGCTTGGCTATGGGCAACATGGGAAATCTTTTGTCTATCTTTATACACTTCGATCTCAGATTATTTTGTCTGTTTACATACGTAACACGTTACATGTTTGTTTCTCTGAGGTACATCATGACTTGTGCAACATCTCTGATGCTGCAGCTGCCCTCCATCGCCGATCCTAGCGCCATCACAAAACAAATTGGAATAGACTGTTTTGTATTTATTTTGTCAATTAATAGCTCATTATTGTCTTGGATTTTAACATTTTCTCTTCACTTTCATTTATCTTTTTTGTTTAGTTTGGGAGAGTCTCCCACCATAGCTAGGAAATTTATGTAACCACGATATTCCTTCGCCACAAGTGTGGGTTTTGATTAATAAAACACTTGGACGGTGCCACCCATCTTTCACCCAAAAAATCTCATTATCTATATGTTACGACCCCTTTTTTTTTCCTTTTTGTTATTATTATTATTATTTAATATAAATGGTGTGTATAGATAATATAGGAAAAGGAAAATACTAAGTGTAGTAGTTATCCTACTACTACAAGATAGAAAGAGGAAATACGGATAGACTTGACTATAAGAGATTAACTTGCATAGATATTTCTTAAACCTATTAGGAAATTACTTAGACATAATTATTTCTATATATATAAATACGTATCTAGCCTACGGAAAGCAAAACAAAAAAAAGGAGAAGAACCCTAAAGACTAATAGGCGGCCGCCCCAGCACAAAACAACAAAAATGGCAGCCATATTTTCTTTTATTTTCATTCAATCAGCCGACATATTTCTGTTGTTCCATTCAATCAGCCGACATCAATTTAGAAGGAATAAAAAAATTGTGAATTCGATCCAACTCTAATCCAAGTACGGTATAGTATACAAGAGATCGAGGCAAGTACTCTTCCTATATTTGCTATGTTTTTGCAAATCTTATGGCTATATGTTCGTAATAAAACTGGATCATACATGATGTATTTGTGGTTGCATAGTTGGTTGATCGTATATGTATGTATGTGTTGTAAGTAACCAAATTGTATTTCATATGATTTACGAAATATATATGGTGTTATTTTCGGTATTAACAGTGTATCATGCATGCTATAATTGTCTTTATATAGATGGTTGAATTTATAGAGGTGTGTGCATATGTGCCGATTGGATATGTACATATGAGTATTTATATAAAATAAAAAAACAAGAAGCTGAATTTGATGATTCTGCCACATACATGCCAAATAATGTCTACAGGATGATACCACTTGTAATAGGTCTCAATGGTTGCATGGATTTAGGGTGTCTAAACATAAGCAAAAAAAAGAAATATTGAAAATATACTACTATGGAATGTATATAAGTACATACATATTTTCTACCTTGTGCATATGTATTTGCTTATACGTGGAAATATATTTGGGAAGTTGTCGTGGGATATCTAGCTAAGGCCGAATATTTTGACGACTGTGGCCGGAATATTAGACAATTATATGTATATGAATATGGATACATATATGTGGGTGACATACTGTATATATATATTTGTATATATATTGGTATAAAGTTATGTAATCATGTTTCAATTTATATGTGGTCAGCATATTTACAAAGACTATATGTAAAAAGAATGATGCTGCTATGCTATTTGGGCCGCAGATTAGAATGTGCATACTAGGATAATTAGTGGGGGATTTCATATAAGATTAAATTTACATATGGTATTTTGTGTGATCATAAGTTTGTGTATAAATAGAATGATGACTTGTGAAATTTGGTGTATATGTGAAGCATGAAATTTAATGACTTAAATTTTGGGTTCTGGCCGAAAGTGGTCATGAAATGGCACTGTTGCATTAGGGGTAGATGTCGGCTGAGTGCACAGGGTCAATGACCCTTACATTATACATGAACATGCATGTTTTCTACTGTGTACACATGCATATAGAAAATTGAGGAAGATGTATTTGTATGGTCCGACGTTTTTTTCTTCTGTATATGCATAAAAAGGCAGCATGGACACGGACCAACTCATAACTTGTTGGAGCATATTTTTATGCAATAAATTTAAAAACTATCAACTTATGTAATTGTGTTGTATGTATATACGTGTATATGCACATGTATGGGCATGAGCATATATATGTATATATGTACATCTGCGTGATGGTTATTAGGACATCGACATCGTAATTTGATATGTGATCGTACTTGAATATTTGTGTAATTGCATTGGATGTGATCGGCATCGATTGGACTTCATCGTTTGGGAAATATTTGAAAATTAGACATTTGAAATCGTTTTTGGAAAATCGTATCGATATTTGAAAATCTTTTTGAAATTTGCATCGTATATTTTGAAAGTCACCCTTACAAAGGAAATATATTGGTAAGCCGAATTGGTCCCAAACAAACGGAGCGTCCGGACATATTTTACCACCAATTCAAGCCTCCAGACATATTTGACTTTTTCGATAGAGCGCCTGTGCCATATTTGACCATTGGGGGATCGATTCGTAAGTCTTGCGATATAAGTCATTCGTAAGGTAAGAGCCATGGCCATTGCATAGAAATCGTATTGGTATTGATGATCAAAATATCGTATCATATCGTATCGAACATCGTATCGTATCGCATCGAACACCGTATCGTATCGCATCAAACATTGTATCGTATCTTATCGATCATCGTACCATATCATATCGTATCGAACATTTGAAATTTGATTTAGAAATTGGAAAATGGAAATTGGATAGTTTGGAAATCGAATTTGAATATCGGAAATTGATTTTTGTCGCATTGCATCGGTTTCGAAACTGCATCATCAATTTTGATTGTAGTAATACTTGTGTGTTGCTGACTTAGTTGCGTGTGCCTTTGTAGCTTGATTGGTATACGGGAAAAAAGGTAAACTTTGTTTGCGAAGAGAAGCACGATATTTTTCATATTGTTATTTATTGATTACACTTGCTTCTCCGTGTATAATCCCATGACAAATATAGGCAGGTTACTTGCTGAGCGACTTGTTGTTCAAAGTACGCTTTAACATTTTTGTAGATACGCAGGTAATTGAGTTAGTACACACGAGGATGATCAAGAATGGAGGTTTCGGGACTGAGGATATTTCGACGAGACTCGTTGAGGATTTAGTAGAGTTTTCGCTACTCGAGGTTTATGTACGTTGGAGATTTAGTTATATCTATGTTTGACATTTGTATCGGATATATATTTCCCTAGACATTGATATTAAATGATTATTTATCTCGAGGTTTTAGTTTCTATGACTTCCGCTGACTTCGATTTACGTAGTTTTGCTGACGTGTAATTGAATTGTGTCGACGCCTTGTATTCTCCTTAGCGATATACGGCGGGTGAGTCGTTTCGAGTACTAGGACTCGGGACAGGTCGCTACACTATATGCCATAAATCCCCACATAAACCATGTAATGCGATATTCTTATGATGCGATGTCTTCAAAATGATGTCATAAAAATTTCCTAACGATGAAAACTCAAATCATAAAATCCATATCCATTTTCATAAACATGTCGTAACATATCATGTCTATAAACATTTAAAACATGACATTTCATATGATAGCTATAGCACTTATCATAACGTAAGAACGGAACGGCAAGACATACCGAATGATTTCCCATGTCATCATGTACAAATATGAATCCCAGTGTACCCAACACGGTGTTACATAATTTATACATGGCATCCAGTGGTGACGTCGAGAGGGCGAAGATCCCTTGTCCTAGACAAGGTGTTACACTCAGCCATCTTAAGGGTAAGGTACTATATGCCCATGACACCAACTCTCCTAAGTTCCAGTGTCTTGCCAGCCTTATGTCATCGATAACATACTGTATGCCCATGACACCACCACTCCGGCCGGTGTCATGCCAGTGTTCCTTGTCATAAACATAACATTTCATAACATGTATAATTGGAATCAATCGTCTCGTCATTAATGGTTCTTACGTATGAAAGCTTTTTAAAACATTTCATGAGATGCAATAATGTATGCACATGCTCTCGATTTCTAGGACTTTTTAACATTCTATATGCTCAAATATCCTTATATCATCATGCCTTAAACGCCTACATATACATGCACATAATCCAAGCTTTAAATCATACCATCCTTTTCCTTCAATATGCCTCATCCATCATCCATTAAAACAACCCACTTTTAGACAAGTTCATCCACCAATCTTTTCCTAGAGTATACCTTCTACACATAGTCCAAATGACCAAAAACCCTAAAACATTTAATATCCGTAGATAAATACTTCAACATATCACAAGAAAATACTTAAGCCATAATTTGTATTATGTCACTTTGCGTATATATGTACATCTAAAAATATAAAACAAGATTATTTGTCCAAAAATGGCTTGAAGGCCGTGGTTACATATATGTAACTAGTAACTTATTTTGATTTTATTTGTTCCATAAATTACCTTAGGACGTGCATTACTTTCATATATATGCATATATTAATTATTCCATCTTTAGGCCTTATGGTCGAATACTGTGTCTTATATATATATACATACATGTAACAAATATTATTTCTTCCATGATTGCCCTTATGGCCGAAAATTACCCATACTAATATACATATATATTTTCATTACATGTAACGAACTTGTTGATTCCACTTTAAAGCCTTATGGCCGATTGTTGGTACCTTTCTCTTACCCACTTAAGTTTCATCTTTTTCTCAGCAATACATATGAATTTAACATTTACTCTAACTACATGCATATTTGTTTCCACGTATATATGATTTCCAAGGTTAAGAACATGAAAATACAATCAACATAATGATGGTAGAAACCATGAAAACATATTTTCTTGAACCATGTTCATCAAGATTATGTATCATCATAAAATGCATGATCAAGCGCAAGTGAAGGCACTAAAACAGACCCCTTGGCCGTGTGATACCTATTTATGCAAAATGACACGATGATAATGAAGAACAACATTTGTGATCTGACATTATAATCATGGAATGACACCGCATAAACATGTATAATCAAGACCACCCAAAATATGCCCAAAGCCAAGAATACCCATGATAAATACATAATGATGATCTTCATGGAAAATAAATAAACATATTCAAAGTGAACTTCTTAGTGCTTCTTTCCTAACTTGACACATGACTTCATCTTCACTTATTAGTTTCTTCATATAACACCTAAGATCCATTCGTTTCTCTTCATTTATACATATGAGTACATATATTCTCATGTTGGCCGATTTTATAGCCCTCAAATATCACAGCATATACATCACATATAAACATAGTTTTTACATATCCTTGCTACTAAAACTTGAAAGTACATCTGAATGATCTATCTTTAATATGAATATAGATACTTTAATTTGTGAAAATCCATGAAGAATCATGGAAGGGTATTTGCCTTTAATCACTTAGTTTCAAAGTGAAGATTTCTTCACTTGGCTTGGAGAAAACATTCTTCTTTCTCCTTAGGTGTACCCAAGGTTTTGAAGACAAAAAGGAGAATTAGTGGACAACTATGGAAGTGACAAACAGAAGGATTTAAGGACATTCTACTTGAAGTTCTTACCTTACTTCTTCTTGTTTCTTAACTCCACAAAATTCAGCCACCACCTCAGTGAAGGAAGATGTTTTAATTCTTGGCTTGGAGTGATATTGTGATATAAAGAGAAGAAGTTCTTTTCATGGCTCTCTCTTGCATAAATTTCGGCCATGAAAGGATAAAGAAAAAGCTTGGAAGACTCCTTCTTTCTTGGAGAGAAAAGAGGGTTGTTCTTGAAGATAGAACTTGGCTAGTTGGGAAATGAGAAGAAAGAGAGAGTATTCTCTCTTATATAGATTGTGGGGCGGGTGGAGGTTGGAATGGAGTGGAAGGAAGACAATTAGGAAGGCTTGAGGGTTTGAAAGAAAGTATGATGAAAATTTGTCCTGAAAGTGCAAAAAGCTGGAGCGTAGGAGAAAAAATAACCTCTCTTATCTTTTGACTAGTTGGCCGGCCATGATGAGTGGGAAGGGGAGTAGGTTAGTTGCAGTTGAAGATTGTAAGAAAAGGTCTAAAGGTTAGAAGGCTTTTGGTAAGGATATGATGACTTCTTGGTTGTATAAGACAACAAAATATTTTTTAACGTCCCGCCCAGGACTAGGGTCTCGACACGGTGCACCCGCTGTACTCTGCTACGAAAAGTACAAGGTGTCGATAATATCTATATGCGCATCGTAATAAACATGTATCAAATAGTGGAAGCATCATAAAATAGACATAAATGAAACGTCGACATAAGTACGAACAACTACATCCAAAATAGTGTCATAGGTATATCATCATTACAAAATATCAGAAGTATAGAGCTGAATATCCAAAATACAAAAGCTGCCATCGAAGTCTAAGAAACAGCTCTCCGAACCTAGTCTCGGGGCTCATCCTCTATGAACTCCGGCTTAGGATCCTATGGGTCTACATGGTAAAATAAAGGGGTGAGCAATAACGAATCGCTCAGCAAGTATTTTTTCCTAGATACATCCAGTGAATCATACATGGGGACTGGAGTAGTAGAGATAATACAGTGAAACACACAACATATATCATATGAATAACATGCATGGAAATAACATTCAAGAAATAAACATAGGTAAACAGTATAGTAAACCAGACGGATACATTGACATGTAAGAAAATATCATTTCAAAGAAATAATTTCATCAGACTGATTCATCATTTTATCATCTTCACTTTAGCATATATTCTGTACTATTCTTGCGTACAATCGTTAGGTTCTGTTCCATGTACTTGCTTGATCATACTTGGCAATGTATTAAGGAAGTTATAACTTAAGGGCACTAAGAGCTCATGGGACATGTTCGTGATGTATGGATTTTAAAACTTTCAGAAAATATATCCTTTCATACGTTCATAAACATGACAAAAACATGAGTTGGCTATAGCATTTTTCGTAACATAAGAATTGTACATACGACACGCCAAATGATTCCCCGAGTAGCCTTCAGTACCGTCTATGAAACCCGATGGTCTAACCACGGTGTTACACCATACGTACCTAGTACTAACGGTAACGCGTGATAACTGAGGTCCCGAGTCCCGAAAGCGGTGTTACAATAAGTCATAACATCTTTTGCCCCTGATATCCTCTCCCTGGACCAGACATCAGGAAGCACACCATACAGAATGTCGTAGACATAATAGAAAAGGCAGAGCTCCTATATCTCGAAGAAGGTGTTAAATTCAATCAACAGAACATGCATATATAGAAAGGCAGAGAACTCTTGTGTCTGACAAGGTGTTACACTCGGCCAACATGCATAAGTCGAATAGAATCATTCATCTCACGATACGATTCTTTAATCATGAAATCTTTAAAACATGTTTGGCAATAATTAATTTGTAAATGTGGTCGTAAATAAATCTTGCTTTCTTTGAAAATCATGATGACAATATGAATATGATAATACTTGGTTGGTGGATTGGTTCTAAGATCTTATAACATTCTGCTCTTAAAGTTTCTAATTTAGATAACAATCATGTCCTGTGCCATGTAAATTGACCGTTTCGCCCTTCTTGTCTCTCTTAATGGGCTACCGGTTTTGGGGGGAAATAAACAGCCTTTAATGCTGCCTTGAACATCATCTTTATTTTATTTATATATTTCATTCTTATTTATTTTTATTACTCTCCAACTCTGCCCCATGTCATCATTCTTAATGACGAAATTACCAAGAAGCCTCTAAGGACTAGTTTCGTCCAGGTAGTCCAAAACAGCCCTCTTTTTGGTGGTTTATTATTTTCATTCTAATACTTTGTTTATTACTTGATTTGTAGTATATAATGTGTACTTTTATGCATATGTTTACATGAATATAATCATCTAAAGGTAACCATCACATTGGTGCCAAAAAGGCCTTTAAGCCGAGAGTCCTTATACTCACCATCATTGATTTGTCCATATTGTTACATACATGCAAGTTGTAATAATAATAATATTCATTTGTATCATCAATTCATATGGATATATATACTATGATACTGCTTAAATGTCATGGTTTCAACATAATAAACTTGAAACAAAGTCACCTATAACATTTATGATCATAGAGTACATTTTTAAGGATGTTAGTGCTATCTTTACATGCAAGTCCATAGGAGAACAACACTTATGCAAAAATACCTTTTTAGACTATGTTTATCAAAATATACACCATGATGATGGTGATGAATCCATGGTCTTTTATGAAGGCTCAAACAACCCCATCTTGGAAGGTAACCAATATAAATGTGATGTTGGTCCTCAAAGATGACAGCTTTTTGTGACATGCATTGTAGTATAGTTTATATTGCACCATAAACATGCTATAATATAGTCATACACATGCAGATGCACCCTTATTCATATGAAAACAAGACATTGATGGTTATCCAATATGCACATAAAGAAATGATGGCTAGTAAAGTTCTTTGTACACTTTTCAAACAAGTGTACTCATTTGACTACACATTTCATGAAGGATGATGTTTATAGGTTGGATTCTTCATTTTATTAGCCATGCACGTCCTCAAGGGGCTGTGCATGTTAGAATTTATAGCATGCATGCTTTATTTGGGTGTCATGCTAACCATATTCATGAACTATATAAGAGCAACACACATGCATGCATAGTTATTACATGCATGTACATTTTTCCTAGATTAATGATAGGAACTTCATTTTCTCTTATGCATGCATGATCCATCCTTTGATATGAACATAAGAAGATCATTTTTAAAAATTCTTGAAGAAGCTAAGAAGAATACTTGCCTTCTTTGATTCTTACTCTTAAGGAGAGAAAGGTGTCTTTTTTTCCCTAAGCTTGGTATCTCATGGCCCTATGGCCAATCATGGAAGGAATAATGGTTAATTCTTTAGGGGAAAACATGAGGAAGGCTTAAAAATTCAATCCTAAGAGGTCTTACCCTTGAGAAACTTGAAGTTTCTTACTTGTTAAACTTGGAAAGTTCCTCCTCCCTCTTTAGTATAGCCAAGGTTTTGAGGCCTATGAGAGTGGAAGTGTGAATCTTTTGAGAGATGGATGATAGAAAGATGTTCATAAAGAAAAAATACTGCCTTAACTTGATGGTTCTTAGGCTTGGAGGCTTGAATCTTCACTTGAAAATGGAAAAGATTTGCTTCCTTCTTGTTGAGTAACTCACGGTTGGTTGTAGGGGATGGAGGCAAAATGCTTGAAGTGTAAGAGGGAGAATGGAGAGAATATTTGGAGAGTGGAGAGCTTGGAGTGAATTTGAGAGGAGAAAAGTATGAAATGGATGGAAGTCTTACACCCCATTCCTTCTTATGGCGGAAATTGCTAAGGTTAGTGGGGGAGTGATGATTTCATTCATGTTTTCCTTTATTTAATTCGTAGATAAAACTGGTACCAATTCTCTTTATTTCTAATTAGTTAGCCTACACTAATTAGGTAATTTTGGTAGTTCTAAAATTTATTCAAGTAACATTTACATGCTTTATACTATGTTATGGCATCACAGTGAAATTAAATCTGAGCACGTAATGGGAGTTGGGATGTAACAGTTCTTCTTCCCTCTTGTTTGTGTTGGACGTCGATGGAGGGTGGGAGTGGATAGAATATGACAAAATTTCATCATTTGGTGTGTATAACACTTTCTATACTTGGCATTTTGTTGAAGTATTAATCTAACCACAATTTCTTCTTCCTCTTTTTCATATGGCCGCCTATGTAGCACCCCATCCAGGACTAAGGTCCTGGCATGGTGCACCTATCGTACTCTGCTACGAGAAGTACAAGGCATCGATAATATTCATGTGCACGTCGACATAAACATGTATTGAAATCGTGGAAGCATCATAAAATATGTAGAGCATAATCGACATGCATTATATGGCAAACTAAATCCAAATACATATGAAATGTCACCAGTACAAAGTCATAATACAAATCCAAAATAAAATAAATGAAACTACATAAATCTGGGTCCATACAATCATCACTGGTGATCAAACCTCTAGATATCCTCCACTGTGTCTGAAACTAGCTGCTGAGGCTCTATAATATGGTAATATATGAGGCGAGCGATAACGAATCGCTCAGCAAGTATTTCCATCTAGGTTCGTCATGTAAATCATGCATGAGGGACGGGTAAATAAAAACATGAACAGTGAAACAAAGTATCATGTAATAACATCTTAGATAAAATAAAGCAATTACATATAAACAAGTAATTACGGAAAGTAAAGTAACAAAGCAAATCATTTACTTGTCTTCCGTATTTCTTTTATTCTTATGTAGTTATTAAGTCTTTATCTTATGCTTTGCAGTAAATTTCTTTTTGTAGGTATATGCCCAAGTCCTGCACTATCCAGTCATCCTCTGTCCACTAAGGATATAAGTAAGAGTCTGGTAGGGTGACTCGGATAAGTATGCGTATGTTCATATGATGTAAAAGTCATGCATCGTTTTTCAGAAAATTTCTCAAATCATAAACATTTCTAAAATCATGGTATCAAATCTGTCACAGCTGTACGAGTAACATAACCTGTAGAATAGTACACAAGACACACCGACTGAATTCCCCATATAGGGTTATGTAGTGATTATGAATCCCAATGGTCCAACTATGGTATTACATCATGCGTACATAGATCTAACAATAACGCGTTTTAGCAAGGATCTTGGGTACCAGATAAGGTGTTGCACTCAAGCCAAAACGTAAAGGTAGATGTCATCTGGAAGGCGGAGACCCCTTCTCCCAAACAAGGTGTTACACTCAAGCCCACAGACAAACATCTCTTTACCAAGTGACACCAACCCCTCACCTGGGTTCCAGTGTTAACAGGCGCTCATAACATATGTTGCCCTTTACGTCCTTACTACTACACTCGACATCAGGCGGCCTCCAATAATAAAAATGTAAGCTGTCGGAACAGCGTAACATATCGTAAATGTCTCATATGGAATTAGTCCACGCAAGGTATGCTTCGTTAAAAAAGCCTTTTAAAACTTACCACGCAATAAAATCATACTTGTCAAACATATTTTGTAAAACTCTTTTTCAAACCTTTCGCGTGATAACCGTTTCCGTAAATATGTAGCGTATGCATGCATGTATACTTGGTCAAGGCTGGTTTCTTACATTTAAACATTCTAACGCTTATGGTCAATGTTTAACTATTATTCCATGCGGTGATCTTACGTGAATTACCTATTTTGCCCTTTTTGAGGTTTACCCTGCCAGCAGCGCACTTTTTGGGCTTCTAATCCTTGATTTAATTTATTTAATTTGCTAACTTCTTGGTCTTTTATTTTATTCCATTCAGCCCTCTTTTCCATTTGTTATTAAGTTACCAGGTCCATCTTAGCCCATTCACACCCTTCGGTCAATTCCCCCTTTTTGTTCCAATGTGGCATTTCATTAATTTACTAATTAGTGTAATCACTAGTTTTCACGTATATATAGTGCTCTTTATACTTGTCTTTACACATTTATAAAGTTGTATTATAAGAGCTAGCCCAAATAGCATTAACTCACATCAACATGGCTATGTGGCCGAAAGTTTATGCACACACATGGGCATAATACAACTTGTTGATTACATTTTCGTGCTAGATACATAAATGTATACTCAAGTAACTTTTATAAATAGCATCATGTCACATTATTATGGTCACTTGGCCGAGACACACATGCACACATACACATATGCTCATTTCCACTTATTATTTATATTCTACACGCAAGTTGATCCTAACTTTTCTGCTCATCTCATCAATTACTTCATGAACCAATCATACATATATGTTTGAGCACATAACTCCACCCACATACATATTTGGCCGAAATCTATGTCTCAGTCATGTGTCACATTTTTTCATCATCCTAAGTCTCATTCACATGCATGCAAGTAGATGAATGTAGAAATACCCATTTGGACTTTTCATGTGTTAGCCCGTGAGGGGATGACTCCCCCTATCCAAAATTTCATGACTTGCCATATTGACATTTAACATGGTGAGCATGCAAATTGGTGCGGAATTTGATGGTATGCAATATCCTCATACACATATTTTCCATTCCCACATATTACAAAGTTATGCATGATGTATCTTGTTACAAAGATGAAGGTAGAGACTATGATAATGAGATTGCAGTGATTTCACATGCAAGCATATATGAGACCTTAGCCTACCTTAAATTTAACATGCAAGACATTCCTCTCTTTTATCATGCTCAAGATGATACACATCCATAAAAATAATACCAACATCATCATAAGAATGGCATGCAACCATATGTTCTTCAAGTTTCTAGGGGAAAAATCACTTTATCTTATGCATGCATGATCTGCTCTTTAGTATGAATATAGAGCACTCATTTTTCAACATACATGAAGAAACTAGGCAGAACACTTGCCTTTTCTTTGAATTTTGCACTTAAGAAGGAAAAGATTTCTTCTTTTCCTATTTGATTAACCTCTCGGCCTATGTGTCCAAGTACATGGAGAGAAATGTTAGTTCTTGGAAGATAATGGCTAAGAAAGTTCCAAGATTAATTTTTAAGTAGTCTCACCTTTGAGAATCCTTGGAGTTTTCTCACTTTTTAACTTAAGGAGGCTCTTTTTCCTTCCCCTTGTAGACCCACGACTGGATGAATGGAAAGAATTTTTTTCTTTTCTCTCCTAGAAGCCCATGGATGTGGGGATGTTTGGAGGCTTGGAGAGGTTGAAGTTTTCTCTTAAGAAGAGAGGTGTGTTCTTGTTTTGAAGGGAGATTGAGGTGAGAGAAAATGAAAGAAAATGGAGTCTCATTCTTCCATTGTTATAGCCCACGGTTTTGATGGAAGAATGAGCCTTGAAGGCTTTGCTTTCCTTCTTAGTGAGTGCATAGAGAAGAATGCTTAATTAAAACGAGACTAGAATGGAAAGAGTGAGACGATGAAGGGAAATTCTCTTCTTCCTGCTTGTGCTTCCCACAGTTGGGGACTTGAGAGAAGGGAGGAAATTTTATTGTGGATGCAAGAGAGATGTTGTAGTGAAGAAAGAGACAAGATGGAGCTTTGTGGAATAGAAAGAAGTTCGAGAAAATAGGATGAGGAGTGGAATGAAGAGAATGGAATGGTCTTATCTGTTTGTTGGTTAGGCCGAAAGTATGTTAGTGGGGAAAATGAAATCTTATCCTGTATTTTTTTGTTGGAAATGGTGGAAGAAATGATGGGTGTCCTAGTGCATGAAATATGATTGGTGAAAAGGAATAGTCATGGAAGAAAGAATAAAAGGGAGGTGGAAGAAATTGAGAAGAAAGATGTTGGAGAAATTTGTCTTCTCCCTTTGCTTGTCCAATGGCCGAAATTATAAGGCGTTAAGGAAAAACAATCTAATAAATAAGACAGAATATACGTCATCTCCCTTTGCTTCATTGATCGATATACGTCATTCCCTCACATCGATCGGTCCATGTAAGGCAGAATGAAAACAAAATCTTACTGTGAGACATCGATCTATATACATCGATGTGTCTCACATCGATCGATTGATGTAAGACAGATTCAAAACTAGGACCTCACTATGAGACATCGATCTCTCGTTCAGAGGCACATCCATTTATTGATGTCACTAGGGTTTTGAAAAATTTCTTTAAAATGTGATAAATATAGTTTTTTTCATTTTCATATATGCTTATTATGCTTAATACATGATTCTTGTGATTTTATTACTTGAATTTGGTGAATATTATTATGTCTTGTGACTAATATGCCTTGAAGTTTGTATAACTTACCAAAATGGGCAAAAGTGGTATTTATGTTCTTGTAGGTACTTGACACGGAGAAAATTACTTAAGGACTTCTTTATGACACATTTTTGACTACATAGGTGTTCTTATATTTATTTGTGGCTAACGAGGATATTTTTGCAGTTTTCTATCTTTAGGGGTATTTTTGTCATTTTACCCCTCAAGGGCATTTTGTTCTTTTTACTCAAGGACAGTGCTTGAGTATGTTATTATCTTCATTGTGGAGCTTATATTTGGTATTCTTGAGGTATTATGTTGTTATATGTTATATTCTCGAAATTAGAGACGTTATCAACATCGACGAAATATCTGACGGTTTTCAATGTCACATTCTATTTTCTTCTTGGAGGCATTTGTGCATATATTATTGGAGGCTCTTATCTATATTTTTAAAGAGAATTTGAGGGTATTCTTGGAATAAAATTCACCACAACTTAAAATGAGAAAAATGTGTGAATTCTGAATTATATGTTGACAAAGTCTTGTCAATTGTTATCTACTTATTTCTCTTCAACAAATCTGAGTTTATACACTTATTTATGCGTCAAAAACATGCTCACACATGTGGAAAATGTGTTCCATTCATGTTGTGACTTGTGTACAAGATTATGACACATGGACCAACCAAATACAAACTAGTTGGCTAAAGTTGCCAACTTGAAAATTCAATTTGAAGGCAACGACTATACTATCTGTTTTTATCCAAAAGGAGCAACCATCACATGTCGTATGTTCAATATAGAAGAGTTGAGGCATTCTCGGAGGAATATATCATTCCATATTACCTTCATGTTTCAAGAAATTCCATGACATTTTAAAGCTGGAAAAATTGGCCAAAGACAAAAACAAAGTGGACAAATCATTCTTCTTGAAGTTGCCAAGTGTGCAAGATGCTAAGTTATCATCCAATGAAATAAAGACGCACAAGCTTTAGTGATGAAGAAGTTGACACATTGGCATTTTTATCTTCAATTGCTGCCTCACTAAATATGAGGCAAGGTGGAGAAGAGAATACACACAATTTGAGAACTACAAGTTGAAGATCATTTTCTTGCTATCTTCTCTTCCATTATTTTTTTGCTCATTCTTTGTGTAGCTAAGTTGTTTCATTGAGTATTGTTTGTGTGACACTTTACACCTCTTATGCCATATTTTTTAATATTGATTAGCCATTTTTATATGGCTATATCAATAGGTGGTAGCGGAGTTGCAACATAAGTTTCTTAGAGGTGATGAGCCAAGTCTTAAATAGGGTTGGTGTATAACCCAATGATCAAGCTCGGCATTCGTTGTATTGGTGTTGATTCATAGTGAAAATCTAAGGAAAGATGTTCCTTGGAACTGGGATAGGTCACATTGACAGAACCAGGATAAATCTCTTGTGTTCTTGTTCTTCTTTTTTAGTTCTCCATACTGCCCGTATTTACTGTATTTTTCACTCAACTTTACACGACCTGAAAAAATAGCAAAACGTTTTCAAAATTATTGATTTTTGGTGCAGTTAAACTTCAGATTTTTAGCTTTCCTTTTCAACGAATATCACTCGATTTGAGCAAAGGAAAGTTTCTCTTTTAGTCTTTGGAAGATTATTGCTCTATTCTGGTAGCAATCTGACCAGTTTAAAAGAAACGTGCCTTCTCATTTTATTAAACACAATTTCTAATCAGGGCATTTTGAAAACTTAAACTAGATATAACGAGTATTTTTACATAAAAATCAACTTTTTTGCTGAATAAAGAAAAAGTTATAATCTTTCAAAGTTTGACAACATTTTGTCCAAAACTGTGCAGTCTGACCATCTGAATCTTTTTATTTGTTTGTGTTAGGTGCAGCAATTGTCCTGTGGCGTAGGCCGGTGGGCGTAGGCCATGTGGGCCAAGTCACAGTCGAATGCCGTGGGCGCTTGTGTGCTGAATGCACTATAAGGATAGGGTATGCGCATCTCCTGTCACCAATTGGTTTTAGGAGAGATGGTAGCGCCTGAGGTCCTACAAGTGGTATCAGAGCGAGGTCACGGGTTCGATTCCCAGCAGGAGCAATTGCTGAGGGGGAGATTGTTAGGTGCAGCAATTGTCCTGTGGCGTAGGCCGGTGGGCGTAGGCCATGTGGGCCAAGTCACAGTCGAATGCCGTGGGCGCTTGTGTGCTGAATGCACTATAAGGATAGGGTATGCGCATCTCCTGTCACCAATTGGTTTTAGGAGAGATGGTAGCGCCTGAGGTCCTACAGTTTGAAGGGTCAAACAGTTATTTTTAGCTCATTTTTGGACAAAGTAGACTCAAGAAGTTGAAGTTTATTTCTGAAACATTTAATAATTTTTAGAGTTGTGCACTGAGACTTCTAAGTTTTTCAAGAACGGGTACTATTTCTGCAAGGTTTCAGATTCTGTACTGAGGGGAATTTTATAAAGGGTTCAAAAATAGTGTAATTTCCGCTACACACATTCACCTTCCCCCTCTTGTGGTGTTTATTGTAGGTATCATGGTCCAACAATTGGCATCCGAGCAAGGTTAACACCACATTAAGAAGACAAGTTAGACACAAAGTTCATCAATGCCTACATATTCTAACCAAAGGTACATTATACAATGGCCATATTTTCTCATAAAGGTGATTGGAAGGTATGTCTACTCAACGTCCTCCTATTTTCAATGGCAATAATTTTGTACATTTGAAACTTAGGATGAGGCTATTTTTAATGGCTATAAACATTGATTTATGGTCTATAGTTGAAGATAGACTTACATACCAATGAAGATAGTTCAAGTAAGTGGTGTAACACTAGAAGTAGAAAAATATAAAAGTTAATGCTCTGTTGAAGATAAAAAGATAATGTCCATGAATGCTAAAACTATGCAATTACTCTAAATGGACATAGTACTTCTGAAGCAGTTTATGTGTCAAATTGTACTAATGCTCATGATATGTGAAAATCATTACAATTAAAGTATGAAGGTACAAATGGTGTAAAAGAATAAAAAATAAACATGTTTATGGCTGAGCTTGAATCATTTAAAATATTAGCTAGTGAATCCATAACATCTACGGATTTGCGAATTACTAAATTCTTTGATGCACTTGAGTCTTTAAGTAAATCTTTTTCTAACAAGGAGAAGGTTCAGAAAGTGCTACCAAGCCTTCCCACTGAATGGGATCCAAAGGTAGTGGCCATTGAAGAAAGGAAGTTAATTACTAAAATGGACGAGTTGATAGGCTCACTTAGAGTATATGAAGTAAAACTGAACTAACGAAAATCCAGGTCATCAAAATCATCCAATAAGACTATATCTTTTAAAACAATTGAGTCTTTTCGTATAAATAATGATGAAAGTAATAGTGATAGTGAATTAGCTAATGATCTAATATTAGTAGCTAAAAAATTTAGAAAGTTTTTGTAAACGTCCTTATAGAAATTGTAGCGCTCCACCGGAACTAGTGTTTCGGCACGGTGCACCTGCCGTACTCGACTATGAAAAGAACAAGGCGTCGATACTCTACATGTGCATGTTGACATGTATCGTAAATCAAGATAGCGGAAGCAAAATAAAGATAAACATATGACATGCATAATAATACAAATTGTCATAAGTGCGTACAAATCATAATGTACAATGTCTCAAAATAATCTAAGTACATCATGATCAAAATATCCAATATAGCCAATACATGACTCCGGCTACATGGTCCCTGCTATCTGTAATGTGATAAGGTAAGTATGAGCGATAAAACACTAATCGTTCAACAAGTAATCCGTCTAGAAACGTCATGTGGATCATGCATGGGAGACGAGGTAATAAAATGACGATACGTAAATAAAGAACATAATATTTCACGTCTCCAACTTAAATAAACAAAGTGCACAGGTGGTTCTAAGACAAGTTCATTAGGGGATTTCATATATGGCTATTATATGTCGGGATATACTACAATTCCAGACCGGCTAATTAGCATACATACCAAGGGAGGTCAACACAACAGCACATTATCTAGCTCAGCATGTTCAGCTCTGGAATCGATTTACGAGTTTTTGGAGCATCACTGAATTACCACCACTTGTTCGTGCTAGTATCCAAACAGATGGAGTACCTCAATTACGACATGGATAACGCTATATACATCACTTGTTGCATGTATCATATAATGATATGGGCAATTGGGGTAATCTCTTTTCTCTATGTAGTCTCAACTTCTCATCTATCATTATTAAGCTGGGGATCCTTGGTTTTTTTACACCGTTTGTTGCTTGTGTTTACGGATACAGGCAACACGGGTATATTCATTCATTCTATTGGATTATATGTACTTATGGAGATTATACAATAGATTATACTCATATCCTTCTTATGTGCTTGTTGCATGGATACATGGGGACCGCCTGCTTGGAGTCCAAGGAACTCAACTACACCCAGTCACAATATCTCTTCCTCTTGGGGAATTCATATGCGCACAATGGAACATGAACTACTAGGTGGTTTGACGGGATTATATCATTATTGGATGCATGGAGGATATTCAAATTATTCATCACTTACGGCATTACAACTGTTAAATCATCGCTCAAAGAATATAAATATGTACGCTTTTTTCTTAACCAAGGTTTTATCCACAAGGGTAGTTTTACTTGTCAAGCTTTTAATACGGCATATCAAATATGATTGGAGACTGGCAATCATTCGATCTTTGTATTAGTTTTTTTACATATGATGAATCTTGTTGTAATATGGATTTTCTCCGCCAAAAGTAAGGCATAATAATAAAATCCTTCCTTCTTAAAAAATGAACATGGAACGCATGTATCTCTATCATGTAACATCTAGGCTATCGAGTCCCTGGAAAATGCCACTAGCATATATCTCCATACTTAGAATCTCAATCCAAGTCTAAGATATCATCATATTTATTCTTATATCTAAATGCATTAAAACTTATACAAATCATGTCAATGTGATACTCTTATGATGAGATGTCTGTAAACAATGTTATAAACATAAACGGTAATCTTGTAATCATCTTCCTTTTTCTGAAACACGTAAAAACATACCTTTTCATAAAAATGACCCTTTTTCATATGATAACTGTGGAACTGTACATATTACTAACGGTAAATCGGTACGTCAGTGATCCTTTGTCTGTCAACAAAGAATACACTCAAGCATATGCCCATGATATCAACCTCCTTGGGTTCTGATATCATACAACTCTCCACTCAATAACATCTTGTATGCCCCATGACATTCACCACTCCGGTTTCAATGTTATGACAGCGCATCAACTGAACAAGTAAATACTCTAACATGACATGCAATATCCGACTATACTATATAATTCTACGTGCCAAGTAAACTTTTGAAAGACACTTTATGAAATATGACATATGTATGCATATGCCTTAACCACTTGTACGTGTTATCATTTATGTGTTTCTTAAACCTTCTCATATCATCAAATTCTAAAACCCCACATACAGACAAATAACCATGTCTTAAATCATAAAAATTACACTTTCTTATTCATACCCTAAGTCTCGGCCATGTGCTCCAAAACAGCTCAGTTCCTAATTTTTCCCTATCAATACGAATTTTTCCCAGAGGTCTCAGAGAGTAAAAATCTTCATAATGAGTGGTTGAGGGCATCGTGTCTCTACGTCCAATATAATATAGGGAGGCGGCACCCGGATTTGAACTGGGGAAAAAGATTCGATATATCCGGACTTATTAAAGTAATTTTTCCAAATTGGGTACACAAGCGGGTCGAATTAAGAGTATACAATAATGATGTATTTAGCAAGTCGCACGCATTCTTATTGCGACTAGAACTCATAGGGAAGAAAATAGCCACCTTTGTCATATATTCCATACAGCACACTATTTTCTTAAATTACACCTCTTAAACTTGACTATAATGGTCCAAAAAACCTAATTTCATATGAATTTACACACAGTAATCACATTTCTTACTATACATTATTTTATACTTACTCATATCCATAAACTTGTCCCAAGCTATTTATTTCACACTCATCATATACATATGGTCCGATTATATACATATGCATGCAATAATGGCCACTTGGCCTATTAGACATATATATACATATTTATCTTTTTTTTCTTTTTACATATCTTAATTTTTTATTCTATATTTGCATTATTTCTTCCATCTTTATATGTATATAATCGTGTATATATATATATATATATATATATATATATATATATATATATATATATATATATATATACATATATACTTATGCCCAAAATTTCTTATTTGGCCAAATATATGTATACATCCATACTCATTTATATTTTCCTTTATATAACTCATTTCTTTATTCCATCTTTTAACCTTTTGGCTATTTCTTCTTATATCCAACATATTTATATTTATTACATGGCATGAAACTTATTCTTTCTTCTCTTTTTATCTCATGGCCGAAAGTTGCATATATAATTATACATCACATAAATCTTTTCCTTTTTCACCTTTTTTACTTATATCTTGATTTGAATAGTTATACTGACCATAAACATATTAATTTCCATCCACATAAAGTCTAACAAAATCATCATCCAATACATAAACAAGTCAAAGGATGGAAATCATGAAAATAAAGCATGTAGACTATAAAATGCCATGTAGGCCTTTTTTTTTATCAAAAAAATTAATACTTTCGTTTTGACTGTGTAACGTCCCCTATATATGAATATACTAATACCACCACGATCAACAGGCTACCTTTACAACTAGAAACAAGCTCATGAACCCAATATAAGCCGGAAACCGTATACAAACGGGGGAGACTGCACAAGACCAAGATCCACCTAATCCAAGCACGCCAAACATGGTAGCTAACTAGGCCACACATCTCAAGCACGTGACATCTGTATATTAAAGAAACCCAATGCTCCCAAACGGATTTGTTGTTTGGGGATGAGCAACAGGGTGAGCAGGCAATGCGGTATATGGTGCATCACCAAAAGGATTTTGGGCACCCATCATTAAATGTTGAGGCGGGTGGGGTTGCATGCAGACAGGTGGGGTACTGGACCAAAAGGATTGAACTGTGGTTGAGACACAACAGCTATTTGAACACCGGTAGGAGGAATGACGTTGGACATTCCAAATGGAGCGCCCACCTCAAATGGATTGGGGCCAGGTGTGCCATATGCAGGTTGTTGTGAGGCTCTGTAAGCCCCTTCATCATACAAACTATTGAGGGTGAGTGAATCCAATCCACCACCCAACTCCCTCTCTTGAACAGACGACAAGTTTCTACTAGGTGTGGTGACTAGTGCAAGTTCCCATCCAGCAGGATCAAAATCTTTTGCTAAACCAGAAGCATTAGAATTGGAAGTAGTACCTGCAATATCACACCTCATAATCATTTTAGTTGGAACTATGGCTAAGGCCAGAGCATTGCTTTCTTAAATTGCAGAGGCATCATGTGAGATAGCATTTAAACCCAACAAGTCATCAGTTTTCAAGTTGCTTGGTGGTTGTGGGTGTGGTGGTTGTGGTGGAGGGGCAGAGGTTTCAGCAGTTGAGACAGCAACATCATCTAAAGGTACTGGCTTTGGTTCATCATCAAAAACTTCGGCATCTTCAGTTGGTGAAGTCTCATCCTCAGGCTTATAAGTCAATAAAAGTCTCTCCGGGTATTCCAAGGGCTCTCTAGAAACAGACACCATCTGCGGTGCCTCCCTTATGTACTCTTCCATTATTACAAGAAAGGATGGTAGAGGTTCTCGCAACATAGGAAACTGGAAATTTCTTGCGAGCTCCATGTTAGAAACAATTAATCCTGTACCAAGACGCAAACGTATAGTGTGTGCGTATAAAATAGTAAAATAACGCAAACCCGGGGCGAGTCGAGGACTCTGTCCTTAAGTCGTATTGCTCCGGTATACTATGCCTAACCGGCGTTAGCAACCGTCTCCCAGGATACAACGGGTACCTGTTCAGTTGAGCGGAACTACTGAACTTGAACTACTTCGAACCTTCGAATGTCCTGACTTCTTCTGGACATGATGCAAACCTCGAATGCTATGAATGCTAGATGTTACGAATGCAAGAGCAAGTGTGTGTGTTTTTAATGCACACCCCTTGACCTGTTTATATAGGGGAGTCGGTTAAAAGTCGGTTTTCCCAGACGAAATCGTGACCGTCGGATCATAACCGTAGATCGATTATAGCCGTCAGATTAAAACCTCCAAGCGGTTATGGAAGGTTTAAATCTCAGCCTTTAGATTGAAAACCGATTCGTAGGATTAAACCTGGAACGTTAGATGGAAACCACATTCAGTTGGGCGGTTAGGTCAGTTTAAATCTCGGTCGTTAGATCAAATCTTCCTTTTCCGCCACCATTAGATCAAAACCGATTGATCTTATCCAATATCGTTTGAAAATTCTGTCCACTGTCCAGCTTCGATCGATAACATCGATCGATCGAAGTGACATCGATCGATCGATGTGATCGATCGATGAACGTAAGAATGTCAATAAATTTTCTGTCCATCTTCGATCGATTACATCGATCGATCGAAGTGACATCGATCGATCGATGTTATCGATCGATGTCAGGCAGAATGATCTTGAAGCTTTCTGTCCGGCTTCGATCGATGACATCGATCGATCGAAGTGACATCGATCGATCGATGTCATCGATCAATATACTTTACATAGAACGAACTATGTTTTCTTCGGTCAAAAACTTCTCACGCCCCAAGGACACATCCAATGTGGTATTCCTCCATAAGGGTGATGTGGCTTCCTAAGAATAGGACACGTCACCCGTTAACAACGTTTTCCGTCCGCTTTGAGCATTAATTTCTCATTCACCCAGTATCGTAATTGAGTGATTCCAAAGCCTAAAATTAACTACTCGTCATGTAGATAATTAAGGATCCATTAGTTCTCGATTTTCATTATCGGAATCTAATCATAATTAAGCTCAAAATATGTTGCTCAACCAAGTTTTGCAACCTTCCTTAATGGGCCAAAGCCCAAACTTTTAATTCTCCAACAATCCCCCACATGAATGAAAATTAATGCATATGCAGACGCAAACTCTAAGGAGAAGTCAGACAAGAAAATATTGTATCAGAAGAGGTAGCTTCTGGCTTTGAACCTTTCATAGTGATGTACCATCGGATTCACTCGGCTAATTAGTGACTTGATGTCTTGAACCAGTCAGCCTTTGTTGTGAACCTAGACACCGATACTCACACAATATTTTCTTTAACACCCTTTTGGTTCTCATGGTTGTGTTCGTTTTGGCCATGAACAACCTGGTTTCAGAAAGTGTTTTAGAGAAATCTTGCCTCCAGATTTTCTCATAGAAGCGGCCCCACTTTACACTTACATCGGTGATTCCTATCAAGAGTTTTCTGCCATACTCCACTTGATGTATCAAGATATAGGACATCATTAAAAGCTTTAGCTTACCCTAAATATTCTCTGCAGACAGCACTTTTATGTGACGGAATGAGTAAGTGCTAACTGAAGCTTCATAACTTAGTTTTCCCATTTGAAGCAAGATTCTGGGATCTCCAGTCAACAAGGATGGGTTACCATTACAAAGATTCTTGCATTATAGGCTTTAGTCCCATTCTATTTGTCAATCTTGACATCTGATCTCTAGGCAAGCCTTTTGTAAGCGGATCCGCGAGATTCTCCATTGATTTTACATAATCAATGAAAATCATGCCATTAGAGATTAACTGTTTAATGGTGTTATGTCTCCGACATATGTGTCGTGACTTACCACTGTAGATGCTACTTTGAGCACGTCCTATAGCTGACTGACTATCGCAGTGTATGCTAATAAGAGCGATTGGTTTAGGCCAGCACGGAATATCTTCTAGGAAATTCCGAAGCCTCTCAGCCTCTTCCCCAGCTTTATCCAGCGCTATGAACTCAGTTTCCATCGTAGACAGAGCTATGCACGTTGGTTTCGTGGATTGCCACGACACAGCAGCACCACCAATAGTGAATAAGTATCCACTGGTGGACTTAGAGTCCTTACTGTCTGATATCCAATTTGCATCGCGATATCCTTCTAATACTGCTGGATATCTCGTGTAATGTAATCCAAGATTCATTGTGTATTTCAGATACCTCATCACTCTGTTAAGAGCTTTCCAATGATCATCACTTGGATTACTGGTAAACCTGCTCAATTCATTTACTGAACAAGCTAAGTATGATCTTGTACAATTCGTTATGTACATTAGACTTCCAATTACCTGAGAGTATTTTAATTGAGCTACAGGTTCGCCTCGATTCTTCCTTAAGTGTATACTTAAGTCAAGTGGGGTCTTTATTGATTTTGTTTCAAATATATTGAACCTTTTGAGAACAGATTCAATATAGTGAGTTTGCGACATAACAAGACCATCAGCCATCCGAGAAATTTTGATTCCTAGAATAACACTGGCAACCCCCATGTCCTTCATATCAAAATTTCGTGTTAACATCTTCTTTGTACTCAAGATGATGTCACGAGTACTGCCCATGATTAGCATGTCGTCTACATAGAGACATACTATTACATAGGCATTCGGTGTGCTCTTGATGTACACACACTTGTCGCACTCATTGATCCTGAAGTCGTTTGACACCATTACCTGATCAAACTTTAAATGCCATTGCTTGGGTGCTTGTTTAAGTCTGTACAAAGACTTAACAAGTCTACACACTTTCCTTTCTTGTCCTAGAACGACGAACCCTTCGGGTTATTCCATATAAATCTCTTCCTCTAACTCACCATTAAGAAAGGCAGTCTTCACATCCATTTGATGGATTTCTAAATCATAGACTGCAGCAATGGCTACTAGCATCCTTATGGAAGTGACCCTAGTCACTGGTGAGTAGGTGTCAATGAAGTCAAAACCTTCTTTCTGTCTATAGCCCTTGGCTACTAACCTGGCTTTATACTTTCCAATAGACCCATCCTCTTTCAGTTTCTTCTTGAAAATCCACTTGCAACCAAGTGGTTTACTCCCAGGTGGAAGGTCAACCAACTCCCAAGTGTGATTTTGAAGAATCGAGTCTATCTCACTGTTAATTGCCTCTTTCCAGAATGGAGCTTCTGGAGTTGACATAGCCTCAGAAAAATTCCTTGGCTCATTTTATACCATATAGGTTAGAAAATCTGGTCCAAAAGACGTCGGTATTTTGGCTCATTTGCTTTGATGAGGTTCCTCAGTCTCTTGAGGAGTCGTCTCACGCACTCGCTTACTAGCGCTAGCTTCTTCACTGTCTTTGTCTTTCTTTGGAAAGACATTTTCAAAGAACACTGCATTCCTCGATTCCATGACAACATTTTCATGTATCTCGTGAATGTCCGATTTGTGCACTAAGAAACGATATGCACTACTGTTCGTTCCATAGCCGATGAATATGCAATCAATTATTTTAGGCCCGATTCTCACTTGTCTTGGTTTAGGTACAGCAACCTTCACCAGACACCCCCACACTTTCAAGTATTTGTAACTAGGCTTATAGCCTTTCCAAAGTTCATATGGGGTTTTATCCGTCTTCTTGGATGGAATCCTATTTAAAATGACGTTGGCAGAGAGAATTGCTTCCCCCACAAGTTCTGAGGTAAACCCGAACTTATCAACATAGCAGTCATCATCTCCTTTAGAGTACGGTTTTTGCGTTCTGCAATACCATTCGATTGAGGTGAATATGGTGCAGTCGTTTGGTGAATAATGCCATGTTCTGAACAGAATTCATTAAACGATGCGTCATATTCTCCGCCTCTATCACTTCGAATTATTTTAATTCGTTTGCTAAGTTGATTCTCAACTTCATTCTTATAATCTTTGAAAGCATCAATGGCCTCATCTTTGCTACTTAGCAAATAAACATAACAGTATCTAGTGCAATCGTCGATAAAAGTTACAAAGTACTTTTTACCTCCTCTAGTTTGCACAATCTTTAAATCACACAAGTCTGTATGAATTAAATCCAACGATTCAGTGTTCCGTTCTGTTGAAGGAAATGGCGCTTTTGTCAATTTTGCTTCAACACATATTTGGTATTTTTCTTTATTATTGAAGTCCAGTTTGGGCAGTAAGTCAAGATCCATCATTCGTTGTAATGAGTTGTAATTAACATGTCCCAAACGAAAATGCCATAAACAAGAAGACTTAAGTATGTAAGCAGAAGAGGAAACAATTTTATTAGCCTCAGTGGGCGCAACTTTCTTGGATATAACATTTAACTTAAACATGTTATCAGTAAGGTACCCCTTACCCAAATACACGCCATTTTTAGAAAGTGTAAATTTGTTTGCCTCAAAAACAAGCTTGAATCCATGAGTAACTAGCAGCGCACCAGAAACCAAGTTTTCCTAAATCAGGAACATGCAACACATTCTGCAGGGTCAGCTCCCTTCCTGAGGTCAGTTTCAGGATCACCTTGCCCGATCCATCGATCTTCGAGCTGTCGGAGTTTCCCATGAAAAGTTGTTCGTTGTTTGTCGTGGGTACATATTCTCTGAACATTGCCCTGTTCGCACAAACATATCGAGTGGCCCCTGTGTCCACCCACCATTCACGCAGGTTCCCCACTGCGTTGCATTCGGTCACCACTGCGCAGAGATTCAAATCTTCCATTGCGTCGGCCAGATTTGCTTTTGCTTTATTTTGATTCTGATTCTTTTTGGGCTTTCGGCAGTCACTGCTCCGGTGCCCTGGTTTTCCACAGTTATAACACTTACCTGTGAACTTCTTTGCAATTTCCTTGCCCTTGACTTTCACGCCCAAAGTGTTATTTTTCTTTTTGTTCTTCGCCTCAGCAACATGAACCTTGGCTTGACTAGGCGAAGTGGTTGGCTTTCTTTCAGCACGACGATTGTCCTCTTCAATTCGAAGACGGACAATCAAATCCTCCATCTTCATTTCCTTTGCTTGTGTTTGAGAGAGCTCTTAAATTCCCTCCACGAAGGAGGCAGCTTCTCAATCACAGCCGCAACCTAGAAAGATTCACTGAGCATCATGCCCTCCTCTTCCATCTATGAAACCAACATCTGTATTTCCTCAACCTGCGAAATTACAGTTTTGGAATCTAGCATTTTATAGTCGAGAAATTTCCCAAATATTAAATTTTTTGTGCCAGCATCTTTTGTGCGATACTTTTTATCTAAAGCCGACCACAAAGATTTTGCAGTTTTATATGTACAAAACACGCCATTGATAGTATTATCTATGCAAATCAGAATCAAATTTAAACTACAAAAATTTGTATACGCCCAAGCTTCAGCACCCAAGGCGTTCTGCATATTCTGTTGTTGATCCTCCACAGGTTCAACCACGGGTGGATCCTCGCTTAGCATTCTGGCCAATCCCAGCACCGTGAGATAGAACATCATCTTCTGCTGCTACCTCTTGAAGAAACTGCCAGCGAACTTTTCCAGCTTCTCCACGTGTGCAGCTGTGGTAGCCGGATTCATCTGAGGCCCTCCAGTAGTTGCCAACAGAACCGTGTTGAACGGTGCACCGGCAGCAACATTGTTTGCCCCGTCAGGTGCGGACACTGAGTGAGCACCATTAAAGCCTTGAATAGAGTTCGAGCTTTCGTTTTCCATTCCTGTTCAGTTCGATCAAAACGTATAGATCAGAACAGAATCAGATTTAAGAAATGAGTAGAAGTAGTCTGCAAATCAGCATGAACACTGCTTCGCGTAAATAAAAAAAGCTACAGAAGTAATTGAATTAAATACGTCTTAAGATTGTTAGAAACAATCAATCCTGTACCAAGACGCAAACGTACAGTGTGTGCGTATGAAAGAGTAAAATAACGCAAACCCGGGGCGAGTCGAGGACTCTGTCCTTAAGACGTATTGCTCCGGTATACTGTGCCTAACCAGCGTTAGCAACTGTCTCCCAGGATACAACAGGTACCTGTTCAGTTGAGCGGCACTGCTGAACTTGAACTACTTCGAACCTTCGAATGTCCTGACTTCTCCTGGACGTGATGCAAACCTCGAATACTATGAATGCTAGATGCTACGAATGCAAGAGCAAGTGTGTGTGTTTTTAATGCACACCCCTTACCCTGTTTATATAGGGGAGTCGGTTAAAAGTCGGTTTTCCCAGACAAAATCGTGACCGTCGGATCATAACCGTAGATCGATTATAGCCGTCAGATTAAAACCTCCAAGCAGTTATGGAAGGTTTAAATCTCAGCCTTTAGATTGAAAACTGATTCGTAGGATTAAACTTGGAACGTTAGATGGAAACCACATTCGGTTGGGCGGTTAGGTCAGTTTAAATCTCGGTCATTAGATCAAAGCTGCCTTTTCTGCCACCATTAGATCAAAACCGATTGATCTTATCCAATATCGTTTGAAAATTCTGTCCGCTGTCCAGCTTCGATCGATCACATCGATCGATCGATGTATGTCAGAATGTCCATAAATTTCCTGTCCAGCTTCGATCGATTACATCGATCGATCGAAGTGACATCGATCGATCGATGTTATCGATCGATGTCAGGCAGAATGATCTTAAAGCTTTCTGTCCGGCTTCGATCGATGACATCGATCGATCGAAGTGACATCGATCGATGTACTTTACATAGAACGAACTATGTTTTCTCCGGTCAGAAACTTCTCACGCCCCAAGGGCACATCCAATGTGGTATTCCTCCATAAGGGTGATGTGGCTTCTTAAGAATAAGACACGTCACCCGTTAACAACGTTTTCCATCCACTTTGAGCATTAATTTCTCATTCACCCGGTATCGTAATTGAGTGATTCCAAAGCCTAAAATTAACTACTCGTCACGTAGATAATTAAGGACCCATTAGTTCTCGATTTTCATTGTTGGAAACTAATCATAATTAAGCTCAAAGTATGTTGCTCAACCAAGTTTTGCAACCTTCCTTAATGGGCCAAAGCCCAACCTTTTAATCCCAAACTTTTAATTCTCCAACACTCCAAACCCTTGCAAACTTCATAAAAATCAGAAAGACTCGCAGCCTGCATTCCCGCACGTCTGTAAATCTCAAGGGCTTTGATAGCTTCATGTCTAGGCATCTCAAAAAACTTGTCAACAAGATTGATAATTCCATCATTAATTGCATAATAAATTTTAAAACTCTCCTTGAGTACCAAAGCAAGTGCATACTGGATAACGTAATTTCCATTTGCTGCACCTTCAGGCCGGCATCCAATAAGACGATACAGCAATTGCTGCAGTGCAGGTAAATGCTCTAGCAATTCTTCACTCTCCAACTCTCTAGTTCTGGTGAAACCCTTATCTTGACCTTGAGATGGCTTAGGAATACGCTCAGCTTCAATGTCATACTTCAAAATTCTAAAGCATTCAAGTCGCTCTTCTTGTACATAAGTTCGCACCCAACCTGAATAATCCAGGCAATTGGGCTTGAATCATCCTTAAAATTGGCAAGTTGGAGAATACGTCCTCTCAGATGAAAATTCAGAAGTTCCTCCCGAAATGTGGGATCCCCTTCCCTCAATGCTCTATGAATTACTATCAGCGTCTTCAATGCTACCGTCCAATTGTGTGTCTTAGCCAATCGTCTAGCCAGCGCATGTATACAATATGCAACATCAGCCCTCGGGCTCATCGCTGATATGTATATATGTAATGATGATCATCAAAACGACATGTATGATCCAGTATGTTAGATATGCTTATGATGCATACATAAACATACTAAAACAAGATCATAAAAGAATATAAAACCAACACACCATAGAAAATACATAGTGATGATCATCATGAATAAACACATGATCAAATACATCAAAGTCATCTTCTTAGTACACTTTTCCTAACATAGCATACATCCTCATTTTCCTTCTTTATCTTTCCTATATACTACATAAGAGGGTTCATTTTATTTCATTTGTATATACATGTCCATTTTTCATGATCATGGCTGTATATGTATGTGTGTGTGTATATATACACACACACACACATATACACATATATATATATACATATACACACACACATATGTATATATATATATATACATATATATATACATGCTCTCGAGATGACGGCAACATGGCACCGCTGCTGATCCAGCCGCCGCCGCCTCACCGATCACCAACCTCCTTCTGCTTCAACTCAATTTCATCTGCATTCCTTCCGTACATCATCAGCGATCGCCGCAATGGATAATGCAGCTACTTCAGCGCCGATCGCTCATGCTCCATATTTTTCCGCGGTAGTCACCAACGCCACTACGGTGGCCATCTCACCCAAAACAGTTTCACGATAAAAGGTATTCTTATGATCTTTTTCTCCGATGAAGAAATTGATGCATTAGCGGTTCCGTATCGTTTCGCACTGGTGGGTACTTTTTGGTACGGATATCCTCCGTTGAAAGTTATTCGGGATGTGTTTGAACACATTAGCTTTTGTAATGATTTGCGTATAACTTTGATTGATCAATCCCATGTTCTTCTGAATTTCCGAAATGAGCCTGATTACCTCTACTGTTTTTATCGTCACTCCTAGAGTATTTCTAGGTGTCATATGAGGGTTACTAAATAGACAGTAGATTTTCATCCCTCTGCTAATGTGCCCGTTGTTCCGGTTTGAGTGGCTTTCCCTAGCCTCCCAATTCATCTTCATCAAAAAGCAGCCCTATTTGAGATTGTCCGACCTATTGGTACTCTAATGAAGTTGGATATTGCTACATCAGATGGTTTACGTCCTTCAGTGGCTCGAGTTTGCGTTGAGTTTGATGTATCCCAAGAACTGCCTAAGAAAATCTATATGTAGGCTAAGCAAAAAATGATTCTGCAACAAGCAGTCTATGAAGATTTGCCTTTATTCTGTACGACTTGTCGCCGTCTAGGCCATGCAACAGGAGATACTGAAAAATCATCCCCTTCACCGGCCCCTATGCAGCATCCACAGATATGGAGGACACCAAAGACAACAGACTCACGTCATAGAATTGATGCAGCAGATATGTCACCTATTATTTTTACACGGTCCGCCACCCCTGAGGCAGCCGCTTCCACTCCCCCTGCGATGCCATTGCCAACACCAAGTTATGTGTGGGATATCTCTATATTGGGTTCAGATGCTGAATATCCCTCTGTTCAAGCAGATACAGACGTTGGGGATATGGGTCATTCATCGGACACAGAGTTGCATGTAGCTGATCTTCCCCCTAATCTGGATGCCACCGTCTACATTAGAAAAGATTTTGTTATCCTGTATTATAGAGCCTTCGGATGCTGATGGTTTTATTCCAATGGTCTCTTGCTGCGCCGTAGAACTCGTAAGGAGCTGCCTCTATTGTCGCCCTCAACTATTCTGACTCGTAGTCCTGTTTGTTCTTCACAAGAGAGTGACTCTAATTTTTCTCAATGAATATAATGGCATGGAATATAAGGGTCTCTGAACCTCTTTTGCTAGATTAAATCATTTGGTATATGTGCATAAATTAAACCTTTTGGTGCTAATTGAACCAAACGCCCTCCAGATAGCATTACTCAATATGGATTGGATCTTGGTTGCTCAAATTCACATGCATCTGCATCAGGATTCACATGCATCTACATCAGGAAAGTTATGGATATATTGGCACCCTCACATATTTCAGCTACTGGCCATTCAGGATGACGATCAAGTCCTTCATCTTCAGTTCTGTTATATCTCATTAAACTTGGTATTTACTTGCTCCGCTGTTTATGCTCATCACACTGTTCTTTTTGGCGCCAGCTGTGGGAGACTTTAAGGGCTTATTCACAACAAATGTCCACCCCGTGGATGGTATGTGGTGACTTTAGTACATTTCGATCTCTTGATGATCATTGCGGTCGCTCTCAACCCTCATTATCTTCGTTACAGGATTTCAATGATTGTATTGAGGATTGTGCGTTGATGAGCCCTTCCTTTCATAGCCCGCGGTATACTTGGGTCGACGGTCGAGGCTTATGCTTGGTTAAACGTAGACTTGATTGGGTCTTTATGAACTTTGTGTATTAGGATGTGTTTGATGATTTATATCTTACGCATTTACCGCGTATTTCCTCTGATCATACTACTTTATTACTCATATGTGGTAAGACACACCAGGCATCGCCTTTTTCGTTTTCTAGATGCTTGGCTAACTCATCCAGATTTTCATTCTTATGTGACTAAAACATTGAATATATGTAATGGATCTTTTATCAGCCAAATCATAGTCTTTTATCAGCCTGAGCCATCTTCGCTGTCTCATGTTTAGCTCTTTCTGGGTGAAAAGGTACTTCAACTTTTATGATCTGTATAAACCCCACACCTTTCAGCATACAAGTAGTGTCTCTATATTTTCAACACGAACACTACTACTGCCAATTCCAGATAATGAGTAGGGCAATTTTGCTCATAGGGCTTAAGCTGTCTCGAGGCATAAGCAATTACCTGCTCCTTCTGCATCAATACGCAACCTACAAGAAAATTTTTAACGCACATATACTTTATGAAATGATAGAATAAGAAATCCGCCTATTAATTTACCTAGCCCATTCTAAGATGTGTCGCTGTACACCACGAATTCCTCACTGGATATGGATTGTGCCAATACTGGGGCTGATGTCAGTCTTTTCTTAAGTTTGGAGAATCTTTATTCACATGCTGCAGTCCAATCAAACTTAGTCTTCTTCTGTGTCAATCTGGTCAATGGAACTGCAATCCTTGAGAAACCTTCGACGAACTTCCGATAATATCCGGCCAATCCCAAGAAACTTCGAACATCTGTCACACTCGTCGGTCGTGGCCATTTAGTAATAGCCTCAATCTTCTTGGGATCCATTGATATGCCATCCTCAGAAACAATATGCCCCAAGAATGCTGCACTATGCAGCCAAAACTCACACTTACTGAACTTGGCGTATAGCTACTTCTCTCGTAGTATACTCAGTACCATTCTCAAATGCTCGGTGTGAGTCTCCTCATTCGGTGAATATACAAGAATATCATCGATGAATACCATCACGAACTTATCTAACTGCTCCCGAAAGACAATATTTATTAGATCCATAAATGCTGCAGGGGCAATGGCCAATTCAAATGGCCAGAAACTCATAATGATCACAACGAGTCCAAAAAGCAGTCTTAGCCATGTCATCTATCTTGATCTTCAATTGGTGGTATTCGGATCGAAAATCAATCTTACAGAACACTTTGGCACCCTGTACGCAACGATTTCAATTCATATTCATACATATTAACGTCAAATAAGTATTTAAAATACTTAACCTCAACTGATCAAACAAGTCGTCGATACTCGACAATGGATACTTCAACTTCATCAATTTTACGGGGGCCATCTGATACGACGCTTTAGAGATTGGGTCTGCTCCAGGTACCACATTTATCTTGAACTTGCCCTATCCGGAGGTGACCTAGGCAAATTATCCATAAATACATCTGAAAAATCTCAAACTATCGGAATACTGTCAAAAGTAGGCATATTCAATTCATCCTCGAGGGCATATACCAGAAAACCCTTATCTCCTTTCTTTAGCTCTCGGTATGCCTATGATGCTGTCAGATATACATCTCTTGGTATCTTTTCAACTTAGAGTTGCCCTAATAGACAACCTCCTCTTGGGTCGGATCCTTGATTACAACGTGCTTTTTCGGACAGTCGATGGAATCATGATTCTTGAACAGTCAATTCATGCCTAGAATAATGTCAAAGTCTCCAATCTGTATAGGAATTAGGGTAGGCTCAAACTTATGCCCTTTCATTTCAGTTTCACAATCTTTATACAGGTGTTGGAAATAAGAACCTGCTCGCCAGCTTCCTAAACACGATGAGGTGTCCCCACCACGTCAGACAGCTGCTAAGGTTCTTAGCGAACCTCTTAGACATGAAAGAGTGACTTGTGCCACTATCAAACAATACGTTCGTAGGTACATGGTCTACTATATCGCACGTGATACAATTAATAATTAAAGTAGGAAATTCTAAACAGGAATAAAGTAAAATAGTTAAATTGCATAATTAAGGGCATGTCACTACAACGGGCGATCTAAGACTTCAGCATCTGTCATCACATGAACTCAGGCGTTGGCCCATGGGCAATCCCTCTGCTGCACATTCCTATGTGGTCTGTTCCTCGGCATCGGACGATCCTTCATTATGTGATCGGTTTTACCACATCTGAAACAAACACTGGTCGACCATCGACACTCTCTAGTGCACTCTATGACAAGTGGGGCAAGGGGTAATGGCTACATCTGGTCCCGCCCTATATCGTTATGGCTGCTGTTGTAGTGTCGGTGAAGCATGCTGAAGCGGTGGTCGTTGTGGTTACTGTCGCGACTGAGGTCTACTGCTGAATCCCCTCTATAGTTTGGTCCACTGTCCGGACCAATCACCTCTCACATTTCGTGTCCTCTTCCCTTTCATCTCTGCATCTCTCCTCAGAATATCGCGATCAAAGAGATAGCAAGCACCTAGTAACTCCCTAAAATCCTTCAGATTTGCATTCACGATCCAAGTGCAGATGCGTGAATGTAAACTCCTCTCAAACTTGATCATCTTGAGCTGCTCGTCCCCATAATAGCTGGGATATATCTCCCAAGAGCGGTAAACTGATTGGCATAATCCGCCACTTTCATGCCAGGGGATTACGATCCCCTCACCCCAAATCCCTCACCCCACGCGTCACCATGCGACACGTGGCAGCAGGGTTGGGTGGTGAGGATAGATGGGGGTCACCCTCATCTAGCCTCACCACCCACCTCTACTGCCACATGACGCACAATGCCGCGTTTGGGTGAGGGAAAAGTTGGTGAGATAATCTCATCCCCATGCCGGGTGCCTGAACCAAAGGCTCAAACATCCCTATCTTCTGTAAAATGACTGATAGTGGGATGTAGAACTTACGAAACTCCCTGAAAAATCACTCCTAAGTAACTGGCATTGGCAGATGTTGTAAACTCGTACTCCACCACTGATCGGCCTCACCAATTAGAAAAGGTCAGATAACCTAAGCTTTCATCTCGTCAGGTATCTGGATCATATCGAAGTTATTTTGTACCTCCTTTAGCCACCTCTCAGCTACATCCGAATCAGATCCGCCCTCGAAATTAGGCGCTCGGGCCCTTTTCAGCTCCCCATAAAAGAAACGAGTGCCTTGCTGCGGTGGAGGTGGCAGCAGTGGAGGTGCGACATGATTTTGGTGACTGTTATTCCCAACTGCCTATCCAATAAATACTAATGCCTGAAGTACAGTCTGATAGAAAATCCCTTTGATACTGTCACTGCTTAGGTGGGGGTATAGCATCAGCAAATGATGGTACCAGCTCCACTGGTGGTGTTACCTGTGGCAGTGGAGGGGGGTAACTTTGTCGGTCTATCGGCACTGTCGCCCTCTCTGACGTGCCAAATCCTATTGGAGACAGTTTTATCAGTACGACAAACAACAAATACTTAATGAAAATATTATTCAAGTAATTTTTCCATACTCCTTACACGGAATTTCTATTTATTAAGGTTTTCACTATATCCGTATATTTCTTAATAAAGTAAGGTCATTTTATCCGGTAACCCTAATCTGTTCTAGTCAACTTAGTCTAAGGATGAACTCTCAGTCTAAAATCGTAACTTAAGTCCTAAAATCATCACATAAATTCTAAGTGTTTATTTTATTGTTTCCGCTATGGATCTAGAGCCTTTGTCGCTGATACCACCTGTAGCACCCTGCCCAGAACTAGCATTTCGGAACGGTGCATCCCCCGTACTCTACTATGAGAAGTACAAGGTGTCGATACTATACATGTGCATGTCGACATGAATCGTAAACCGAGATAGTGGAAGTAAAATAAAGATAAACATACGTCATGCATAATAATAAAGATCCTCATAAGTGCATACAAATCATAATGTACAATATCTCAAAATAATCTAAGTACATCATGATCAAAATATCCAACATAGCCAATACATGACTCCGGCCTATATCTCAGCTCATGGGTACTCTATCTGGGGTCCTTCCTCAATGAACAAGGCATCATGGCCCCTGTTATCTGTAATGTGATAAGGCAAGTATGAGCAATAAAACACTAATCGCTCAACAAATAATCTGTCTAGATACGTCATGTGGATCATGCATGTGAGACGGGGTAGTGAAATAACGATACGTAAATAAACAACATTACATTTCATGTCTCCAACTTAAATAAACAAAGTGCATAACATAAAAGTAAATAATTAACATGTAACACAGATATCTCTATCATATGACATTCTAGTCTATCAAGTCCCTAGAAAATGCGACTAGCATATGTCTCCATACTTAGAATCTCAATCCAAGTCTAAGGTATCATCATACTTATTCTTATTATATAAATACATCAATACCTATACATATCATGTCAATGCGATACTCTTATGATGAGATGTCTGTAAACAATGTTATAACCATAAACGGTAATCATGTAATCTTCTTCTTTTTTCTAAAACATGTAAAAACATACCTTTTCATAAAAATGACACTTTTTCATATGATAACTGTGAAGCTGTACATATTATTAACGGTAAATCGATATGCCGATGATCTTTTGTCCGTCAACAAAGAATACACTCAAGGCGGTATGCCCATGATATCAACCCCTTTGGGTTCCGGTATCATGCGGCGCTCCACTCAATAACATCAGGTATGCTCCATGACATCCACCACTCCGGTTCCGATGTCATGACGGCGCATCAACTGAACAACTAAATACTGTAACATGACATGCAATATTAAACTATACTATATAATTCTACGTGCCAAGTATACTTTTGAAAAACACTTGATGAAATATGACACATGTATGCATATGCCTTAACCACTTATACATGTTATCATTTATGTGCTTCTTAAACCTTCTCATGTCATCAAATTCTAGAACCCCACATATATATAAATAACTCATGCCTTAAATCATAAAAATTACACTTTCTTTTTCACACCCTAAATCTTGGCCATTTGCTCCAAAACAGCCCACTTTTATGCATTTTTCTCTATTAACATTTCCTTAAATTACACATCTTAAACTTAACTATAATGGTTCAAAAACACTAATTTCATATTCAATTATATATAGTTACATATTTCATATGAATTTACACAAAGTAATCACATTTCTTACTATACTTTATTTTATACTTACTTATATTCATAAACTTGTCCCAAGCTATTTATTTCACACTTATCATATACATATGGTCCGAATATATATATACACACATATCCAATAATGGCCATTACACATATATATATACATATCATATCTCTATTATTGTGTCATGTATGCAGGTACATATAGAGTCGGGGGTCTCACTGGAAGTAAACTCTCTATCCCTTGGAGACAGAGGTATTGTTTGCCTGCCACTTACCACTCCCAGACCCTAGCGATAGCTTTTGATGTCATTGGGATATACTGGGTACAAATGATGATGATGATGATGATATCTGAATTCTTTATTCTATATTTGCATTATTTCTTCCATCTTTATATGTATATAATCGTGTATATATATACACATATATACTTATGCCCAAAATTTCTTATTTGGCTGAATATATGTATACATGCATACTTATTTATATTTTTCTTTTTATAATTCATTTCTTTATTCCATACCTTAATCTTATGGCTATTTCTTTTTATATCCAACATATTTATATTTGTTACATATCATGAAACTTATTCTTCCTCTTCTTTTTATCTTATGGCAGAAAGTTGCATATATAAATATACATCACGTAAATCTTTTCCTTTTTCACCTTTTTTACTTATATCTTGATTTGAATAGTTATACTGACCATAAACATATTAATTTCCATCCACATAAAGTCTAACAAAATCATCATCCAATACATAAACAAGTCAAAGGATGGAAATCATGAAAATAAAGCAACTAGACTATAAAATGCCATATAGGCCCTATGTATACATATGTATATATGTAATGATGATCATCAAAACGACATGTATGATCTAGTATGTTAGACATGCTTATGATGCATGCATAAACGTACTAAAGCAAGATCATAAAAGCATATGATACCAGCATACCATAGAAAATACATAGTCATGATCATCATGAATAAATACATGATCAAATAGATCAAAGTCATCTTCTTAGTACACTTTTCCTAACATAGCATACATCTTCATTTTCCTTCTTTATCTTTCCTATATAGTACATAAGAGGGTTCATTTTATTTCTCTTGTATATACATGTCCATTTTTCATCATCATGGTCGTATATATGTATGTAGTAGTGAACCATTTATACATCATTTATGAACATAACTTTTACATATTCTTGGTACTAAAACATTGAACATACATTATGGATGATCTAACTTTATATGGACATAAATACACAGATCTTTTGAAATTCATGAAGGATCTAGGAAGAATACTTGCCTTTATCACTTAATTTTATAGAAGAGTGAAGATCTCTTCACTTGTCTTGAAGAAAAACCTCCCCTTTACCCTTATGTATACACGGTTTTGACAAGAAGAATGGAGGGTTAGTGTGGAACCATCGAAGTGAAGATATGGAAGAAGAATAACCTAAGATAGACAATAATCTTCTTCTTTCTCTTTTCAACTTAAGAAAAATAACACAAATAGAAGTAGTGACAGATGTCACAATAACAATAATAACAAAAAAGTCAAGGAGTCTCAAAGACCCAAGACAAAGGAGCTCATGCAAGAAAAGGAAAAAGGGCAATGAAGGCAAGTACATAGAGCGACTCATTCGAGTCAGAATTCGAGCACTCAGACAATGAGGAAGCTCAAGTGGACTTCGTATCAAACGAGGTAATTTCTTCTTCTGATGTGGAGTCTGATAATGAAATGTCATTTGACGAAATATATGATGAATTTGTAAAATTGATTCACATTGTAAAATATTGTCTAATGAGAAAAAGAAACTAATGAAGAAAATGACGAGTTGAAGACGTACAACTTGGAATCTTCTGATCAATTAGAATCTTTTAAACAAGAGTCTACCAATACTCTTGACTCGTGAAAAATTAAAATCGAGCCATATAGGAAAAATGAGCAATCATTAAAAACTGATCATAGTATGCTAAAAACTGTGGTTGAGAAAATGAAATATATCAACTTAAAACATCTAAACTAAACATAGAAAATATGTTAGAACAATTTAAGTCTGAAACTAATATGTTATACACACTAATATCATCACAAAAATATGGAAACGATAAAATAGGATTAGGATATAATGAAGAAAATGTCAATGTCGATAACAATACTAAGCTTGCTTCTTATACCACCAAACTACCTTATAAGACAACTAAATTAAACTCAACTTTGCCTGCTCCTACGGTAAAAGTACAACATGCAACACCTAGGAAACATTTTGTATCTAGAACACATACATGCATACAAATATACAGATGTGTCGGGACAAAATAAAATGCATCCAACTCATTATAATAAACCTAGGCAATCTCTTTATTCCTCTCATAAAGTTTATAGAAATACACCTATAACTTGTGATTGTACTTATAAGCTACCATCAAAAAATCAAAATCGTATGCCTTATATCCCCTATCAAAATCGGCCGATTTATAACGCATATAAACCAAGGTATAACAAATATAAACATACATATCTATTCAAATGGAATGGTCAAATATTTGTCAATCCTCTGTATTCTACAACTTATGATAATGCTAAAATTGTGCCAAGAAAGTAAATCCAAGTTTGGACACCCAAAGGGTATTTAAACAAGGATATTGCCCTTAACATTCAAGGACTCAAATAAAGGGTACCTAAAGCTTTATCTTCTTTGTAGGAAAACTATAAAAAGTCCAGAAGAAGATAAACCCAAAAACCAAGTGGCTTTTAGATAGTAGATGTTCAAGGAATATGACTGAGAACCCCAAGCTATTCACTGAACTGAAGGAAGTAAACGATGAAGGAAATGTGACTTTCAGTGACAACAACAAAGATAGGTAACGAGGCATAAATTTTCCTCCAAGAAAGCGACAAGTATTTCCAAATAAGCCACAGAACGGTCAATGTCACTTTACAGGCAAACATTTGGTCAACCTCGTCAGTCAAGGGCCTGCTCGGCCAAACAGTAAGCCGAGCTCAAATACCTGCTCGGCAATAGATGAAGCTAACAAGTGTCTATACTTGATCGTCCACATATTTCCACCTCGTCTTAGTGAAATTTGACATAGTGCTCGGCGAGGACATCCACGTAAGCACCTGCCAGGTGCCGAACATAGCGCGACACTTCGACACCTGCACCATGCGGCTAGCATGCAGACATTCCCTGCCAGTGCTAACATAACACGTGGCTCTTGCCCATTAACTTGGCACATGCATTGGCTGTTCCAAACACATAAATAAATAAAAAGAAATAAAAATTGAAAGTATAAGGAAGAAAAAACTACCATCACCACCTCTGTAAAAACAGGAAAGACCATGTTTTCACCATAAACCAAATTTAACTTAATAAACTCCACAACAATGCTCAGTACTGACTTGAGCGTCGGAGGATTTTTCCTAAGACCATAGTCCCTGGGACCTCTAACGATGTTCTCTTTGCAGGTCGGTAGAAAGACAACCTATATTGACTGACGGAGTATCAACGGTGCTATTCAGTGGATCACCTCTGCTCCCTAGGTGATGATCCGACTTCAACATTTGACGTTAGAAGGAGGTCCTGAACCTCCGCTATGATTGAATAATTTTTAGTGGTGTTAGTCTATTTCATTGTAACATGAGAAAAGGTGCGCAAAATAGGGTAGGAGAATCTTCTCAGCCCTAGCGTAGAAGCATTCATTCCAATCCCTTGGAGCAGGTTTCTAGGGGCCCGAGAAGTTGCCCAGAGGTCGTCCCAGGAATTACTCAGGAGGAATGAGAAAGAGCCATGTAGTACGTAGCCGAGAATTTAGGAGTGTTTGAGGCTATGATAGAACGGTTAAAGGGCAAACACCCCAAGACCGAATGTATGGATGAAGACCTGTCTTCACCCTTCAAAGAAGGTTCTCAGCAGCAATCCCCTCGACGGATTCATGGCAGACGCTAGATAGGGAAGTGGTAGAGCTCCAATAGCAGAACCTCTGCCACACGCTAGTAATCCTCTGGGTGTATGAGTACATTCTTTAAACTACGAGCCACGTTAATTCCTAGCGCGTAATACTCAGGAAAGTCAGAATGATGCGTCACTTAGAAATCACCATGAATATACGCGCATGGTGCAAGAGAGTCCTTTCCCTTGGTAGATCACAGATAATGGGGCTCCATAAAGTTTTAATGTGTCCAAGATGGACACCTACAATTGTATATCCAACTCGACTGATAAACTATTTCAATTTCATATTGCTATGAGTCTGATAAATGTCCCGGATCTATTAAGGTGTAAGACCTTCCCCTTATACCTGCGTGAAAAGGTAAGGAGATGTTTTCAAGAGTTACCCCTAGTCTATGTGTTCATTTCAATTGTTGGCTGAGAAATTCAAGTCGCAATTTCTGTCCAATATGCCTCTTGTTAAGAATTCTTCACACTTAATGGCCTTGAGACAAGGCCCAGAATAATCAGTTCTTAAATATATGCAGCGTTTCTTTGATGAATCGGTACGAGTGGGTGACCGAAACGAGGGAGCAGCCTTCATTAACTGCCTCCATGCACGCAAGATCTTCTCCCAGTTGGCTGAAGAAGGACCTAAATCTCTTAGAGAATGTTTGGAAAGGGCGCATCAGTATGCAAGGAGAGAATAGGCAAACAGATTAAAGAGAGAAACCGAGTAGATGACTCGCCAAGATAGCCAAGTCGACCCTCCAAAAGAAGGTCACAAGGATTTCAGAGACAGGTGTAGCGCGTTTGGTTGGATTGGAGGGAGGGGGAGGGGGAGGGGGAGGGGTAAAGAAGGTCTGCCCCTCTTATCTATGATGAAGTCTGATCTTCACATAGGAATCAGAGGTGATCCGCTAAATAGCACCGTTGATACTCCATCAGTCAATATATGTTATCTTTCTACCGACATGTGAAGAAACGATGTTAGATAACCCGGAGACTATGGTCTCAGAAAAAACCCTCTGATGCTCAAGTCAGTACTGAGCATTATGTTCATTGAGTTAAATTTGGTTTACGGTGAAAACCGGTCTTTCCCATTTTTACAAAGGTGGTGATGGTAGCTTTTTCTTCCTCAGACTTTCACTTTTTCTTTCTTTTTCTTTATTTATGTGTTCGGGGTAGCCAATAAATGTGCCAAATTAATGGGCAAGAGCCATGTGTTATGTTACCTCTGGGAGGGGATATCCGTATTTTAGCCACGTGACGCCAGGTGTCGAAGTGTCCCGCTATGTTTGGCACCTGGCAGGTGCCGGCATTGATGTCCTAACCGAGCACTATGGCAGACCTCATTGAGCTGAGGTGGAATTCTATGGACGAGCAAGTATAGAAACTTGTTTGCTTCATCTGTTGCCAAGCAGGTATTTAAGCTCAGCTTACTGTTTGGCCGAGCAGGCATTTGACTGATGAGGTTGACCAAATGTCTGCCCCACAAAGTGGCATTGATCGTTTTGGGGCTTAATTGGAAACACTTGTTGCTTTTTCAAAGGAAAATTTATGCCCCGTCAGAAAATGCCCTCACAGTAGCCATGCCGAGCTTGGGAGGGAAGGCTAATCGTCCAATAAGGGGCTAAAAAAAGCCTGACCTGACAGTCACTCAAGTTATTCACGCTGGTGTTCCATTGGTCAAGGATCAGGCAATTAATGAAGGTGGGCGCTGGTGCAATTTATTGCAACAAGGGATTAGTGCCGCAAACGGTTTAGGTTCTCGAGGGCGGAGTCTTCGAAGAGTAACGCTGGGTAGCAAGCCTGCCCTATAATGACACCTGCTATTATTTCGTTCCAAATTTCATTTCCATATCCACAATTTCTCAACCTCCGGCGTCTTAATCTTCCATCTTCGACTAATTTCTTCTCTTCTTTACTTGTAAGTTTTTGTGTTTTCTTCATTCATGTCTATAATTTCCTCTTCCTCTGCTGATTCTCAGAACATTTCTAAGGCAGCATCCATTCTGGTGGCATCGCAAGGGACGAGGGTTCCTCGTCTTCATCTGGGAGAACAATCTCTAGCGACAACGTCCTCCCTCTACGGAGGTTGCGTCAGGACATCGCTTCTTCTACTAGGCCTGGCGAGGACGCAGAGTCTAATAGAATTTTTGCCTTAGCGGGTCTGACGTCGGAGCATGGAGGTCCAGTCACCGCTTTGGCGGCTGTGGAACCACCTACGCTGCAGGGCATTTCCAATTTTCCTACAAATTTTGTGGTCGTGTATAGGGGGTCACTTTCTGCTCAGGTGTAGGGATCAATTTGTACACTGAGTGCTGCTGAACTCGTGCGCTTATGCGAGGTGTATAGGGTTTGTAACTTGTTCAATCCTCTTTTGCCTCTTCCTGGTCAAACTGTCTCCAACCCCCCAGTGGGGTATGAGGCATTTATGAGGAATACTTCAAATAAGGATTTCACCTTCCTGTTCCTGAATCCTTGAGGCTGATCCTCGAATTCTCTAGGCTTAGGTTGCCAGAAATTAAACCCAATGGTTCGAAATCAATTATCTGTTTTCTTCTTTTGTTGAGGGTAGATGAAGCTGAGTTTGACCTTAGGACTTTCTAAGACATTTTTGTGTATAAATCCTCATATAGTTAGTATTATTTCCACAAAGAATCTCTTAATAGTGAGTCCAATTTTGCTGTAAATATTCCGACCTTCACAAAAGACTGGAACGGTCGTTTTTTCTTTATTAAGAAAGAGGGTTTGCCTTAGTCAGAGATCTGGAAGGCTGGCAAGGCTAATAATCTGAGGTGGAGCATAGAGTTCTGTGAGGAGGCATCCAAGTTGCAAAGATTGCCAACAGTCATTGATTGGCGAAAAGTGGACGGGTCGGTTTTAGAGGCAGCCGATTTGGACCATTTGGCATCATGTCCTCGCTTTCAGGCACTTGGCCAGACTGTTTAGATATTGTCGACGATAGGTGTTACTTGTTCTTGAATCTGGGGGATGATTGCGTTGTTATGATCATAATGGGGGTTGATATCAGAAATTTGCAAGAGCAATGGCATCTGAAGTGGCTAAAGTTGCTGCTCGAATGAGGGAGGCTGCAACTAGGAGACGAGCTAGGAGGCAAATGGATCAACCTATTATAGGGCCTTCCCCCACTGATGTAGCACCCCACTCGGGACAAAGGTCTCGGCACGGTGCACCCACCGTACTCTACTATAAGAAGTACATGGCGTCACTAACATCCATATACACGTCGACATAAACATGTATTGTAACAGAGGAAGCATCATAAAATATACAAAGCGTAATCGACATGCATCATACAGAATCACTAAATCCAAATACATCCAAAATATCGTCAGTATAAAGGTCGTGATAAAAATCTGAAATAACATAAGTACAAACTATGTCATCTGGGCCCATAAACTCCTCATGGTGACGTACCCTAGGGTAATCCTCAGCGGTATCTGAAACTAGCTCTTGAGCCTCTGCAATATGGTAAAAATAGGGAAAGTGATAACGAATCGCTCAGCAAGTATTTCCGCCTAGGTTCGTCATGTGGATCATGCATGGGAGACGGGTTAATAAAAAGTCATAAAATGAAATAATAACATAACGCGTCTCCATTTCACAAATACAGTGATATATAAGATAAATAACATCAATTACTTGTAAACAGGGTGAAAAAGGGGGGAAAGGCATAGAATAAATTGTATAATTTTCATGTTTCTTTTCTTCGTACTTATCCATTTAGCTGCTAACCCATATCTTGTGCTAAGCTTATTTTGGTTACGTCTATGCCACGAATCACATACTCTATCCATTCACCTTAAGTCCACTGATGATCTGAATATGTATCCGATAAGATGGCTCGGATAATATGCATATGCTCGTATGAAGAAAAAACAAGCATCATTTTTCAGAAACTTTCAAAACATAATCATTTTCATAACATCGCATCAAATCTGTCTCAAACATGTTCATAACATCTTTCATCTTATATGAACTTTAACACACGGCATACCGACTGAGTTCCCCATATAGCCCTATGTACAAACCATGAATCCTGATGGTCCAACCATGATGTTACATCATGTGTACGTAGATCTAAAGGTGATGCATTATGGCAAAGATTCCCGAGACATGGTGTTACACTCGGTCAAAACGTAAACAGAGATGTCATTTGGAAGGCAGAGATCCATTCCCCCGGACAAGGTGTTACACTTGGCCCACAGATGAAACATCTCTATGCCACATGACATCAACCTCTCACCTAAGTTCTAGTGTCATAAGGCGCATCATAATATCTGCCTTTGACATCATCACTACTACACCAGACATCAGGCCAGCCTCCAATCATAAAACATGAGCTGTAAGAACAGTGTAACCTATCGTAAACTGTGTCATTGGAATCAGTCGGCTCATGGTACGGTTCATTAAAACCCTTTTTAAAACTTTTCATCTGATAAGAATATCTTCGTCAAACATGTCGCATAAAATTCCAGTAAACATTTCGTGAGATAAAAACTCTCGTAAAATCATGTCGTATAATAAAACATTTTGTTTCAATGCTTGCTTTGTGACATGCAAGTAAGAATGCTCGGTAATGGGCTGATTTCATGCATCTAATAATTCCAACACTTAGGTCTAAGGTTTGGCTCGTTTATCATATCATGTTCTTGTGTGAAATTTCTATTTTGCCCTTTTAGGAGCGCTCTCGGTTGATCTCAAAATCAGCCCACTTTTGGACTTTAATTGCTAAATCCTTATCCTAAATGGTCCTTTTCTTATTTTATTTTTGTGGTCCTTTTCAAAACAGCCCACTTTTCAAGCCCTTTTGAAATTTAGAAATTGCTATTTTGACCTTATTAGTGTCTTTTGTCAACTTACCCAATTGTTTTCACTGTCACATAATGCCACTTCTAAATTTAATAATTCAGCACATTCATTAGTTTGCCATACATATAATATACAATATACATGTCTTTACATAGATATATATACACACTCAAGTAACTTAGTCAAAATATCATCAAGGCACATCAATATGGCCACTTGGCCGAATGCACATATGCACACACACATATGATCATTGCAACTTGTTGATTACATCTTATATTCACTAATCACTCTACGTATTATGTCTTACACATAGTTTACACATTGTTGGCACATCACATACATATGGCTGAATGGCCTAAAGTCATGCCTCACATAAATTCAAGATTTATGCACTTCTTCATATATGTCCATACTTAGCTCATTTGACCTACTAATATATTATTATTGTGGCATGAACTTTATGATGCAAAGACACATGGCATGCAACACACATATGACATGCATCTACTTATGAGACAGTCATACGTACACTTTTATGCACATAACTCAACCCACGCCCACTTGGCTGAAAGACATGTCTTGGTCATGTGACACACTTTTCATCATTTTAAATATAATTCACATACGTGCATGTAGGTTCCTATTATAGCTGAACCTAATGTTTTGGTGATGTTCATGATGAAATTGCATGCAAATATAGAGGATGATGAGCACCATAAAGATACAAATTCTTGAACCTTATGTTTCAAGATTTCACTTTACTAAGAAGAGCAAAAACCACGGTCAAGGTTGGTGGCAAAACACCCCTTCACCATATACATGCATGATTTAGGTGTGATGTTCATCCATAAATTCATAAGTAATGTCCCTTAAGAAGAAATACAAGACATCAAAGTTAAACTCTTTGGACCCTTTACAAAGGATGACATGCGCATGCATAATTCTTTCTATAGATGAGACATGCAACAACATATGAGAGTGTCTCCTGTCTCCATATTCATAAGCAAGCACACTTTTCATGTCGTCTCATTCATATAATCAATACTCACGTAGAAATCATCATATAAGAACATGCAAGCAAACTTTCTTTATGTTTATGGTGAAAACCTCCTTTAAACATATGTATGCATGATTCAACCTTTTATATGAACATAAAGAATTCATTTTTGAACATGCACGAAAAAGCTAAGTAGAATACTTGTCTTCGTTTTGATCTTAACTAAAAAATAGAACAAAATTGCTTCATCCTCCTTGGCTTGATGTCTCTCGGCCTAGACGGCCAAGATGAGGGAAAAGTTGGTCATTTTTGAGAAAGAAGATCTTAAGAAGGTTCTAAAAATTCAATCTTAAGGAGACTTACCCCTGAACACCTTGAAGATTTTTACTTTCTAACTTTTGAAAACTCTTCCTTGCATATTGTCACCCACAGCCTAGGTGAAGAATGGGGAGAAAGATTGAGCTTTTTGGAGCAATGGATGAAAAAGATATTTAGAAAGAAGGATAGGACACTAACCTTAATGATTCATTGGCTTAAGTGTTACTCTTGGTTTTGAGGAGGATCAAGGGGAAGAGAAAATGTTTTCGTGTTGAGGGAGAGAAGGAAAATAGAGGAAAAGAAGTGGTTCTTGAGTAAGAAAGTTGAAATAGAAAATGGAAAGTGACAATAGCTTGAAGTGAAGATTTGATTCCTTGGTCCTTCTTGGGTGTAATCTCGGATGAAGGCTAAATGGAGAGGAAGAGGATGTTGGCTAGGGGAGAGAGAGATAAAGAAAATATGTTGAAGTGAGAGAGAGTGGAGGGGAAGAGAGTTTCTTGAAGAGAAAGTGAAATGAAAATTTGGGTTTCCTTGCTCCTTTTGTTTATGGTGTCCGAGGTTAGTGGGATAGGAGGCGGGTGGAAGATTTGTCTTGAAGTTGGGAGAAAGAATGGGTGTAATGCCATGCATGAGTTATGATTGGCGGAGATAATTAAAGGGGTAAGAAAATTAGGATAATGGAGTTGTCTTCTTCCTTTGTTATATGACCGACATTTTTACATGGTGATGGGGAAATTTCCAACATTCGTTGGGGTTGAGAAGAGAGGGATGTGATAGATGGAATCTTGCATGTGGTCTAGTTGGGTAAGGATTTGGACTTGTAAGAACCTTTCTCTCCTTTTTCTTACATTTGAATGATGACAAGTCTAATTATAATTTTCTTCGAGTGTTGGAAGAATTTGGTGATGGTATGGGTTGTAAGGAATGCATGAGTTCCACTAGTTGGGTGATAATGGTGTAAAAGTAGGTTTGTCTTCTATTTCCTTTACTTAGCCGAAATTTCTTTAGCTAATGGTGGGGAGATTATTCCATTTTGTCTTTAATTGGAAGAGGAAAGAATATGAGCATGAATTTTGGTTGGTTGGAGAACAAGTGTGTAAGACAAAGACAATTTTTTTTCTTCCTTTCATGCATGATATTGGCGGTCAACATGGGTGGCGGGTAGAAAAGTACAATTCTATCCTTCCTCACTTTTCCTATGTCCTATTTTATTTTTCTTTAATTTAATTGAATAGGTAACGGTTATGTCTTGTCTATATTCTTCATTTACTTAGTCACGTAAATTAATTGTAACCTAAAATTTTTAATTATTTGTTTGTAGTTCTTCGACAATATTTTATCTATACCTCTTAGAGCGAACGATAACATCCTAGTTCCACCGCAATTTTCTTTGATGTTTACTAACGGTACGGAGTGCGAGTCGTAGGATGATCCAGGGCGAGGCAGTTTTGCTTAACTCTAATGAACCCATGCAACCTGAGCCAGGTAACTTAGGAACATCCGGATTATTATTATTATTATTATTATTATTATTATTATTATTATTATTATTATTATTATTATTATTATTATTATTATGTGCATAATTGCTTCTGGATTGTTGCAGCGCCGCCTATGTCTTCAGAGCAGCCTACTCCTTCCGATCTGCCTTTTCCTGCTGAGGTTGCGGAACTTCCTCCCTAACCTTTGCCTCTGTCCCCCTGCACCTGCTGAGCTGGAGCCGTCGGTGGATACAACTGGGGAACCAACTTTGCAACATCATCGGAGGCGCAGAGGGAGAGTCCATCCTCCGCTGCTACTGAGATTTTCTCTCCTCAGCAACAAAGAACGTCAAGATGCGTGCTTGGGGAATTTGAGGAGACGAATTCAGTCGTTAACCATTTAGTGGCACAGCGGCTGAATGATCTATCAGTCCTCCCCACAGATCAACGGATGTCCGAGGCCATGAACTGGGACATGATGAGCAATTGTATACAAAGTAACATGGCTTTGGTGAGTAATTTTTATTCTTTGGTTGACTCAATTTTGTGCAGATGCACAAACTAATTCTGTTGATTTCCGCAGTTTCGAGCTCATCATTTGGACTACAATACAAGGACGGAGAACTAAGAATAATAGACAACGCTGAAAATCAGAGATGTATGAAGATTGCTCGGCGCAACGAATTATTGGCCAAGCAGGTGGAGGCTATTAGATCAGAAAACTCTTCTCTAAGGTCAGAAAATTCGACTCTTCGTCAAGGAAAGGAGGAAGATGACACTTTGTCGGCGACTTCCAACTCAAGAGTGGATGAACTGCTGAGCAGAGTAGCTGACCTGGAGGTGTCGTCCACTCAAGCTCAATCTCATGCCGAATCTCTAGAAAGAGAGATATAAATGGAGAAGAAGAAGAAGAAAGCAGATTTGGAACAACAATTACTCAACTATCCGGTTCCGTTCATCGCCAGATTGCGAATGCACGAATGGGGCAGTAGCTGAGTTCAAACAATATAAATTCTTCATGAAGAATATGGTCGGGTTGTAGAGCTCGGCTGTGAAAATGAGCCAGACGAGGGAAAGGGAAATTGATGTCTGCTCAAAAGTTACCCCACACTTGAATAAGGAAGACTCTCGAATTCCCGGAGTTGTACAATCCTTTAACACTGGATGAATTTAACGAACAACTTTAGCAATTTAGAAGAGGGGCTGACTTGAGGAAAGCCGACAAGTAGGCTAGATTTCCCTTGTACTGTTAGCAGTAGTGCAGTGTGCTGAGAAACTCTATGTATCTTTGATTTTTCATATTTTAATGAGAAATTGACTTTCATTCCTGCGCCATTCCGTACTTCAAATTTTTCTTTATGGTAATTCTCTTTTCTTTGTTGGAAGAATTCCCCGACCTGACTTAATAATTTAGGCTGGTGACAAATAATTTATATTAATGAAATTATGATGTCGAGTAGCCTTAACTTGATAACTTAGCAACGATTTAAAATAACCAATTTTTATGAGCTAGTTTATGATCGGCGCTAAGGATGCGCCAGACCTTATTTAGATTTAGTGCCGAGCAAGATCTCGGCTTTGCTAAGATGACTGCTTTTCTATCAAAATTGAGTTGGCTAAGATTTTTCACTTTTAGCCAATTAGATAATTGTATAGCTCTGCCAGGCATTTGAGAGGTATACGAGTCATTTCGTGCTTTATGTCTTCAGCCTTCTATTGGAGCATGTGGAAAACCTGTCGCAACTTAAGTCCCCTACACGGGGATACGCCTCGGCCTGCCGAGGTCGTAGTGGGGTACCTGCCCTGTACTTATTTTAGTTTTGTCCTCTTGGCCTTGCCGAGGTCACCTGAATAATCCTTACGAGTCATACAAGTTGGGAAGAAAAGAAATTGTATAGGTGATGAAATTTATGTGAACATCATTTGTGAAAAAGCCTCAAATGTGTCGCATGCCAACTTCGTGGTAAGGTGTTGCCAGCTAAGGTCTGTATCTTATAGGACTCGGAAGGTAATACGGTGACGATGTAATATGGACCTTCCCATTTGGGGTTTAGACTTCCGGAGGGAGGAGCGTGGCTCACAACGTTATGCGCCGAATAAGACCCTCCACTTGATAAGTCCTTGGCCTTACACGAGAATTATAATATTGAGCAATTAAATTCTTGTATTGCGCTATTCGAATATGGGCTCTGTCCCTATTTTCCTGTAAACCGTCCAAATTAAGAAGTAAGTTTTGATCATTGTCTATCTCAGAGAAATGCTCCACCCGAGCAGAATGAGAGCCTATCTCAGCTGGGATGATTGCTTTCGTACCATACACTAAAGAGAACGGTGTTTATTTGGTTGAGATGGATGGTGTGGCTCGGTAAGCCCATAAGACACTGTGGAGTTTGTCTACCTGGCCTACTCCAGCTCGGTCGAGGCACTTTATGAGGCCATCCTTTACATTTTGGTTGGCAAGTCCATTTGCTTGTGGGTGAGCTATAGAAGTAAAATCTTGTATGTGAAGCTCAGCACACCACCTTTTACAGGATCTTCTGCAAACTGCTTCCTGTTATCCGAGATCACTACTTTGTGTAAGCCGAAGTGACATACAATATTTTTCCATAGGAATTTCTTTACTTGATTTCCCGTTATATTGGCTAGGGGCTCGGCCACAATCAATTTGGTAAAATAGTCTATCTTGACAAGTAGATACTTGACAGATCCTACGGCTTTGGGGAAGGCCCCACGAGATCAATTCCCCATTGGGCAAAGGGCCATGGGCTTAAAATAGCAGTCATGTCCTAGCTGGGTAGGTGAGATATACGTGCATGTACTTGACAGGATCGATAGTTTTTAACTAATTCCACGGTGTCGTGGTGTAAAGTAGGCCAGTAATACCCGGCCAGATAACATTTTTGAGCTAACGAACGCGACCCAGAGTGGTTTCCGGAGGCACCTATACGCATTTCTCGAAGAACATAATCTCCTTCCTCTTCACTGACGCATTTTAACCAAGGCTGTGAAAAAGATTTTCTATATAAATGTCCATTGAAAAGAACGTACCTACATGCTTTAATGCGTAGCCTTTGGGCACCACGCTTATCTAGAGGTTGGACGCCGTGCTTCAAAAAATTGACTATTTTTATCCATCAATTGACCCTGGTGATTGGCCTGAAGTATTTCAACCGCATCATAGGCCCGATGTTTTACCCGTTCCACAGTGATCCTCTTTCCAAGAGTAGCTAGGGTTGACGAGGCTAAGCGGGATAAGGCGTCTGCTCGTTTGTTAGCCGACCTGGGAATGTGCTCAATAGTAAAGAATTCAAACATTTCTCTGAGATGTTTAATTCTTGCTAGGTATCTCCTCTTATGATCCTCTTTGGCTTCATAGTCTCCATTAACTTGAGAGACAATGATCCTGGAATCAATGCATGAGGTCACTCACTCAGCTCCAAGCTTTCTGGCGAGACACAGTCCTGTGATTAGGGCTTCATACTCAACCTCGTTATTAGTTGAGTAAAAGTTGAAACGAAGTGCATACTCCAATTCTTCTCTTTTGGGGCTGAATATTACTCCACTTCTGTCTTGAGAAGTAGACCCATTGATGTAAATGACCCAGTTATCCACTTGTGGCAACTCATCTTCCATTGAAATACCCTTAGCGATGAAGTGGGCCAAGGTTTGTGCCCTGACCGAGGTTCATGGTCAATAGTCATTATCATATTTAGCAAGCTCTATGGCGCATTTAGTGGCGCAACCTGAAATATCTGGTTGCGTCAGGATTTGTTTTAAGGGCTTGTCGGTGACCAATAAAATAAGATGAGCTTGCAGATATGGTCTAACCTTCTAAGCTACCACAATCAAAGCGAATATGATTTTCTTTGTATTGGTGTAATGTGCCTCGGGCCCATGCAGGACTTTGCTAATAAAATAAATTGGTTTCTGACAGCTTACTGCTCTCTGAGCAGAACTGCACTTAGAGCTTGATGACAAATTGCCAAATAAATATATAATACCTCGCCTGGCACATGTGATGTTACCATTGGTATTTTAGTCAAATAAGATTTTAAATCTTCAAATGCTCGTTGGCATTGATCGTCCCACTGAAAGGCAGTTTTCTTCTAAGATTTGAAAAAATGGCAGGGACTTTCTGCGAAATTGGATAAGAACCTGGTCAACGCGGCAATTCTGCTCGTCAATCGCTGTACTTCTTCTATGTTGCGATGTGGATGCATGGCTTGTAATGCTTCTATCTTACCAGGGTTAGCCTGAAACCCTTCTTTTCACACATGTATCCTAAGAATTTCCTGTTACGAACCATGAAGGTACATTTTTTCGGGTTCAACCTCATGCGGGAATCCCTAAGAATGCCAAACACTTCAGTTAAATTTTGAATGTAGTGATCAAGAGACCTACCCTTGATAAGCATAGGATCGATATATGCTTCCATAAATCGGCCAATTTGATCAGTGAATAGGGAGTTTGGCAGTCTTTGGTAGGTTGCCCCTGCGTTCTTTAATCCAAACGGCATGCTAATATAGCAATAAGTGCCGTCATCCGTGATAAAGGAGGGTTTCTCTTGATTCTCCTTAGCTATGGCAATCTAGTGATAATCCTTGAAAGCATCCAAAAAACCAAAAATTTCGTGCCCCAAAGTTGAATCTACAATCTGGCTATTTTTAGTAATGAATAGCAATCCTTTGGGCAAGCTTTGTCAAGGTCAGTATAGTCAATACGCATTCTCCACGTTTGGTTCGGCTTGGGTACCACTATTGGGTTCGCAAGCCAAGTTGGATAGAGGACTCTTACAATGAATTTTGTGGCCAAGAGTTTCTTAACTTTCTCAGCAGTGACTGGTATCCTTTCAGGGGCAAAATTTCTCTTCTTCTACTTAACAGGCTTAATTTGAGGATCAACTTCTAGCTTGTGCTCCGTAAGGGTCTCCCGGATCTCTAGTAGATCCTCAACTGTCTAGGCAAAGATAACTAAGAATTCCCTCAGCAGATCATGAAGTTGAGCAACAAATTCGGCAGGCATCTAAGTCTCGATCTTGATTGTATTTTCAGGTCTGTGAGGATCAAGGATAAAATCTTAGACTGCATCATCAGATTGTAATTTATCCTAGGTAGGAGGAACGAGATCGTCAAGGCTGATCTACTGCACTGTAGTACCTCCTTGAGTTGCAATGGTGTAACAACTATGAGCTAATTACAAATCACCCTGTACAGTTACGACTCTTGCAGAAGAATGGAACTTCATACCAACATGCAAGGATGAGACGATCGCATCCAGAGTTGCCAAGGCCTGTCGTCCAAGAAGGATGTTATATGCCCACCTTTCTTTTACCACGACAAAATCTACCCACAAGTGTCGACAGCTTGGGGGTTTTCCAAGAGTAATGCACACTATAATCAGACCTGCCGCGACACTGCTGCACCATTAAAACGGAACAAGGAACATGAAATCGGGCTCAGCTGAGTATCCTGCAAGACTAGCTGTTGATATACATTGTGATACATGATGTTTGTTGTACTGCCCATATCAACATCACTTCGTAACCTTAACTATATCGACGGGCGTCACATATATATAAAGATCAACTACTAAGCCAGTATTATTCTGTCCCAAAGGGATGCAATCATTGGGGCCATAAGTCAATTCACATGTCAATCTTGCCCATTTGGCAAGCAGACCAGACGATGTTCCTGTCATACCGGACTCCCGAGAACTATCTTTGGCTGTGCAGCCAGCGACCGTATAGATCACAGCGTTGATCTACTGCCGGCCTGTGGCTCCTGGCCCTTCATTGTCCCCATCGTCTTTTCTCGGCTGTCTGCGGGGTTCATCCTTTTGACATTTATCCTGCTGTAGGGGGCGGCAAAAATCCAAGCGATTATGTAGGCGTAAGCGAGGGTCATAAAATTGCCTAAGGTGACCATGCTCAATGAGTTGCTGGATTGCGAGTGCCACGTGCTTACAGCTTTCAGTATCATGTCCGATGTAACGATAATGCCTGCAATACAGCTTAGGATCCTTTTTCCCTCTCGGCCAGCAGTATCGAATCGGTTCTGAGACTGTCTTTCTCCATGGCGGATAGAATCCTATCTGTAAAACCTAAGAGGGCAGACCTTCTTTACCCCGACCCCCATCCAACCAAACGCACTACATTTATCTCCAAAATCACTGCAACGTTCTTTTGGAGGGTTGGCTTGGGTATCTCAGTGAGTCACCTCCTCGATTTCTCTCTTTAATATGCTTGCCTCTTCTCCCCTCGCATATTGATGCACCCTTTCCAAACATTTCCTAAGAGATTTAGGCCTTCCTCAGCCAACTAGGAGAGTAGCCTACTTGCACGGAGGCCGTTGATGAAGGTTGCAGCCATAACTCCCTCATTTCAGTCACCCACTCGCAGTGACTCATCAGAGAAACACTGCATATATTTAAGCACTAATTCTTCTGGCCTTCCTTATAGCACCAAATGATGAAGTCGGATCTTCACCAAGGGACCAGAGGTGATACGTTGAATATCACCGTTGATACTCCGTCAGTCAATACAGGTTATCTTTCTGCCGACGTGCGAAGAGAACAACGATAGAGGTCTTAGGGACTATGGTCCCTAGAAAAATTCTTCGACTCTCAAGTTAGCATTGAACATTGTCGTGGAGTTTATTGACTTAAATTTGTTTTATGGTGAAAACCTGGTATTCTCCGTTTTTACAGAGATGGTGATGGTATTTTTTTTCTTCCTCAGACTTTCAATTTTTCTTTCTTTTTCTTTATTTATACGTTTGGGACAGCCAATGCATGTGCCTAATTAATGGGCAACAACCAAATGTTATGGTGGTGCAGGCAGGGGATGTCTGCATGTAAGTCACGTGGACCCAGGTGTCAAAGTGTTCCGCTATGTTCGGCACCTGGCAGGTGCCTGCATCGATGTCCTGACCGAGCACTATGGCAGACCTCACTGAGCCGAGGTGGAATTCCATGGACGAGCAAGTATAGAAACTTGTTAGCTTCATCTGTTGCTGAGCAGGTATTTAACCTGGCTTACTGTTTGGCCGAGCAATCACTTGACTGACGAGTTTGACCAAATGCCATGTAAAGTGACATTGACCGTTCTATGGCTTAACTGGAAACAATTTTCGCTTTCTTGGAGGAATATTTCTGCCCCGTCAAGATTCTAAAGATAAGATTTTATCCGTCATGGAGAAAGATGGGCTTAGACCAAACCTGATACTATTGGTAGGGCCGAGAGGGAAAAGGGATCCCAATCCGTAATGCAGGTTTCATCGTGACATCGGACATGATATTGAAAGTTGTAGGCACCTGGAACTCGCAATCCAGTGACTCATTGAGCAGGGTCACCTTAGGAAATTTTATGACCTTCGCTCGCCCCTATATAATTGCTTAGAGTTTTGGCGCCCCTGGCCGTAGGATAAATGTCGAAAGGATGAACCTAACCCGACAGCCAAGAAATGACGATGTGGACAATTAAGGGCCAGGAACCACTGGTTGGCTGCAGATCAACGCTGTGATCTATATGATCTCTAGTGGCCCCGCCACTGATAGTTCGTGGGAGTCCAGTATGACAGGAACGTCATCTGGTCTGCTTGCCAAAAGGGCAAGATTGACATGCGAATTGACTAATGGCTCCGACGATCCCGTCCCTTTGGGACAGAATAATACCAGCTTAGTAATTGATCTTTACATACATGTGATGCCCGCCGATACAGTTAAGGTGCAACGAGTGTATGTTGATATGGGCAGCATAGCAAACATCATGTATCACAATGTATTTTAGCAACTGGGTTTGCAGGACACTCAGCTGAGCCCAATTTCATCTCCCATATTCAGTTTTAACGGTGCAGCGGTGTGGCCGCCAGTTCAGATTACACTGTGCCTTACTCTTGGAAAACCCCCCACCTTTTGACGCTTGTGGGTAGATTTTGTCGTGGTAAAAGAAAGGTCGACATATAACATCCTTCTCGAATGGCCGGCCTTGGTGGCTTTGGGTGCGATCATCTCACCCCTGCATGTTAGTATGAAGTTCCCTTCTTCTATAGGAGTCGTAACTATACAGGGTGATCTAGAATTAGCTCAGAGTTGTTACGCCATTGAAACTCATGGAGGTACTGTGGTGAAGCAGATCTGCCTTGACGATCTCGTTCCTCCTGCTGAGGAGAAATTACAATCTGACGACGCGGTCCAAAATTTTATCCTTTTTCCCGACAGACCTGAAAATACAATCAAGATCAGGACTTGGATGTCTTCCGAATTGTTGGCTCAACTTCAAGATCCACTGAGGGAAGTTATCTTTGCCTGGACAGCCGAGGTTCTACCAGGGATCTCGATGACCCTTGTCAAGCACAGGCTAGAAATTGATCCTCAAATTAAGCTCGTCAAGCTGAAGAAGGGAAATTTTGCCCCTGACAGGATCTGAGTCATCGCTGAGGAGGTTAAGAAACTCTTGACCGCAAAATTCATTATAGAACTCCTCTATCCAATTTGGCTGGCGCACCCAGTGGCGGTACTCAAGCCTGACCAAACGTAGTGAATGTGTATTGACTATACTGACCTGAACAAAGCATGCCTATAAGACTATTATCCTTTACCAAAATAGATGGACTTGTAGATTCAGCTTTGGGGCACGAAACTTTTGTTTTTTTGGATGCTTTCAAGAGTTATCTCCAGATTGCCATTGCTAAGGAGGATCAAAAGAAAACCCCATTTATCACACATGGCGTTACTTATTGCTATATTAGCATGCTGTTCAGATTAAAGAACGCATGGGCAACCTACCAAAGACTGGTAAACTCCCTATTCAACTATCGAATTGGCCGAATTATGGAAGTATATATCAATGATACAGTCATCAAGGGAAGGTCTCTTGAGTAATACATTCAAAATTTAGAGGAAGTGTTTGGCATTTTTAGGGATTCTCGCATGAGGTTGAACCCGAAAGAATGCACCTTTGGGGTTCGTAACGGGAAAATTCTTAGGATACATAGTGTCCAAAGAAGGGGTTCAGGCTAACCCTAGAAAGGTAGAAGCATTACAAGCCATGCATCCACCTCGCAACATAAAATAAGTATAGCGACTGGCGGGTAGCGCTGAGCAGGTTCTTATCCAAGCCTGCAAAAAGGTCCGTGCCATTTTTCAAATCTCAAAAGAAAAAGACTACCTTTCAGTTAGACGATCAGTGTTAGCGAGCATTTGAAGATTTGAAATCTTATTTGACTGATATACCAATGCTAATGTGCCAGGCAAGTATTATATATTTATTTGGCAACTTGTAATAAAGCGGTAAGTGCAGTTCTGCTCAGAGAGTAGGAAACCATGGAGAAACAAATTTATTTTATCAGCAAAGTCCTGCATGGGCCCGAGGTATGGTACACCAATATGGGGAAATTGGCAGCTCGGAAGCTTAGACCTTGTATGCAAGCTGATTCTGTTTTTAGTGGTCACCGACCAGCTCTTAAAACAAATCCTGCCGCGGCTTGATACTTCAGGCGTGCCGCTAAATGGGCCATAGAGCTGTTGGAACGTGCATCTACAATAAACACCATTAGAGAGGGGGTGAATATTGGTTAGTGGAAATTACACTACAACCCTTTGTAAAAATCCCATTTGAAAACGGAATCTGAAACCACCTCAGATTCAGAACCCGTTTTTGAAAAATTTAAAAATAATTGTATACAACTCCAAAATTTATGAAACTTTTCCAAACATAACTTCAATGTGTTAACAAGACTTTGTCCAAAAATCAGACGAAAATAAGATTGTTTGACCCTTCAAACAAATAAAACGATTTAGATGGTCAATCTGGACAAAATTAGACAGAGTGTTGCTGATTTTGGAAAACGTGTTTCTCTTTAAATACTCAACCAAAAAGGTTGATATTTATATCAAAACACTCCTTAGAATGTGTAGATGATGTTTCCTAAAGGTCCTGACCTTAAAAAATTCTTGATAAATGCAGAATTTAGGTTTTCTCAAAAGTGGTCAGATTGCAGCCAGATTGGAGTAGTTATCTTGCAAAACTAAAAGACTATTTTTCCCTTGCTCAAATCAAGTGATTCTTGTTGCGAATGAAAGCTAACAGTCTGAAGTATAACTCCACCAAAAATCACGAATTTTGAAAGTGTTTAGATTTTTTTTTCAAATTGTGAGAAGTTGTGTGAAAACTGCAGTAAAAACGGCAAAAAACAGAAATGAAGAAACAAGACAAGAAATCATGACTTTGAAAATTATCCAAACATATAACACCATGTGTGATATTTTTAAGTATCCACCACTTAAAATCATGACTTTGAAAATTATCCAAATATATTTCTCAACAAGAGCTTGTTAAATATGATATTGACTATCGACCACGAACCTCGGTCAAGGCACATACCTTGGCTGACTTCATCGCTGAGGGTATTTCAATGGAAGATGAGTAGCCACAGGTGGATAAGTGGGTTATTTACGTCGATGGATCTTCTTCTCGAGACAGAAGTGGAGTGGGCCTCTTAATAGTCAGCCCCAAAGGAGAAGAATTTGAGTATGCACTTCGTTTCTACTTCAACTCAACTAATAACGAGGCTGAGTATGAAGCCATAATCACAGGACTGAGTCTTCGCCAGAAAGCTTGGAGCTGAGTGAGTAACCTCACGCAGAGATTCCCAGCTCAAGGTCTCCCAAGTTAATGGAGACTATGAAGCCAAAGAGGATCATAAGAGGAGATACCTATCAAGAGTTAAACATCTCAAAGAGATGCTTGAATTCTTCACTATTGAGCACATTTCCAGGTCGGCCAACAAATGAGCATACGCCTTATCCCGCTTAGCCTCGTGAACTCCAGCTGCTTACTTCAGGCCAATTACTAGGGTACCTGGATGGATGAAATAATCAATTTTTTGAAGCATGGCATCCAACCTCTGGATAAGCATACTGCACAGAGGCTGCCCATTCAATGAACATTTAAATAAAAATCTTGTTCACAACATTGGTTAAAATGCGTCAGTGGACAGGAAAGAGATTATGTTCTTCGAAAAATGCACATGGGCAACTGTGGAAACCACTTACCGTCTACCTCAAAAATGTTATCTAGCCGGGTATTATTGGCCTACTTTACACTGCGATGCCATGGAATTAGTTAAAAAATGTCGATCATGCCAAGTACATGCTCTTATGCCTCACCTACCCAGTCGAGACATGACTACTATTTTAAGCCCTTGGCCCTTGGACCAATGGGGAATTGATCTCGTGGGGCCTTTGCCCCGAGCCCCAGGATCTGTCAAGTATCTGCTTGTTGCGATAGACTATTTTACCAAATGGATTGAGGCCGAGCCCCTAGTCAATATAACAAGAAATCAAGTAAAGAAATTCGGATGGAAAAATATTTTATGTCACTTCGGCTTACCCAAAGTACTGATCTCGGGTAATAGGAAGCAGTTTGCAGAAGATCTTGTAAAAGGTTGGTGTACTAAGCTTCACATACAACAACATTTCACTTCTATAGCTCACCCACAAGCAAATGGGCATGTTGAACTCGCCAACCAAAATGTAAAGGATGGCCTCAAAAAGCACCTCGATCGAGTTACAGCAGGTTGGGTAGACGAACTGCCCAATGTCTTATGGGCTTATCGAACCACACCATCTAGCTCAACTAAAGAAACACCGTTCTCTTTAGTGTATGGCACGGAAGCAGTCATCCCAGCTGAGATAGGCTCTCATTCTGCTCGAGTCGAGCATTTCTCTAAGATAACCAATGATCAGAACTTACTTCTTAATTTGGATTTAGAGGAAACATGGGACAGAGCTTATATTCGAATGGCGCAATACAAGAACTTAATTGCTCAATATTACAATTCTCAAGTACGGCCAAGGACTTGTTAAGTGGGGGATCTTATTCTGCGTAATAACGTTGTGAGTCACGTTGCTCCCTCGGGAAGTCTGGACCCCGAATGGGAAGGTCCATATTGCATCGTCGACACATTACCTTCTGGTGCTTATAAGATACAGACCTTAGATGGCTAGACCTTACCATGAAGTTGGTGTGCGATACATTTGAGGCTTTTTCACAAATGATGTACATATAAATTTCGTCAATAATACAATTCTTTCTTCCCAATTTGTATTTCTCGTAAGGATTATTCAGGTGACCTCTGCAGGGTAGGTACCCCACTACGACCACGGCAGGCCGAGGCGTATCCTCGTGTAGGGGACTTAAGTTGCGACAGGTTTCACACATGCCGAATAGAGGGCTGAAGAGGTAAAGCACGACAGAACTCGTATAGCTCTCAAATGCTTAGCAGAGCTAGACAATTATTTTATTGGATGAAAGTGAAAATAACTTAGCCAACTCATTTTCGCTAGAAAAGCAGTCATCATAGCAGAGCCAAGATCTTGCTCGGCACTAAATTTAGATAAGGCCAGGCGCATCCTTAGCGCCGATCATAAACTAGCTTGTAAAAAGGGGTTGTTATTATTATAAATCGTTGCTAAGTTATCAAGTTAAGACTGCTCTGCATCATAATTTCATCAATATAAATTATTTGCCATCAAACTAAAATTATTAAGTCTGGTCAAGGAATTCTTTCAACAAAGAAAAGACAATTACCATGAACAAAAATTTAAAGTACATAATGGCGCACGAATGAAAGTCAATTTCTCATTAAAATATGAAAAATCAGAGATACATGGAGCTACTCAGCGCACTACACTACTGCTAGAAAATAAAAGGGAAATCTAGTTACTCGTCAGTTTCTATCAGGTTAGCCCCTCTTCTAAATTGCTGAAGTTGTTCGTTAAATTCATCAAGTGCTGAAAGATTGTACAACTCCACAATTCGAGAGAATTCCTTATTCAAGTGCAGGGTAACCTCTGAACAGACGTCAATTGTCCTTGTCTGTCCATTTCCATAACTGAGCTCTACAACACGACCATATTCTCCATGAAGAATTCAGATTGTTTGCACTCACCTACTTCCTCCATCCGTGCATTCTCAATCTGGCGATCAACGGAACTAGATAGTTGAGATAGTTGTCGTTCCAAACTTGCTTTATTCTTCTTCTCTATTTTTAGCTATCTTTGCATAGACTCGGCATGAGATTGAGCTTGAGTGGACGACAGCTCCAAACTTGCAACTCTGCTCAGCAGTTCATCCACCCTTAAGTTAGAAGTTGAGAACACAGTGTCAATTTCATTCTTTCCTTGATGAAGAGTTGAATTTTCTGACTTCAGAGAAGATTTTTTTTTATCTAAGAGCCTCCACCTGCTTGGCCAATATTTCGTAGTGCCAAGCAATCTCCATACATCTTTGATTCTTAGCATTGGCTATTATTTCGTCCAACTGCCGAGCTTGAGTCTACACAAGTCAACAAAACTAATTTGTGCATGTTCACAAACTTGAGTTGACCAAAGAGCAAAAAATTACTCACCAAAGTCATGTTGCCCTGCATACAACTGCTCAGCGTGTTCCAGTCCATGGCCTCGGACATCCGTCGATCTGTAGGGAAGACTAGTAGATCGTTCAAGTCCATAGCTCTTCCTCCATCATTAGGATGACCTCAGTGGCGGCAGGCTCTGTATGCCTCCTAGCCCGTCTCCTAGCTGCAGCCTCCCTCATTCGGGCAGCAACCTCGGCAGATTTAGAAGCCATTGCTCCTGCAAATTTCCAATATCAACCCCCATTATGATCATAACAACACAATCATCCCACAAATTCAAGAACATATAACACCTACCCTCAACAATATCGAAACTCGCGCAGCCAGGTGCCTGAAAGTGAGGACCCGACACCAAATGGTCTAGATCGGCCACCTCTAAAACCAATTTTTCCACCTTCTGCCTCTAAAACCTATCTGTCCACCTTCCGCCAATCAATGACCACTGGCAAGCTTTGTAGATCGGATCCCTACTCACTGAACTCTCTGCTTGGCCTCAGATTATTAGCCTTGCCTGCCTTCTAGATCTCTTACTCAGGCAACCCCTCTTTCTCAATAAAGAAAAAACGAATTTTCCAGTTGTTTGTGAAGGTCAGAATATTTACAGCAAAATTGGACTCACTATTAGGGGATAGTTTGCTGAAATAATACCAACTATCTGAGGACTTACACACAAAATGCCTCAGAAAGTCCTAAGGTCAAACTCATTTTCAACTACCCTCAAAAAAACAAGAAACCAGATAATTGATTTCAAACCATTGGGTTTAATTTATAGCAACCCAAGCCTATAGGATTTGAGGATCAAGGGTTCAAGAAGAAGAAGAGGAAATCCTAATTTAAAGTATTCCTCATAAACTGCCTCATACCCCACTAGGGGTCGTAGGCAGTTTGACCCGAGAGAGGTAAAAGAAGATTCAAGAAGTTACAATCTACCCTATACACCTTGCATAAGCACGCGAGTTCAGTGGCACTCAGCGTACAAACTGATCCTTGCACCTGAGCAGAAGGTGACTCCCTACCCCAGAATTTGTAGGAGAATTGGAAATACCCTGCAGGGCTGGTGGTTCTGCAGCTACCAAAGCGGTGACAGGACCTCCATGCTTTGATGCGGATCCACCAGGGCAACAATTCTACTAGACTCTACGTCCCCACCAGGCCCAGTAGAAGAAGCCACGACCAAGCACAACCTCTGTAAAAGGCGGACGCCACTGCTAGAGATTGTCCTCCAGGACGAGGAACCTTCGTTCCTCGTAATAGGATGCTGCCTCAGAAATTTTCTGAGAATCAGAGGAGAAAGAGAAAATTATAGCCATGAATGAAGAAAACACGAAACTTACAAGTAAAGAAGAGAAGAAATTAGTCGAAGATTGAAGATTAAGATGCCAGAGATTGAGGAATTGCAGAGATGGAAATGAAATTTGGAGCGAAATAATCGCAGGTGTCTTTCTAGGGCAAGCTCGCTACCTAGCGTGACTCTTCTAAGACTCCCCCTGGGAACTTAAACCATTGGCAGCGCTAATCCTTTGTTGTATTAAATCGCACCAACACCCACCTTCATTAATTGTCTGATGCCTCGACCAATGAAATGCCACCACGAATAAATAGAGTTACTGACAGGTCAGGCTCCCTATTTTGCCTCTTATTGGATGATTGGCCTTCCCTCCTAATCTCATCAAGACTACTCTAGGGGCATCTATGATGGGGCATAAATTTTTCTCCAAGAAAGTGACAAGTGTTTCCAGTTAAGCTATATAATGGTCAATGTCACTTTACAGGACAGACATCTGGTCAACCTCGTTAGTCAAGTGCCTACTCGGCCAAACAGTAAGCCGAGGTTTAATACCTGATCGGCAAAGATGAAGCTAACAAGTTTCTGTACTTGCTCGTCCATGGAATTCCACCTCGGCTCAGTGAGGTCTGCCATAGTGCTTAGCCATGACATCCATGCAGGCACCCGCCAGGGCCGAGCATAGGGGGACACTTTAACACCTGGTGCCACACGGCTAACATATGGCATCCCCTACTAGTGCTAACATAACACGTGGCTCTTGCCCATTATTTGACACATGCATTGGCTGCCACGAATTCATAAATAGAGAAAAACCAAAATCTGAGGAAGAAAAAACTTCATCACCACCACTGTAACCGAAAGTCTGAGGAAGAAAAAGCTATCATCACCACCTCTCTAAAACAGAAAAGACTAGGTTTTCTCCAAAAATCAAATTTACTCAATAAACTTTAGAGCAATGCTTAGTAATGACTTAAGCATCGGAGGGCTTTTTCCGAGACAATAGTCTCCAGAACCTCTAACTTTGTTCTCTTTGTAAGTCGTCAGAAAGATGACTGATATTGACTGACATAGTATCAATGTTGCTATTCAGCAGATCACCTCAGATCCCTAAGTGAAGATCTGACTTTATTAGTAGGGTTTTTGGAAAAGGAACAATTAGGGACTCGAACACATTTCAAATAATAAATGTGTTACTCGTAAGTAATCTTTCTTATAATTTACTCAGTATTTCTCAACTTATTGATTGTGGATACCATGTTTCTTTTCTCCTTACTTCTTGTGATATACCAAACAAAAATAGAGAAATTGTATTAAAAGGAAATAGGGATGGTAATATATATCACACTATCATTAAATAACATGTTAGATGCTAAAAATAAATGTTTAGTGTCACATGATTTAAATGTGAATTTATGTCATAGGCGACTAGGCCATATAGGAATTTCGACCATTGAAAATTTA
>AP025057.1:21413874-21626394 GCA_036186865.1 Eustoma russellianum
AAACATTACAATCACGTCCGTTCGGGCTTTAATTCGATATGATATTACCATTTGGTGCAAAAAATAGCAGGAACTAAACTTGCAGCTGACCCTAGACGATATTTCTCTTGGCTTCCATCGTTGCCTCTCCCACGGCCTTCTCTGATTCGCTGGATAACTCCACCGCCAGGTCGGTTGAAATTGAATATAGATGCGGCAGTGGGCAGACAGTATGCAGCAGGGGGTGCTATATTGCGTGATCATATGGGCTCTTGTGTGGGAGCAATCTCATTTAGACTGCCTCCAAGTACGTCGCTAAATGCCGAGATTCAAGCCGCATTATTTAGCCTTTTGTATTTTCTTCCACTAAATCGCAACATCATATTGGAATCGGATTGTGCCCAAATGATTTCTCAGTTGGCCCGTCCGCAGCTAGTCCATGGCAACTATTATCTCCGTCTACTTCACACACTTGTTCATCTCCACCGTCTTGATTATCATCATACCTATCGTGAGGCAAATATGGTAGCGCATTACTTAGCTCAACACGTAATGTTGGACCCTATCACACACTATTATTCATCGCATACTATTCCATCATTAGTGCGCGCTGCTATCTCATTGGATCTTTCCTCTATTCAATTGCGTGTCCCTTGACAATCTAAAGTCTTCCACATGGATTGGCGTTTCATCAATCACACTGCCTGTATCCTACGGGATCCAGGCAGGCTTGGTATGTGTTGCTATCTTTTGGCCTGGCTTTTAATCTGTTTCCTAATCATTAATGACTAGCTCTTTCTGCTTGCCTTTGCATGGCTTGGATTATATATCTTGATGGCGAGATTTTTCTATCCTGCACCGGCGGACTCTGTGGCTAAGACCCCAATGGCGTGGCCTAGCATAACATCGTCGCCTTGGCACAAACTTTGTTATGTCCCATTTTTTTTAATAAGGGTAGAATAGTCATTGAGGGGTAATTAATTATTAAACCTAATTGGATTAGGAAATTTTCCCTAAACCCTAATCAAATTTCTATTTAATCACGTGAATACTACTCTCCTTCCCCACATAAGTCAGCCGCCCCCTTTCATGGAGAGGAGAAAGAAAACGTTTCTTGCTTCCAACGCTCAAGGCTGCCGGTTTCGGGAGGAAGCACCGCCAACCCGATCAACCCTTTCAAACGCGTTATCAATTATCAAGTAGGTGCCCCCTTAACATCCGTGAATGTATAGCAGTAAACTCTTTAATTTCTTTACGAAAACGAGAAGCGTTGCATTAGTATTTGTGATTTGTATAGATGTTTGATTATTGATTATACGTATATGTGATGGATTGTATGTCCGTATATATGTGCGATGCTATTTTCGTATGAAACTCGAAAAAGATTCGATTTTTGATGTGCGTGTGAATACCGGAATCGTAGGAAGGAGTGTTTGTGCCGGCGGCGCGTGGCCGGTGGTGGTGGGCTATGACCACGTGCTGCCGGATACGGATGAATGAACAAGGGAGTTGAAGGGGGGGCTGAGGGAGGGGCGGCGCGTGGCCGGTGGTGGTGGGCTATGACCACGTTGCTGCCGGAATGGAGGAACAAGGGTGAAGCTGTGGGTGGTGGCGGCTGAGAGGGGTGTGTGGGTGGGGCTGGTCAGGGGGGTCAGCCGGGGGTGAGCTGGTGAGAGAGTGCGGCCTCCTGGGGGGGTAGGAGGTGAGAAGGCGTGTGGGCTGGGGGATGCTGCGGGGGTGGTTGTGAGGGAGGCGGAGATGGGTAGTCGGTCGATGGGATTCGGATTTCAGGGGACAATGTTGGGGACTGGGGGTTGATTTCGTTCGAAAGACTCAGAAAGAGAGGGGGAATTTGGAAAAGGGTTCTGAGGGAGGCAGGGGGGAGTTTCCGAAGGAAAAAAAAAAGAAAAAGAAAAAGAAAAAGAAAAGGAAAAAGAAAAGGAAAAAGACAAGGGAAAAGGCAGGTAAAGAAGGATTCGAATATGATATCTGTGCATTCATGCATCACGTATTGCATATATGTTTGTTACTGTTTCCGTTCGTTCTGTTCTGTTAGGATGCGAGACCTAAGTCGCATGTCTGATCTATTCCGTTCTGTTCCATTCTGTTCTGTTAGGACCCGGGATCATGCATTGCACGATTGATGAATGTTTCTGAGAATGTAGGGTATCATGCATCATGTATATGGCATTGCATTTCATGCTCATTTCGCACGATTATGTGTTTTGATTGTTTTTAAGAAGTTATGACCGTTATGCATTGTTTTAAGAAGTTCTGACCGTTATACGTTGCTTAAAAGTTCTGGCCGTTATACGTGTTTGCGAAAACGTGGACAGTCTATTTTCGTATTACAGTACGTATATGTATTTCACTACTGTCCTAGCATGTATGATCTCACAGGGCCGATGCAGGCAGGGGTACCTACTGAGTGACGTTTTTGTCGCTCACACCGTTCGTTTTGTTTTGTCGCAGACGATTCAGGATATGATTACCCATGGGTTGGAGAAGATTCAGAGTGCGCTCAGTGGGACTCGTAGAGACTGTCTGGAGATAGACGATCAAGAAATAGAGAAGTTTATTTTATTTATATTTCATTTGAGGACTTAGCTTAGAGATTTTATTTTAAGCACTTACGATGTCGTTTAGAGGATCTTGACTTGATGTTGACTATATATAATTTTGGGGATTTTACTTTCGATTTAGGGTTTTAAGTTGATTTATTTTGCTTCCGCCACCGAATACTCTGTCGTTTTGATAAATGCAGGGGTTTCATACTGACACCTTGTATATCCCTTAGTGGAATACGGCGGACGTACCGGTTCTAACCCTAGGATTCGGGACGGGGCGCTACAGGTGGTATCAGAGCCGAGGCTCTAGATCTACTGCGGAAAAACATAGAATTAAGAAATGATTGTAGACGTAAGAGATGACGATAGACTTAAGTTTTGATCGTAGATGTAAGTTTGATCTTAGACTAAGTTTGATTCTAGACATAAGCGGTGATCTGAGACTAAGTTTGACCTTAGAATAAGTTTGATTTAGACTAAGTGATGATCGGACTAGGGCACGATTGGGTTATATTTTCGTTTTATTTATCTGTATTTGACTGTTTTATATTTCTTAAGTTTATATAATTCCTGAAATGCCCTTAAAAAACTAAAAATTTTCTTGTCATAGCAAATGCCGCCAAGAAAGGAGAACGATAGGAACGACAATAGGAATTCTTCTGAGAATAGGGCTCCACCGCAGGTCGTGCTTCCCCAGACTCTGACCGACGCACTACTGGTCATAGCCCAAGCTGTGGCGCAACAACCTCGGTAGCCACAAGCTCCATCACCACCGCACTTGGGACTTGAGACTCTTCTAAAACGGATGCAGAGGAGTGGTGGTGCAACACAACTGACACCACTGATCACTTGGATCTAATTTTAGAATGAGTTCAAGAGGTATTACGTGCCGACAGTACAATCTTCAGAGCATGGCTCTAGATGCATGGCGGAAATATAGAATTAGGCCATGCTATTAGAAAATAAGTTACGATTTTGCCTCTATGTCACAATCTTATACATACGTGATAATTTGAACATAAGCGACGATCATGAACATAGGTACTGATCTTAGTTATAAGCGATGATCTTGAACATAAGGCGCGATCTTAGATATAAATAACGATCTCGATTAAGAGTTGACTTTAGACATAAGTACTGATTTAGTAATAAGTGTTGATTATGTACTAATTATGATTTGGAAATGAGACGTGATCTTAGACTTAAGAAATGATGATGCTAAGAACGATCCTAGAAATAAGTTATGATCTTAAACTTAAGAAGTCGATCGGTTTTGAAACACGTATACCTAGGATATCCCATGTGATTCTCCCTTATCTAAGGTTGATCATAACTCTCTAAGCTGTGATCTTAGTAACCCTAGTTGAATACTATATATTGATTTGAACGAATTGCAATGTTAACCAGAATACCCTACTATAGACGTTAGTTGACATATTAATGGGTCAGACAGTAACTCGGGTTGCCTTACCATAACTACAACATGGCACTTAGTACCATTAGGGTAAAGTAAAGCGGGTCCACATCTCTACTTGTACGGTAACTTCAGAGCGGGCTTAGGTCTAAGTTGGGACCAGCTGCTAAGAGATGAATTATAGTAGTATGATAAATACTAAGAGATGATTTATAGTTGAATAATGGAAACTAAATAGTAATTAGCGTTATGATCAGTAGAGTTTAGTTAATGATATTGTACAAAGGAATTTATAGTGTTGGGTTAAGATGTTGAATGTAGGGTAATCAAATAGGTCGACGATATTAGTCTTATCAGAGGAATTGAACAATAGCGACTTGTGAGAATCGACTACAGTATGTGCCTTGGAATACTATATCATTACAAAATGTGGGCTCAGTGTTGACATCCGAACGCTTGGTCTGAATCTAGTAGGCTTGAATTGAAATAGAGTAAGCATGAACCAGCAGTGGTTGCTTGTTCACATGAGATTTAAGTAGGATAATTAGGGATTTAAATAACCAAGTAAAGAAATATAGTGGATCAGTATGGCGCGCGGAAGCATGGTGAATTAGAACACCTTAAGTCGATAAATATTTAGTGTGCCATGCTAGGATTGGACAATTTAAGATAGAGATTTTTATCATAATAAGCGAAGGTTTAGACTTATAAGAAACGATACATAGACGGATCGATATTTTTTCGAAAGTAAAGATGGATTATAGAAATTATACGAAATATTGGACTATTATTTCTCTAAAAGATAAATACTTTATTTAAGTACGTACGTCGAGTTATACCTATATTTTACAAGGACTTCAGAAGACATGTTATTTTCGAAAATACCTTATTGAGTCTCATTTCTTTATATAGTCTACTAAACCTTACGACGCTAATTTTTTCTGTACTTGTAAAACAATAAAAAAAATCGATTCTTTTGACGACCTTGAAAAAGGAAAAAAAACTTTTCAAATATAGAAGTTCTTGCAAAAACAATGTGTTTATATATATTTCTTACCGCATATTCAAATTTCTGTTTTTTTTACATTCTGTTTTAGTCAAAATTAATTTAATTTGACGATTATCAATATCGCAAGCAGTTTAACCGTTTAAATGTTTTCGAAGTTATTTAACCGCTTGCGATGGACTTACTTAACTTTGGTGAAGACAAAAAAAGGTATCTTCAAAATATATACCTGTTTTTGAAAACGGAAGGTACCTTATTCAAATCGTTTCATAAAATCTTACATTATTAAGTTTTCAACTGTTTTGACGTAATTTTACCAAAATGCCTTGCGAACAAGTTATATCATCGTTTTTAAAATGGTTATTTGAGATACTGCGTTGCGAAAACAAATCTATGATACTTTGAGTTTCGTGGTTACAAAAATTAGAAGGTCTAGTATTTTAAATAGTTAAAGCTATATTCAAAATTATAGCTACGCAAGCTAATTTTCTTTTAACTTAAAGAAAATATGTCCATATACATATTTCGTATACTAGGCTGCTTACGATATCTCTGAGAAATTAAGAGCATGATCATAGAGCTTGTTTGTAAGTATATAAGAACTGATTTTGAAGACTTGGTTGTGTTAAAGAAGGGTAACGGTTACCATATTGGGATACACAAAGGATGTTAGTATGGATATGAGATAAGTTTAAGAATCCGATATTGTAGATTGCAATAAGTTGAATGATACACATCAAGTGGTATAAGTGGAAGTTTGTAAGCAATGATTATAGGGAATCAAGTAAGGATTGAACTCTATAAGGACTAAGTGATGACTAAGTTAAATCGTGCTAGAGTACAACGTATTCCGAAGAATACATAAAGCTTCAGGGAGGAGTCTTGTGAACAAGGTGTTGAGTTAAAGATTGTACTACACCTAGGAACTGATTTTAGAGGATAGCTCATGATAGCAAACGTAAGTACGATATAGACCGAGGATTAAGTTATGAAGCCAGTATAATGACGATACCCTTAAGGTTGATTCGAGAACTATAAGAAGAATAGGTTACGATCCATCAGGCGGAGGACAATGGATTTAAAGATTACATTGTAAATATACACACTGAATAAATTGAGGATTTAGGCCTGTATCGAGGGAGTGAAGTGGATAAAATATCGGATTACGTAAGGGATACTAAGTTTGGTCATGATCCAGGTAAATGAATTTTGTAAGACCACTAAGTTACCCATTACATAACACATAAGTTTCGAGGACGAAACTTTTTGTAAGGGGGGAGAATGTTATGTCCCATTTTTTTTAATAAGGGTAGAATCGTCATTGAGGGGTAATTAATTATTAAACCTAATTGGATTAGGAAATTTTTCCTAAACCCTAATCAAATTTCTATTTAATCACGTGAATACTACTCTCCTTCCCCACATAAGTCAGCCGCCCCCTTTCATGGAGAGAGAAAGAAAACGTTTCTTGCTTCCAACGCTCAAGGCTGCCGGTTTCGGGAGGAGCACCGCCAACCCGATCAACCTTTCAAACGCGTATCAATTATCAAGTAGGTGCCCCTTAACATCCGTTGAATGTAATAGCAGTAACTCTTTAATTTCTTTACGAAAACGAGATCGTGCATTAGTATTTGTGATTGTATAGATGTTTGATTATTGATTATACGTATATATGATGGATTGTATGTCCGTATATATGTACGATGCTATTTTCGTATGAAACTCGAAAAAGATTCGATTTTTGATGTGCGTGTGAATACCGGAATCGTAGGAAGGAGTGTTTGTGCCGGCGGCGCGTGGCCGGTGGTGGTGGGCTATGACCACGTGCTGCCGGATGGAGGAACAAGGGAGTTGAAGGGGGGCTGAGGGAGGGGCGGCGCATGGCCGGTGGTGGTGGGCTATGACCACGTGCTGCCGGATGGAGGAACAAGGGTGAGAGGGGTGGCGGCTGAGAGGGGTGTGCTGGGGGCTGGTCAGGGGGGGTCAGCCAGGGGGTGAGCTGGGTGGAGAGAGTGCGGCCTGGGGTGGTAGGAGGTGAGAGGGTGTGGGCTGGGGGTGAGGGGGGTGGGCTGAGGGAGGCGGAGTAGGGTCGATGGGGATTTCAGGGGAAATGTTGGCTGGGGGGTTGATTTCGTTCGAAAGACTCAGAAAGAGAGGGGGAATTTGGAAAAGGGTTCTGAGGGAGGCAGGGGGGAGTTTCACGAAGGAAAAAAAAAGAAAAAGAAAAAGAAAAAGAAAAGGAAAAAAGAAAAAGAAAAAGACAAGGGAAAAGGAAGGTAAATGAAGGATTCCGAATATGATATCTGTGCATTCATGCATCACGACATTGCATATATGTTTTGTTCTGTTCCGTTCCGTTCTGTTCTGTTAGGATATGCGAGACCTAAGTCGCATGTCTGATCTATTCTGTTCTGTTCCGTTCCGTTCTGTTAGGACCCGGGATCATGCATTGCACGATTAGATGAATGTTTCTGAGAATGTAGGGTTATCATGCATCATGTATATGGCATTGCATTTCATGCTCATTTCGCACGATTATGTGTTTTGATTGTTTTAAGAAGTTATGACCGTTATGCATTGTTTTAAGAAGTTCTGACCGTTATACGTTGTTTAAAAAGTTCTGGCCGTTATACGTGTTTGCGAAAACATGGACAGTCTATTTTCGTATTACAGTACGTATATGTATTTCACTACTGTCCTAGCATGTATGATCTCACAGGGCCTATGCAGGCAGGGTACCTACTGAGTGACGTTTTTGTCGCTCACACCGTTCGTTTTGTTTTGTCGTAGACGATTCAGGATATGATTACCCATGGGTGGGAGAAGATTCAGAGTGCGCTCAGTGGGACTCGTAGAGACTGTCTGGAGATAGACGATCAAGAAATAGAGAAGTTTATTTTATTTATTATTTCATTTGAGGACTTAGCTTAGAGATTTTATTTTAAGCACTTTACGATGTTGTTTAGAGGATCTTGACTTGATGTTGACTATATATAATTTTGGGGATTTTACTTTCGATTTAGGGTTTTAAGTTGATTTATTTTGCTTCCGCCACCGAATACTCTGTCGTTTTGATAAATGCAGGGGTTTCATACTGACGCCTTGTATATCCCTTAGTGGAATACGGCGGGCGTACCGGTTCTAACCCTAGGGTTCGGGACGGGGCGCTACAAACTTTGCCAAGGCGACTTCGGTATGTGCTTGACTTCTCTGTTTTATCTTCTTTTGATTCTTTCTATCATCGGTATAACTTCTTCCTGGCAATCTTCCGAGGTACGGCACTTCCAGGATACGTCAAGCTCAAGCTGCGAATTCCACAGCTCACTCTGGAGCACACGGTCCACACCACCATTTGCAGCAAGCACACATTTGTACTCAATTTTCGATTCATTTCATATCAATGACAGCAGTATAAATATGTACGCTTTTTCCTTCGCCAAAGTTTTATCCACAAGGGTGGTTTTACTTGGCAAGGTTTTAATGCGACATATCATATACGACTGGAGATATGTTATTATTAGTACGTTATTTCATTTATTCGCATACTCTGACGATTGTCATATGGTTTTCCTCCACCAAAAGTGAGGTTCATCATTAATAAAATATTTCGTTTTAAAAAAAACCATCATGTATATATATATATGGATATAGTATTGTATGTTATATTCATTCGGACATATACATATATTCCAAATCCATACTTGTTCATATGTGTGTGTGTCTATATATTTTTTTTGATGAAATACGGGCGGCACCATCCGGTTTTTTATTAATCATACCCTCACTTATAATGGAGGAATACCGTGGATATGTAATGCCTGTCTATATGGAAGACTCTCCCAAAAGATAAAGAACAGTTACAGCAATCCTGCAAATAAACGAAAGAAATACTTGTCTATATCTAATCAAACAAAAATGGAATTCAAAAAATATATATTGTTGGTGGCAGCAGTCAGTGCAAGGATGGGCGAGGGGTGGTAGTCCTTGACAGTGAGTCATATGAGAGTCCGGCAGCGAATAGCGTAGCAGAATCCAACAACAGTGTAGTATACGACAATAAAGCAATAGAGTAAAACACATGTTATATTCATATGGAAAGTAAAGAAAGTATAACATATCCAGCAAAATAATAGAAAAAATATACCACAGTCGCCTGCATCCAGCAATACAGGCAACTAAGGAAATAGTTGAGCCGTATAGACGTTGAAGGAGCATAGCTTAATGTGGGAGGACACCATGGTATGCATCCGAGCGCGGGTGTCGAAAAGAGGCAACATTGACATCCATATGCACATGACTATGAATATGTGCAGGGAGGGAACAGAAGATGGGATAGATATGCAAGCCCTGCGTGATCATGGAGGATTCTGCTAAGAAATGTGCGGGCTGATTAGTCTCTGTAGTGCCCCGGCCCGATACTGGCATCAGAACCAGTGCACCCGCCATAGTCTACTACGAGGACTACGAAGCGTCAAAGCAGATCAAGCGTATGTCATTCCTGACGTAAGATAAATCAGCGGATATGTCGTAAAATTTAAAACTTCACCAAAATCAATGTAACCAAAGAAATACAGCGGAAATAAAATGTGTTCAGTTAACGGTCTAACATATCCTCCACTACAACATAATAAACGAGTCTTCCAACTTAAAGAGAATAATCAAAAATCTATCTACTTCCATGACCATCATCCAATTGAGCCAACTCGCCATCGTCTTCGACAAATATCATTTCGTACTCTGGCTCACCTGAAAAGGAAATGGAGTATATGTTCTTAGCGAAAACATCGTCAGCAAGTAACCCGTCTATACATCTTACGGGACCACACACGACGAGTCACCAGTCTATAAGTCATTGCCCAAAATAAGGTGCTCGGATTAGCAAATAGCATCTTTATAACAATTCCTCAAGACAAATAAATCACATAAATGATACGCGGATACAAGAACAAACATGTAACTAAAATAACATACCATATAAACAGAACATAGGCTAGTCACATTTCTTGCATGCCAAATCTTATGCTTCGCGTATCATGATGCATGTATTTCTTCAAAACCACACATACATGCATATGACTTCCTTCGTAAATATGCTATGCATGTCATTTCACAAAACTTTTCATATTCTACGCGTAGCAGAACTTTATACCCTGTGGGTGATAAGTTCACAGCAAACAGAACTTTAAACCTCGTGCTGAAAGGACCACGACCCCATTACATATATCATATATCCGTGTTGATAGGTCCACGGCCCCATAAAATGCTTTATACCATGTTGTTGATTCACAGGTCACGCTTTTATACCCTGATATCGCATTTGCTTTTCGAAAACTTTAATCTTCTCTTGTAAACACATGTTCTTTCGCAAAGCAATTCTCATGTCAAATGCTAAGTGTTCATGTCATGATGCAGGATGCTCATGCAACTTCATATCAAACATGTAACATACACACACATCTTACATATCAAGTACATGATCTTGCACCTCGAACACTTTATGCTCGTACCTTTCTAAGTCTGTTCGTTTCACCAACTCACTTGGGATTCAATCTTATCCTTACTTAATCCAACTTAACATCTATTCCTCAAGTACACCTCAAATACCCTTGCATTTTATGATCAAAGGAAGAGAATAGAGTTATTACACGTACATATGGCGCCTAATGGGTCAAAAAGACTTCCAGTACACTTGGAACGCCTACTTGAGGTGCCTAAAGTGACATGAGGCGCCTATACTAGGCGTTCGAAATGTTTTGGAATTTGCTGGTATACATCGAATGTCTACATGAGGGGCCTTATGTGACATAGAACGCCCTTGGAGGCGTTCGAACTATTCTGGAATGTGCTGTGACACATCGAACACCTACATGAGGTGCCTTAAGTGACATGAAGAGCCTAATGTAGGTGTTCGAAGTGTTCTGGAATGCACTGAGACACATTGAACGCCTACTTTAGGCACCTAATGTGACTTGAAGCGCCTAAAGTAGGTGTTCGAAGTGTTCTGACGGTTCCAGAACTGCAATTTTCTGCAGTAACTTCTCTCCATCACCTTCCTCCTTCACCCCTTTCATGTTAAACACTTCAAGATCCATCTTACCATCTAGATTCATCATGTTTAACACACAACTAACATGAATTGATTCTTAAACATTTAAAATAATATCTACTCTAAACCTTCTATCACCCACAACTTTCAATATATATCTTCAAACTTTGCAACACAACAAGTCTATAACAATGCCATCATTAATCCTTCATCTTCCTGCAAATACTCTCAAAACAGCTAAGGTGTAGTTAATAAACTTAAGAACTTATACCAAGACAATGAACACGTCACATATAACACTTTTATGGGCATATTCAACAACAAAGATCACAAAATAACCATTTTCAGATATTGGCCCAAAGATCATGACTTTACTCAATCAACAACAACAATTACATATGGTAAAGCATTTAACATAACAAATCAAAGTTACTAATGTGTGATCCGGATTTGCGTAAAGAATATAGAAAGATTACTTGCCTTTGTTTCTAGATAGTCTTACGAGTGTACTGCAAGATTTCGGAAAAGGTTGAGCTTAGATTGACCGCTCTTACTTCCTTTTCTTCTTCTCTTCTTCTTCTTTCTCTTTTCTCCTCCCTTAGCCGTTTCCCCCTATCCCTTCTTGCCTTCTAACCGTTGGCACAATAGCCTAAGGGGAGTTACACTAAATTTTGTAACGCCCCCATCATTTAAGTGGGGAGGGCATTTTGGTAATTTTGCCTAATTTTCTTAATTCGCACTTTTAACCTTTTCTTTTATTTTTCTATATTTTATTTAACTAAGTCTCATAACCTATAAAATTAATTAAATTGTGTTTAAGGTTGAGTTCTAAATATTGAAAGTCGTGCTTAAAAGTTACGGGGCATGACATTCCACCCCCTTACAAAAAGTTTCGACCTCGAAACTTACGTACCTTAGTTGAAGAGTTGAGGATACTTTTCCCGTATCTGTTCTTCGAGTTCCCAAGTGGCCTCGCATTCTGTGTGGTTGCTCCACTGAACCTTCACATAAGGAATCACAATTTTCCTCAATACTTGGTCCTTCCGGTCTATGATCTTCACTGGTATCTCTTCATAAGTAACATCATCATTGAGTTCCAAAGGTTGTGCCTCAAGCACATGACTTGGATCCGTCACGTACTTCCTTAGTTGTGATACATGAAATATGTTGTGGACTTGTGCCAACACCGGAGGTAATGCTAACCTATATGCCAAGGCTCCTACCTTCTCAAGTATTTCGTAAGGGCCAATAAAACGGGGGCTTAGCTTGCCTTTTACTCCAAACATGATAATGCCCTTCGTAGGTGATACTCTTAAATAAACTTTTTCCCCACATTAAATTCGAATGGTCGTCGCTTGGAATCTGCCCAACTTTTGTTGCGATCATAAGCCGTCTTGAGTCTTTCCTGAATGATTTTCACCCTTTCTAGCATCTTCTCCATTAGCTCAGGTCCGGTGATGGTCCTCACACCGACTTCATCTCAATAAAACGAAGACCTACACTTCCTTTCATACAAAGCTTCAAAAGGGGCCATGTTAATTGCGCTATGGTAACTTTTATTATAAGAAAATTCCATTAGCTTCATCATTCCATCCTAACTCCCTTTGAAATCCAAAACGCAAGCCCTTAGCATATCTTGTAGAGTCTGAATAGTTTGCTCAGACTGCCTATCAGTTTGGGGATGATACGTCGTACTCAACCTTAATTCTTTACCCATGGCTTTCTGAAATGTTGTCCAGAACTTAGATGTAAACCGTGGGTCTCGGTCGGACACTATACTTACTGGAACACCATGCAAGCTAACAATATTCTCCATATATAGATTCACTAACTTGTCAAGAGACGATTCACTTGAGATGGGTAGAAAATATGCAGACTTGGTTAAACGATCCACAATGACCCAAATCATGTCATATCTACTCCTTGTCTTTGGTAAACCAGATATAAAATCCATAGTGACATGTTCCCATTTCCATTTTGGAATTTCCAATGGCATCAACAATCCACCAGGCCGTTGGTGTTCCTCCTTGACTTGTTGACAAACTAAACACCTCTCTATAAACTCCGCAATATGTCTTTTCATCCCGGACCACCAATAATATTGTTTGAGGTCTCTGTACATCTTGGTACTACCAGGATGTATTGATAGCCTTGAGCTGTGAGCTTCTTGCAAAATTTTCCTTCTAAGTTCGTCAACATTAGGTACACACAATCTTCCTCTAAACCATAGGCTCCCGTCCTCTTTGATCTGAAATCCTTCAACCTGATCATGTTTCATCCTTTCCGTTAACTCACTTAGGGTCTTATCATTCTTCTGAGCCTCTTTTACCCGGTCAATCAAACTTGGTGTGATGGTCAATGTTATCAAGACGTTCACCGTGGACTCCACCAAATCCAAACCAAATTTCTCTATTTCTCTTTCCAATGGTGATTGTCGTGCATGGCTGGATTTCCTGCTTAAAGCGTCCGCTACTTTGTAGGCCTTTCCTGGGTGGTAATGAATGGTTAAATTGTAATCTTTTAGTAACTCCAACCATCTCCGCTGCCTCATGTTTAATTCTTTCTGAGAGAATAAATACTTTAAACTCTTATGATCTGTGAATACCGCGCACTTTTCTCCATATAAATAACGCCGCCAGATCTTCAAGGCAAACACAACTGCGGCGAGTTCAAGATCGTGTGTTTTGTTCATAAGGCTTTAGTTGTCTTGAGGCATATGCGACGACTCGTTCGTTTTGCATCAAAACACAACCTAAAAACAAGGGATTAGACTAAACTTAATTGGTATACAAAGTCATAACCTTATGCTACAGTTTACTTACATAAACCATTTTTCGATGCATCGTTATAAATCACAAACCCATCAGTTCCGGAGGGTTGAGCCAACACTGGAGCTGTGGTTAATCTCTTCTTAAGCTCCGTGAAACTTTCCTCACATTCTGCCGTCCACTCAAACTTAGACTTCTTTTGAGTAAGGCGGCTGAGAGGCACTGCTATCCTTGAGAATCCCTCGACAAACTTTCTGTAGTAACTCGCTAGACCCAAGAAACTTCGCACTTCGGTGACATTAGTAGGTCTAGGCCATTCCGTGATAGCTTCCACCTTCTTCGGATTCACAGCAATCCCTTCCTCAGATATCACGTGACCCAGAAAAGCCACACTTCTTAACCAAAACTCACACTTGCTAAACTTAGCGTATAATTGCTTCTACCTCAAAATGCCTAGAACGGTCCTCAGCTGCTCAGCATGGGTTTGCTCGTCAGGAGAGTATACCAGAATATCATCTATGAATACCACTACAAATTTGCCCAACTGTTCCCGAAAGACGGTATTCATAAGATCCATAAAGGTCGCAGGTGCATTAGTTAAACCAAATGGCATCACTAAGAACTCATAGTGGCCATATCTCGTGCGAAAGGCTGTCTTTGCGATGTCCTCAGCCTTCACTCGTAGCTGATGGTATCCTAATCTGAGATCAATTTTAGAGAAGATCTTGGCGCCCTTAAGCTGGTCAAACAAATCCTTAATTCGTGGGAAGGGGTACTTATTCTTGATGGTAATTTTATTCAACTCACGGTAGTCGATACAGAGCCTCATGCTACCATCCTTCTTCTTCACGAATAGAACAGGTGCTCCCCAAGGTGACACACTAGGGCGGATAAACTTCTTGTCCAATAACTCCTGCAGTTGTTCCTTCAACTCTCTCAACTCTGCCGGAGCCATTCTATATGGGGCTTTAAAAATGGGTTCAGCTCCTGGAATCAAGTTTATCACGAACTCGGCTTCCCTCGGAGGTGGCACTCCTGGCAAATCTTCTGGAAACACATCCAGAAACTCGTTGACTACTGGAATTTTCTCAATAGATGGTACTTCATGAGTAACATCCATGGCATACACTAGAAATCCCTCAGCACCTTTCCTTAATGCTTTGCACGCCTGTGCAACGGACATATATACCTTCATGGGAAATTTCCTTCGTTCCGCTTCTCCTTGAAACATTACCTCTTCTATCTTAGCACTCTTGACTGTCACTTGCTTCAATCGACAATCAATATTGGCATGATACTTGGCCAACCAGTCCATTCCTAATATAACGTCAAAGTCATACATCTGAATAGGATCAGTGTTGCAGAGAACGTTTGTCCTTCAAACTCTAATTCGCAATCCCGGTACTGCTGGTACGAAACCATAATTTGATCTCCTGCCGCTTGAACACGGTACGGAGTTTCTAACCACTTAGGCAGATTACCAAGGTGCTTAGTGAATCTCTTTGCTACAAAGGAGTGGCTTGCGCCACTTTCGAAAAGCACGTTGGCAGGTATCTTATTTACTAAAACTGCACCTAAGACCATATCGAGTTTAACACAGAGAGTTAAGCATGTAAATACTTAATTCAATAAGGATTTAAACTTAATTTAAATGGTACCTGCTACTACATCGGTAGCCTCCTGCACATCAGTGTCTGTCATGATATGTACACAGGCATTTGCTCATGGCTTCACCCTCAGCTGTTGAGATGCTTCTCCCGGAGTATTTTTCTTCATCTCTGGACAGTCCGTACTCATATAGAAGGGGTGTGGCCACATCTACCTTTATCTCTTCAGGCACTTGCACTAACCGGAAACGTTTCTCCACCTCAGCCAACAAGTGCTGAGCCTCCTCAAGATCAGTACATCCTCCAAACTCCGAAACTCTCATCTTCCTCATCTCTCTGTAGAAGAACCGGATATTGTGTTGCGGTGGTGGAGGAGGCAGAGGTTGCTGCTGCTGCTGCTGAGCAAAGCCTTGTGCAATCACCGTTAGTGCATCAGTGAGCACCTGGGGTAAACCACTTGTAATGGCTGGTTCTCCTGTCTGTTGTCAGAGTTTCTTGTGTTCTCTCTTCTTGGAGGCATTTTCTCTGAAAGGTGAGCATTCCATTAGCAATCAGTAGATACAAGATGTTTTCAAAAGCTTGAATGCGTAAGGATGGGTGGGGATATGAGATTAGATAATAAGAGCGCTTGCACACACCCAACCCTGATCATACTTAAACTCTAAAGAAATCAGCACTTATAACTAAGGATCAAACTTAAGAGATAATCACATCTTAAATTGCTAAAAGATCATGAACCTAAGTTTCCGAGATAGATCTGAAGCCTAGGCTCTGATACCACCTGTAGCGCCCCGGCCCAATATTGGCATCAGAACCAGTGCACCCGCCGTAGTCTACTACGAGGACTACAAAGCGTCAAAGCAGATCAAGCGTACGTCATTCATGACGTAAGATAAACCAGCGGATATGTCGTAAAATTTAAAACTTCACCAACATCAATGTAACCAAAGAAATATAGCGGAAATAAAATGTGCTCAGTTAACGGTCTAACATATCCTCCACTACAACATAATAAACATCGAGTTTTCCAACTTAAAGAGAATAATCAAAAATCTATCTACTTCCATGACCATCATCCCATTGAGCCCACTCGCCATCGTCTTCGACAAAGATCATTTCGTACTCTGGCTCATCTGAAAAAGAAATGGAGTATCTGTTCTTAGCAAAAACATCACCAGCATGTAACCCGTCTATACACCTTGCAGGACCACACAGACGAGTCACCAGTGTATAAGTCATTGCCCAAAATAAAGTGCTCGGGTTAGAAAATAGCATCTTTATAACAATTCCTCAAGACAAATAAATCACATAAATGATACACGGATACAAAAACAAACAGGTAACTAAAATAACATGCCACATAAATAGAACATAGGCTAGTCACATTTCTTGCATGTCAAATCTTATGCTTCGTGTATCATGATGCATGTATTTCTTTAAACCCACACATAGAACCCATGCATATGACTTCCTTTGTAAATATGCTATGCATGTCATTTCACAAAACTTTTCATATTCTTCGCGTAACAGAACTTTATACCCTGTGGGTGATCAGTCCACAGCAAACAGAACTTTATACCCTGTGCTGAAATGTTCACGGCCCCATTACATATATCATATATCCGTGCTGATAGGTCCACGACCCCATAAAATACTTTATACCCTGCTGTTGATTCACAGGTCACGCTTTTATACCATGCTATCGCAGGTGTGACTTTTATACCCTGCGATCAACCAACAGCCATAGTTTGCTTTCCGAAAACTTTAGTCTTCTCTTGTAAACACATGTTCTTTCGCAAAGCAATTCTCATGTCAAATGCAAAGTGTTCATGTCATGATTCAGGATGTTCATGCAAACTTCATATCAAACATGTATCATACACACACATCTTACATATCAAGTACATGATCTTGCACCTCGAACACTCCATGCTCGTACCTTTCTAAGTCCGTTCGTTTCACAAACTCACTTGGGATGCAATCTTATCCTTACTTAATCCAACTTAACATCTATTCCTCAAGTACACCTCAAATACCCTTGCATTTTATGATCAAAGGAAGAGAATAGAGTTATTACACGTACATAGGGCGCCTAATGGGTCAAAAAGACTTCCGGTACACTTGGAACGCCTACTTGAGGTGCCTAAAGTGACATGAGGCGCCTATACTAGGTGTTCGAAATGTTCTGGAATATGCTGGTATACATTGAACGACTACGTGAGGCGCCTTATGTGACATCGAATGCCTTTGGAGGCGTTCGAAGTATTCTGGAATGTGCTGTGACACATCGAACGCCTGCATGAGGTGCCTTATGTGACATGAAGAGCCTAATGTAGGTGTTCAAAGTGTTCTGGAATGCACTGGGACACATTGCTTGAAGTGCCTAAAGTAGGTGTTCGAAGTGTTCTGACGATTCAAGAACTATAATTTTCTGCAGTAACTTCTCTCCATCACCTTCCTCCTTCACCCCTTTCTTGTTAAACACTTCAAGATCCTTACCATCTAGATTCATTATGCTTAACACATAACTAAAATGAATTGATTCTTAAACATGTAAAATAATATCCACTCTAAACCTTCTATCACCCACAACTTTCAATATATATCTTCAAACTTTCCAACACAACAAGTCTATAACAATGCCATCATTAATCCTTCATCTTCCTGCAAATACTCTCAAAACATCTAAGGTGTAGTTAATAAACTTAAGAAATTATACAAAGACAATGAACACATCACATATAACCCTTTTATGGGAATATTCAACAACAAAGATCACAACATAACCATTTTCAGATATTGGCCCAAAGATCATGACTTTACTCAATCAACAACAACTATTACATTTGGTAAAGCATTTAACATAACAAATCAAAGTTACTAATGTGTGATCCTGATTTTTCCCTTTATAAGAACATAGGGCCTATATAATCAAAATTTGCGTAAAACATACAGAAAGATTACTTGCCTTTATTTCTAGATAGTCTTACGAGTGTACTGCAAGATTTTGGAAAAGGTTGAACCTAGATTGGCCGCTCTTACTTTCTTTTCTTCTTCTCTTCTTCTTCTTTCTCTTTTCTCCTCCCTTAGCTATTTCCCCCTATCCCTTCTTGCCTTCTAACCGTTGGCACAATAGCCTAAGGGGAGTTACAATAAATTTTGTAACTCCCCCATCATTTAAGTGGGGAGGGAATTTTGGTAATTTTGCCTAGTTTTCTTAATTCTCACTTTTTACCCTTTCTTTTATTTTTCTATATTTTATTTAACTAAGTCTCATAACCTATAAAATTAATTAAATTGTGTTTAAGGTTGACTTCTAAATATTGAAAGTCGTGTTTAAAAGTTACGGGGTATGACAGTCTCCCTATGTGTGTGTCATCCGAAGTGAAGGGCATCTAATAATAAATGAAGCCGCTGTAGATTCAGTGCTAGATGCAAAGGTGGAGAAGTGAAGAGCTGAGTTAACTTCGAGCAATCAACCTCAATGAGTAAGCAAGCGGAGTAGTGTAAGTAATATAGCAAGGCTATGTAGACTCCCTGGCCTCAACATGTAACGGGAAATTAAGGCATAGTGGAAAGGATATGGCATGCACAAATGTACCAGTAGAGTCATGTAAAATGGCGCCTCCACCTGCCGCAGACTGTCCGATGGTTGCATCTGTATTAAGCTTAAACTACCATGTTGGAGGGGGGATCCACCGAACAACCCGAAGTCAACTAGTACGCAGGAGTGGTGAGAGTCCGGCCTGAATAAAATTTAGGAGGTTCGCCGCTATCTTTGAGCCAGACCTAGATTTCGTCCACAAGAAAATATCTCGACGAAAAGAGTGTATAACAAAACGCGGTGACCATGTTGCATCATCGAAAACAATAGCTCCATACATCTTCCAAATATGCCATAGAAGTATTCCCGGATAAATAATCTGGACTTCCCCCAAAAACTTCTGTGAACCTCTAGTCCAAAGCATCAACAGATAAGATCTTCAATACGGGAGGATGGGGGCAGAACGTCTAATAAAGCCCCAAAATAGAACCATAGAAAATGTACCTTTGGACATATGAAAAGATATGATCAACCGAGGTTGTTGCTGACCAACAAAACAAACATCTCGATGGTAAAGCCATAGTGAACCGCATGAGATTATCCAATAGGGAAGGGCTCCATGATATAATTTCCATAGAAAGATCTGGATAGCTAGCCCTTGAAGTTTTCTCCAAATAAAAGTATGTGATAGCAGGAAAGCATGTGATAGTCGTGCAATGTCACAAGCATATCTCAATGTGAACTCGGGTGAAGAGGTTCGGCAAAGTGGAATGCTGCCTGTCATATCTGCGTGATTGGAACAAAAGGCATGTATTTGACAAATGCGTTTCCATCCTGCCGAGTCGTAAAGGCATGGTTGGTAATCTCCTCGGCCACCGTAGCATGCACCTATGTACTTGCCTCATAAAGTCTCACTCTGAAGATACATGGTCCAAAGTTTACATGAAAATGCATCTTGTATACTCCCCAAGTGGTGGATGCCAATACCGCCTTCCAATGTAGGATAACACACACGGTCCCAGGACACCCAGTGGTGTTGGCTTGCTCCCAGAAAAATCTAGTAAAATGGCCCTCTATAAGTCTGACTGCGCCTCGTAGGATGCGTTTGCCTGCCATAACATGAATAGGCATAGAAGAGAGAACTGAGCAAATAAGAACTAAGTGTCCTGCAGACCCCAAAAGCCTCTGCTGTCAACTGCCCTATGGAGTCAATATGATGTAGAAGATCAGTACAATGTTGTGTGTGCGTCATACCCTTATGTAGATAGGAACCTGAATACGTTAATGGAAAAGTAGTATGATGCATGTCCAGTAACATAACCAGGGACCGACGAGTAGGGGCTGTGATGCGAGAAGAGAAAGCCACACTGCTTTTATGCCAATTGACTGCCTGTCTTAAAACCTGTTCATACAATGTGAGAAACGGCTTAAACCACTGGAGGTTTCTGCAATTAGCAACCAAAAAAATAAATTGTCCACACATGATAAATGAGAGACGACAAACAAGATTGTTGAGTTACCGACTAAAGCCTTCTACGGCAATAATAAAGAGTATAAGAGGCAGCGGATCACCCTGCTTTACCCTATGTGTAGTCTTAAAGAAGCCACTAGGTACCCCATTTATCAGGATGGAGAAATATGTACTGCCAAGATGATTAAGGACTAAAGTGATAAAGAGGTCAGAAAAACCAAATCGATAAATGATAGGGCATAAAGACTTCCAACTGATGCGATCAAAAGCCTTAGTCATATCAAATTTTACAATAACATGTGATGCATGATCAAACCAAAGGACCATCTCATTTCCTAATAGTATATGCTCAGCAATGTCGCGACCCTTTTGAAAACCCGCCTGTTCTGGAGAGATAATGCGTGAAAGTATGTCTTGCAATCGTGTGGCGATTATGTGGTTTTGTATTTTACTCATAAATTTTGATAATGCTATAGGTCGGTAATCCGCAAATGAGCACTGGATGTAGCCTTTTGGTAAAAGAACCAGTAAAGTATGTGCCATGGCTTTATGTAATGGGAAACCTAAAAAGAACTCCTCTACTGCCTTATATACATCGGCATTAATTATCTCCCAGTAGGTGCGAAAGAAACATCCATTATAGCCATCAGGCCGGCAGCACTTTGAGGGTCAAGATCCCATATTGCCTGCTTAACCTCATCCTCTGTAGGCATTTTAGTAAGATGTATATTATCACCTGCGGACAACAGCTGAGGTATACAGTCTAACAATGTAGAGTCATCCAAGGTTTACTGCCCGGCAAATAGAGTGGTATAATAAGACACAACTGCTTGTTGAATGTCGACCTATGTATCGCATAGTGTACCATCCGCAAGTTCAACTTGTCGAATTACTTGACGTCGATGCCTATCTTTCATATCTATATGGCACATGATTATACTTTGCATGTGACGAAAAAGAAGGAGTGCGATGAGATATAACATGTGGTATACTAGTTGTCTTCTTAGAGTATACAATCATCTTAAATGCATGTGGTTGTTTAGACAGAGATAGAACAAAGTTCGTAGACTGGTTTTGTACCTTATTATCTTTAACATACCCTAATCCGGTTTTATCATTTTCATGCTTTTGAGAGGAAATAAGATGATCTAACATGCAAGTTCCTGTGTCGAATTGTTTTACTGTCTTTTCTAAGTCTGCTTTTTGTGATTTCAAATTTGAAATCTCAGCTTTCATTTCATTATTCTCGGATGTCAAAGATGAAATTTCAGACTTTAATGAATTGATCATGCTAGACGACTCTTCTTTTGAATCATTTAATTGAGATACACGATTTGTGTTAAAAGATTCTAACAATTTCTTATCTTCAATTAAACGTTTCTTTTCTTTTACACGAGTGTTAGCAAACTTATGTAACTCAAGATATTGAACATACAAATCATGATAAGATGGTTCAGAATCCGAATCAGAATCAGAATTTACCTCACTATCAAAAAGTAGAAGCCTTTGGCTTGACATATCTTCTTGCTCGGTTTGGTGGCCAATGTATGCAATCTCACAAAGATTATTTTATCTTCTTGTTGTGAGTAAACATGGCTCTGATACCACTTGTAGGACCTGTATAGAACCACTAGAAGGGGAAGGTTAAATAGTGAGTGCGGAAAAATTGGTTTTTAGAACTTTTTGTTACCAATTACTCACTTTTGAAAACATGTTCTGTTTTCAGACTTGGTTTTTGATTAGTTGAATGATCAAGTTGTAGAACTCCAAAAACTGTGAAATTTGATGACAACGTACTCTCAAATGTTATGAATGTATCATAAAAATTTCAGATTAAAATTCAAAATGTAAGGCCTTGCAAAACCGTTTTTACTCAGACTATGTCAATGTGACAGATATTGTTCCTTAAAATGCAAAATTTATTCCTATTTAATGACAACTCTAAATGCTCTGAAAATTTTGTGGAATGACCCTTAAGATGTATACTTTAAAGATTTGAAACGGTTTTTCAAAATTCCTTTGATAAGTATATCAACCACGTTGATGTTCTCAACCTTTTCAAATCTGAAAATCAGATTGCACTAGTCTCAGAACTATGAATGTTTAGATGACTTATACTTATCCAAATTCAAGGAAACTTGTCTCAAATGAAACCTAAGATCTTTTGCTATGTTCTGCAAAGTTTGATGATTTTTTAAACGAACCGAAAGTAAAAGTGCTGAAAAATAAGGACACTAAGATTTTTATACTGGTTCAGTCAAATCGACCTACTCCAGTCTTCAAGGACACCTTCCTCGGTATTCACTAAACACAAAAACACCTTAGAACAAAGGTGGCTATATTTATACACTAACTCCTTCAATATCCACCCCTCTTACAATGAACAAACAAAAACAACCAACACAAATACCATCACACTAATGAAGGTTTGATCACGCCTTGAACAACTTGTACAAGAATGGGATGTATACTGATGGTAAAATCAAAGCCTATACAGAATGTAGAAAGTAGATATGATAGGCTTGAGACTATGAGCAAGAGAAGAGAATAGGAGAAGAAGAGAAGTCGTGCTTGAACTTGATTGAATATGGACTGTTGGCTTGCATTGTCTTAAACACCTTGCCTTCTTTCATAGCACTGGACGCCCCCTAGCTGAATTCTTCCTTAAAATTTGTATTGAATACCCTTGAAAGATGCCTTGTATAACTTTTTGACACACCCTTGCTTACTTGGCAAAATGTTATTGGACAAACGATTTGTCTTTGCCTAGTCGTCACTCCATAATAGGGCTTCCATCGTCTACCTTGGCACTAATAATATGACCTGTATATTTAAAATACAAATCTGAAACACATATCAAAAATCACATAAATTAATTGCCAATCAATCAAGATGTGATTGTCCCTCAATTTTTGGAAGAAATTTGAAGACGATTATGAACAAAATCTGCCAAGCATAAAACATGTGCTTAAAACTACAACACTTTGTTTGATTTTGAATTCCTTCATTAAGTGTCTTGTCTTCTTCAATGTCACAATCACTTGTGTCTCATCCTCCACCAATCAAAGTGTCAAACAAGCCCCACCTAAGCTCCAAATCTGTTGAAAATGGCATGTACATACTCAGCACCATGTGCTGAAATTGTTTGTGTATTTTTGACACATAATGATGCAATACCTTCACACATATAATAAATATAATAAATTTTAATCAACCCTTAAATTGTTTTACTAGAATAATCCAATGTGTCTTAGATGTGTAAAAAGTGTGTAGATACATGTTACACATAAAGAAAAAATCCCATGTAGGATAAGTGTCAAAGTTTTGACTTCCGTCAATTATGTGATTCTTCTCCTATTAGTTTCAAACATCTTAGACATGTAAAATATGTTATGTCACACATAACATACATAATATAAAGTGTATTTTCAGCTCCACAAGCTGAGAACAAAAAGGGCCCATGTGATGAAAAACTTTGGAAAGGAAGGCACCACTGGCAATCTTGGCCCTCAGTATGTCGTGAGGTTGAAGTTGGTGGTCTTGAATTCGTAGCCTTTCAATTGTTCAAAAATCATATGATTGCCAACTTTGGTGTAAATACTTCCAATCAAACACACTATGGTCTGAATTCAGCAGAGCCAAGTACGGCCAACGCTCCTCCATCTATTCACATATTTATGACTCATCAACATGGAAGCGAATTTGCAAAATAAACTCATATATGGAGTTACATACTATTCGGACACATGATATGCTCCATTGGATACCGGATTCAAATGGACAATTTTCTATACGCTCAGCCTGCTCACTAATCGCCAATCAAGATCCAAGAAAAGTCGAGACACATTACATTTGGTGGAAATCCTCATATCCAGGGCAAAAAATTTTCCTATGGCGACTATGGAACAACTCGCTACCATTGGTAAATAATTTACACTGCTGGCTCATCTCAATGCCATCAAAATGTATTTTTTGCCGACATCAGCACGATCATCAAGATCATGTCTTTCTGCATTGTTCAAAAATACGGCCACTATGGATGGATACGTCAATCACATTCTCGGGTCCAATGCCACAATCGAGCACAATCAAAGCGCATCTCTTACATTGGTGGAACACTTTCTCGTCGACATCTATGACCGGTCAATTACGAGTAATAGTACCTTCGCTAGTAACTTGGGAGATATGGAAGTCATATGTAGCATGTCGATTTGGAGACGAGAATTTCATCCCCGAAAAATTACATACAAAGGTAAAGACTGCTATCTACACATGGTGTGCTGCAGTGAATGGGAAGAAATTTGCCACGAATATACCTCACCTAGTCCAACAACAATATTCGCCACCAATCCGATCAAGGCGATTGACCATCGTCCGTTGGCAATTTCCACCATCTGGAAAGCTAAAACTAAATATTGATGCATCAGTTGGACAGCGACTAGTAGCGGGAGCAGCGATTTTGCACTCGTCCCATGGTCAGTTCATATCGGCTGTTTGCTTTGCACTAGCTTTGGTGACTCCACTACGAGCGGAACTGCAAACCATGACATATGCGTTGATCTACTACGCATAACAATATGACAGCATTATCGTAGAAACCGATTGCCAAATGATGGTGACACTTCTGGCGGAAACTCAGTCTGTTACATGCTTATTATCCACGGATATCGTGCGTGCTAAACAATTCCTCAGTCTCAACCATACAACCCTACAATACTGCCCACGTGAATCGAACTCTCCTGCACACAGATTAACACGATATGGTTACAGAACGGCAGTCTTACGCACTTACGGCTTCAATCAAACACTTCCAAGTGAAGTACGTGGTGCTTTACTCATGGATCTTCAGCTACCGGCCCTTCGTCATTGACAAATGTTGTACGCTACATCGGCTCTATCCCCTTGTCGTTGCCTGTGTTACTGCGCACAGGCAACGCTGGTGCATTTTCCTTCTATGTTTTACTTCATTATATCCGTGCTGCTCAACATTCTATTTTACTATACATCTCTTTGTCTGATGCCTATGTTTCTTTGGTTATGGTTGACAACAATGCTCCTATCATTGATGATGATATTCACACACACCAAAGTCTCATGCCAGTATAACCGGAAGATGTCATTCGGGAGCAACCATAAGCTGTCGTCGCCCTGGCTTGAATTTAGCCAGGGCGACTGGGGTATGCATTTGGTTATTACTTATGTAATCATTTCTTGCTTCATTGCCATGATGATAACTGCTTCCTTGCTTTTCCATGAGGTACATCTCAACGTGGATCCAACAGTACCAAGTCAATATCCATTATCGAATTCAAGCGATCAACAACTCCATCGGAACAATAGCGTCTTCTACTACACTGCCATTGCGATGATACCTCCATGTTTCCATAGCTTTCGTATCAATGACAACCGTATAAATATGTACGCTTTTTCCTTCGCCAAGGTATTGTCCACAAGGGTGGTTTTACTTGGCAAGGTTACGACTGGAGATACACCATTATACGAATTCTATTTCACTTATTCTCATACGATGACGCTTGTAAATGATGCTTGTAATATGGTTTTCCTCCGCCATAAGTGAGGCTTCTCAATAAATAAATTTTCTTTCAATATATATATATATATATATATATATATATATATATATATATATCACATATATATATATATATATCACATATATATATATATATCACATATATATATGTGACGTGTGTGTGTGTGAGAGAAAGTGATGAGAGGACTTTCCATTTCAATTTTATTGCCAAGTAGTTGTTTCCAAATATGTCTCTTTAAGCTCTTCATTTAATGAACTAGTCAGTTCATCTGCTTAAGCACTTCATTAAATGAACCACTTTAGTTCATTTAACATGGCACCTGAAAATAGTAGAAACACAACAAATGTTTGCCATATGATGTAATCTTTAACGCTTTATGGCACGTTAATACAACAACAATATATATAAACATGTAAAGCATATTTATCACTTACGCATGTCATGTAATACTTAAATCATACATTTCAGAAACACGTAACATTTAAATTGTGCATTTTCAAATACTCAAATCCCGGTCTCTCAACAGGCTCATGAAAATGCTCATGTTGTTCCTCTCACATTTCTTACTCGCACCAATTTGGAAACTCGTCCCACCACCACAACTCCCCCGATGCACAACCCATCAGATATAAGCCAGGTTCCCCAGCCTGCTACATCTAGTCTTTATATTTCTCTGTTGCAGGATATTCGTTTGCTAAAAGTCGACAAGGAGGATGTATTTTTATTAAAGCAGTCTCAGGATGACCCTGAGGATTGCCAGTATTCGGACTCAAATGTGGGTCATTTTGATGAACAGTTGCCCCTATTTGGCTAGCAGGATCGTAAAGATTTCTGCCACAAAATGCGTAGTAATTCAGAGACTATAGGAAGGCAGTTGGCCTCACATACTGTGCTATCTGATGATGACACGATCTTGGATGCTCTATTCGAGAATTCAGAAGTGGACCGAGATGGATTTCGACCTGTTCCTTCTCGTCGTCGCCGACGTGCTAAGAAAGACTTGCCTCTCTGTCCTCCTTCAAATGTGGTGACTCCTAGTGTGGCTCGTGGGCAGACTATTTCCTCACATGGTTCTTCTTTTACTTGTTCTCCATGAATGTGATCACATGGAATGTAGGTGGTATCCGTACATCTATAATCCGTCTCATAGCTGTGTTGTATGATCATCGCGTAGACCTTTTAGTTCTTATTGAGCCTAAGCAGCAAGAATCCAGGATATAGTTTTATCGCATGAAATTAGGTTTTAGGCAAGCTCTTGTTACATGTGATGGCAATATCTGGATTTTTTGGTCGACTGCTAGCCTGTATTTCTTGAGCATTGAACATGGTCAGCAGGCTTCTTTACTCCGTCATCTTTGGCTACATATGTGACATTCCCTTGCCTGTACTGTGGTATATGGAAGGCATACTAATCATGATCATAAACCATTAAGGGAGTCTCTTATTTCTCATTATTAGTGTACTGCAGATCCTTGGATTATAGGTGGTGATTTTGGCACATTCTTACGCCATGATGAGCACCGTGAGCGAACCTCCCCAACACTACGCTCCCTCGCAGATTTCAACAAATGTGTTCATCACTATCATCTGTAGGAACTTCCTACCTTAGGTTCTTTGTTTACATGGGCACGAGGAAGTGGTTTAAATTGTGTCCAATGTCATCTCGACAGAATGCTCTGTAACACCGGTTTTGTTGATTATTTTTCCGATGTAGTGGTGCATCATCTACCGTGGGTTTCCTCTGATCACTCTCCCTTTTTCCTTTCGTGTGTACTGAAATCTGACAAACCGCCTATACCTTTTCGGTTTCTGAATGCATGGGCTTCACATGCAGATTTTCTTACATATATGGCAGCGTCTTGGAAGCAATATCCGACGGTTGAGGGAATGCGAGGTATATATAATAAACTCTGTCTTCTAAAACAAGATCTCCGGAGATGGAACAAGGACGTCTTTGGTAATATTTTTAGTCGCATAGCTGATGCCGAAAAGGATTTTCTTTGTATAGAGACTGCATATGACCGTGCACCATCGGTTGAGACTCGCAAATCTTACTCTCTTGCGTATGCCCAATTACAACGGGCAACATTGAGCAGGTAGCTTTCTGGACCCAGAAAGTGAAAATATGTTGGGCATCGGAAAAGCTAACACTTCATGTTTTCATGCTTTGGTCAAGGATCGATACAGACATCAAAAAATCCGCCAATCGAATTCCAATGGAACCGTATATGTTGAGCATGCGGATTTAGGTCATGCAGCAGTAGATCATTTTCAGAAGTTGTTTACTAGTGAGCCCGTTGAAAACGTCAATGCTTTCCTTCAGCATATTCCTCAGCTTGTGTCTACTGCTGACAATGACAGGCTCTTAAACATTCCTCACATGGATGAAGTCAAGCAAGCGATATGGCAAAATAGTGCAGCAGGTCCTGATGGATTCAATGGCTATTTTTTTCGTACTTGCTGGAAGGTATTGAAAATTGATGTTCTCTGCGCGGTTCAGGAGTTTTTCTTAGGCGTCCTTGCACCGCAGGTTATGCTTTCATCTATTTTCACTCTTATACCCAAGATTTCCTTACCACAGACATATGCAGATTTTCGGCCTATATGTCTCTCAAATGTTATCAGTAAAGTCATCATCCGTTTGCTTGCTACTCGACTATCTATTTTACTCCCCTCCATAATCTTTGCAGAACAAATTGGTTTTCTTAAAGGACATGACATTAGTGAACATGTTCTTATTGCCAATGAAATGACTCGTCTTCTGGACATAAATACACGGGGTGCAAATGTGCTAATTAAGCTTGATATGGCCAATGCGTTTGATATGATGAATTGACAATATTTGGAGGTCTTAATTCGAAAGTTGGCTTTGTTGACCGTCTAATCAAACTCGTTATGAACACTATGCGGTGTTCAAAGCTATCGATCTCAGTCAACGGGAAGGTATTTAGTTTCTTTTCACCCTCGGATCGAGTGAAACAAGGAGATCCTTTGTGCCCACTATTATTTATTCTTTGTTCCGAGGGCTTTAATCGTGGGCTTAAGCACCTCTTTCGCATTGGTGCCCTTCATGATTTTAACATAGGTCATGTGCTGGGGGTCTCTCATTTGGCTTACGCGGATGACTTACTAATTTTTCTAAATGTCTCATCAGATAATTTGTGGACTTTTCAAACCTTTATGTGCTCTTATCAACGTGCATATGATCAGTTGGTTAACTATACTAAAAGTCAGTTTGTTGTAAGTTTATATGCCTCCTCTAGTAGGCTGTTTGCTAATAGGAACATCTTGGGCATGCGTCTGTCTAGTCTCCCTATTAAGTATCTCAGCTCATATTTATACCGAGGGGTCAACGCGTGACATATTGCCAGTCGCTCTTGCAACATTTTGACTCTAAGTTAGCAGGATGGGCTCGTCAGTTACTCTCTATTGGGGGATGGTTAGTGCTGCTAAAGTCTGTTCTAACCTCGTTACCTTTGCATATTATGGATGTGGCAAGGCTGCCAAAGAGTAATAAATGTGATTGATCGAAAAATGGCAGCATTTATTTGGGGTGCCCGAAATCACTGGTATCTTGGAGCCAACTTTGCACTCTAGAAAGCAGATGGAGGTTTGGGGATCCGCAGCCTCAAGGCGCTGCAACACTCATATGACTGCAAACTTTGGTGGATTTTTAAAACCAAACAGTCACCTAGGGCACAATATATGCGAGACAGGTATGCTATTCAAAATGGTTATGTTCCTCAAATTTATTACCCACTGGGCTAGAAACGTATATGTTCTATTCATGCGTTTTGCCTTGATCACACTACCACAAGTGCTACAATGGCGTGGACAACATCCTCTATAGGTCAGTTTTCCTTGCGCCAAGCATATGCGGATACACGGGTTACTTGCCCACTCTTTTTCTCACATAAGTTCATTTGGTGGAAGTCACTTCCTAATTTTGCAAGTATATTTATGTGGAGGTTGTTTCACAGTGTTCTCCCACTAGAAGATAACTTACGGTGCTTTATTCAGATTTGCCCATCTATCTGCCCATTTTGTAAATTATCTTCGGCAACTTTAAATCATCTCTTTCTTCAGTGCACTCATATAAATGACGTCTGGAACCAATTTTTGTTGACTTTTTAGATGGCCCACTCCCCAGTTTTCTTTCTATACGGACATATTTACTGAAATGGTGGTTGTCCTCCTCTTCACACACACTTATAGGGAAATACCGCATTATTGCATCTTCTCTTCTCTGCTGGACCATTTCGAAAGTCTATGCTAATGTTACTTTTGGCAGGGCAGAACTATCAACGCAGTGTCTTTACACCTTGGCTCACCAAGCGTGTTATACTTGGGGAATCCACACTATCGGGAAAGAAATATGTTGTTAATATACCTAATCTAATTCATCAGGCATTTTCTCCATTCATGAAAATTCCGAAGGTTAAACTGGTGAAATGCCAGCTTCCTCCGTCTGGTAAATTAAAGTTGAACGTATATGACGCTGCCGGAAAACAAATGGCTTCAGCAGGTGCGATATTAAGGGATCATTGTGGTCGTATGGTGTTGAGAAAAAGGGGGTTGAGTGATTACAAAATGCATGATTTAAATAACCTGTACTAAATAAATGCATGGGACGTTTTATGACTTGACACGTTTTTGCATAAAACCTGTCGTATATAGTTCATATATATTGTAGTCATACTAACGAGCCATGAAGCTTTAAAGCTTACATCAAATGGCGAACATTTGTTGTGTTTGAACTATTTTCAGGTGCCACCATTAATGAACTAAACTAGTCCACTAAGTGAAGTACTTAGTTAAATGAACTAAGTAGTTCATTAAATGGTGATAGAACCAAAACACTCACCTGTCAATATTACTCGATATGCTTTAGATTTTGGTATTTCAAATTCTTTTGCCTCTAAGTCAGAACGCATCTGGGTTTTTTGGCGTGACACAGATTTTCAGTTGCTTGCGGTGCAAGATGATGATCAAGTGCTACATTTTACATTACAGTTTCGGCCAATGCAGTATTCTTTTATCCTGTCTATTGTTTATGGCAAACATACTATCCTGCAAAGACGTGCACTATGGAGTTCTATATATTCCTTTTCAGACGCGTCCACACTTCCTTGGATTCTTGGAAGAGATTTTAATACATTTCGCAGCCTATCTGATCATGAAGGCCGATCACATCCGTCTCTTTCTAGTCTACAAGATTTTAATGATTGTATTGAGTCGTGTGGTTTGATGTCTCCACAATTTCTTGGGTCTAAATTTACTTGGACAGATGGTAGAGGTTTGGGCAGAGTACGTCGCCGTCTGGATTAGTTATTTATAAATTCGGCTTTACAGGATACATTTGAGGACTGTCAGCTCACGCATCTGCCCCGCGTCACATCTGATCATACGCCTTTGTTATTTAAATGCCGTATTTCTCAGTCATCAGGACGTCGTACCTTTCGTTTTTTGGATGCATGGTTGCTTCATCCAGACTATCAACATTATATCAAGAATGCTTGGGCGAGTTATCCTACCACGGGAGGCATGTATGGTTTCTACTCTAAATTATCCAGTTTAAAGCGCGACATTCAACGTTGGAACAAAGAGATCTTTGGTAATATTTTTTCTAATGTTCAGCAGGCAGAATCGGTCCTTTCGCATGCAGAACGGGTCTGGGATGAGACCCCTACTGAAACAAACCGAATTCAATATCATAAAGCAAAAGCTGATTATCTCCAAGCATCTTCATATGAATTACGGTTTTGGAAGCAGAAATCACGGGTCAAATGGTTACAGGAGGGTGACGCGAATACACATTATTTCCATTCAATTGTAAAAGGGAAGCGTTTACAATTGCGAATTCAACAAATTCATGATGCTAATGGTGTTCTCTATACAACACAAAATAACATTATGGCTGAAGCAGTATCTTTTTACAAAACACTATTTGCCCGTGAGCCTACACATTCTTATGAGGACATCCTCTGTCACATTCCCCGGGTGGTATCTTCGGAAGATAATATGCACCTCACGCGATTACCCATGGAACCCGAAATCAAAGAGGCAGTTTGGCATTTAGATCCTACTAGCGCAGCAAGACCTGATGGTTTTAATGGACAGTTTTATAGATCATGTTGGTCAATCATCCATACTGACGTGGTAAAAGCAGTACAAGAATTTTTTCTGGGTATCCCTCAGCCTAGAGTGATGGCTTCTGCGTTAATTACACTGATTCCTAAGAAACAATCTCCTGCTACATTCAGTGACTTCAGACCAATCTGTTTGACAAACTTTCTGAGTAAAGTGTGTACCCGTATCATTGCTAGCAGATTGGGCGATATCATTTCAAGGCTAATTTCTCCAGAGCAAACCGGTTTCCTCCCAGGCTCTGACATCTCAACGCAAGTTCTTATGGCTCGGGAAATGATACACATGCTGGATAAGGGCGGATCACAGGTATGTTTGAAACTGGATATGATGAAAGCATTTGACAGAGTCAGTTGGGAATACTTGGAAAAATTATTAAGTACTTTCGGTTTCACTGCTTTTTTCATCCGGATTATTCTCAACCACTTGCGCGCAACCACACTGGCAGTCCTCATTAACGGGCAACCATCCTCCACATTTCAGCCGTATCGGGGTGTAAAACAAGGGGATCCACTATCTCCGTTATTGTTTATTTTATCTTCAGAAGGATTCAGTAGAGGATTGAAGGCCTTAACCGCCACAGGATACTTACAACCTTTTCGTTTAGGCCGCATACCGTTTACTATAACCCACTTGGCATATGCAGATGACTTACTGATATTTTTACGAGGTACACAGCATAATCTCCGACGGTTTCATGCCTTCCTCACTCAATATGAAACAGCTTCAGGGCAAAAAGTAAATTTTCAAAAAAGCAATATGATTCCATCGGCTAATATGACTTCCAGGCAGCGAAGGAGTTTGGAAGACATTATTCATATGAAATGTTCCTCATTACCATTTAAATACCTAGGTTCCTACTTACACAAAGGTATTTCCCGCGCTAGATATTGTGTTCCTTTATTGCAGCATATTGATGACAGGCTCCATGGATGGCACACTAGACTGCTCTCGTATGCGGGTCGATTAGTATTATTACGTTCTGTCATATCAGCCTTGCCTTTACATATAATTGCATCTGGTGGACTGCCTAAATCAATTATTCGAATTATACATCGGAAAATGGCCTCCTTTTATTGGGGTCCTCGATACCACTGGGTTTCATGGAATACAATTTGTGCGCCTCAGGATGAAGGTGGCTTAGGGATTCGGGACCTAACCAGGTTGCAGCAAGCGTATCACTGTCGTATTTGGTGGACATATCAGCAACACTCTACACTTTGGAGTACCTATATGCATGCTAAATATGGTCTTCGGGGAGATTATTTGCCACGTTTGCCGGATTCACCGATATGGAAACTTATTTGTCGTATCCACCCCTTCTGTCTAACACAGTCGACAGGAAATGACAGACATCTCACATGGCTACACACACCAACTGGAGAATTTACATTACGCAGCGCATATGATGTTTGTCGCCTTCCTCGCCCAAAGCTTCTCTCGGCAAAATTCATTTGGTATAAGCATCACGCCCCAGTTATTAAAATCTTCTTATGGCGTCTTTTCCACTCGGCACTCCCATTCGAAGATTATATTAGCCGCTACATTACTGCACAACCCACTCAATGCCAATTCTGTAAGAAACAGTCAGCGACAGCGGATCATGTTTTCATATATTGTACATTTGTGCAACACTTATGGACATACTATGCTGCTGAATTGCACTGTCCCTTACCATCATCTTTGCAACTACGTCAATACATACTTTCTTGGTGGTATCGTTCCGTATCTACATCTCTTTTTGGAGTTTTCAAAATCATCATTCCGGGCATAATTTTGTACAATATATGGCGTGTCTATACATCATTGATTTATGGTGAGCAAACGAATATAACGATGGCATCCCTACAGAACTCTGTCCGCTATGACATCACTATTTGGTATAAATCAATCTCAGGCACTAAACTTGCTGCTGATACTAGACGATACTTCTCTTGGCTACCATCGCTGCGACTCCCACGGCCTACGCTGATTCGCTGGTTGTGTCCACCATCAGGGCGACTAAAATTAAATACCGATGCGGCAGTGGGCAGACAATATGCAGCAGGGGGTGCAATATTACGGGATCCGATGGGACGTTGTGTGGGTGCAATTTCCTTCAGGCTGCCCCTAGCATCACCGCTAAATGCTGAAATTCAAGCAGCTTTATTTGGTCTTTTATACTTTCTCCCTATACATCGCAACATCGTATTGGAATCGGATTGTGCTTCCATGATTTCTCGGCTGTCCAACCCTCAACTGGTTCAAGGAAATTATTATCTCCGGCTACTTCATGCTCTGATACATCTCCATCGACTTAAGTATCATCATATCTACCGAGAGGCCAATATGGCGGCTCATTATTTATCTCAACACGCAATGCTGGACCCCATCACGCATCATTATACATCACAAACTCTTCCCTCATTGGTGCGAGCGGCGGTCATTTTGGATCTTTCATCAGTTAACTTGCGTGTTGTGTAATCCATTACAGTCTTCCACATGGATTGGCTTTTTCTACTTCTCCCTGCCTGTATCCTACAAGATTCAGGCAGGCTTGGTACGTATTGCTATCTTTTCAAATATGTATTAGCCTATTACATCTTGCTTCGTAACTGCCTCTTTATGCTTCCTCTCACATGGTTTGGAGTCTACAAACTCGTGGCGACATACTACAACACAATTTGGCTGGATCCCATGACATATCATTCTCGGCGACTAGCTACACATTTATCGCCTTGGCATCGACCTTGCCAAGGCGATGTCGGTACGTGTCTGACATTTCTCTTTGGTTTTCTTTGGATGCTCAACATCATCGGCGTAATTTATATGTGTATTTTTCCTGAGGTATGGCTTCTACTGGATAAGAAAGTGTCACGCAAGGACTTACATGGCTGCAACTGGCGACCACCGCATACATCTCCAACGGCAACAACCACTCATTTATACTTTATATTAGATTATACGCATATCAATGACGGTTGTATAAATATGTACGCTTTTTTCTGGCAAGGTTTTAATGCGGCATATCATATACGACTGGAGATATGTTATCATTTCCTCGCTATTGTATTTATTCACATACTTTGATGATTGTAATAAGGTTTTTCTCCACCAAATATACTTTGAATTTAGATTATAAATATGTACGCTTTTTCCTGGCAGGGTTTTAATGCGGCATATCATATACGACTGGAGATATGTTATCATTTCCTCGCTATTGTATTTATTCACATACTTTGATGATTGTAATAAGGTTTTCCTCCACCAAAAGTGAGGTTTATCATTAATAAAATATTGGTTTCATCAAAAAAAATATATTCAGCTTTTTTAAAGGTACTATACACATATATTCCAACGTACTACCGACACGTTATATATTTTACGAACGTATGTTAACGTCACACCACTATATTTACCTCATATTTATGAGTATATTCAGGTCTTATATCATATGATATAAGTTATGATGATGACAAAATTATTTACAAGGTTCTAAACCAAAAATTATCGTATCGGGTGAATACCAAAACTTCGCCAACGTGTCACATACTTGCCATATATGGATGGCCAGCCCCTACACTTCAAAAATGACCAGAAATTTCGTGGTCTATGTGTTATATTCATCCATAAAATCATTCCATGTTGGCACGCACAAATCACCCCCAATTAAGACCAAATTGTGGAAATTTCAAATTCGACATTTTTGTCACATGGGGCGCCACTTACTCCAGCCATTAGAGCTGAATTTTCAAGTTATTCTTTGTATATTATGTGTGATATAATATATATATATATATATATATATATATATATATATAACATGTGCGAAAAGTTTGAATTCAATCGGAGAAAAATCGTGTAATCGACAAAAGTCGAAAATTCGGTTTTCTACGAATACGACACATGGAACATTTTTGGCATGACATATAACATGTATCTAGACACTTTTTACATATTCTATATATTCTAAAGTGTTCTAGAAAAATCAATTAAGGGCTGATTGGAATATACCATATGTGTATAATTACTGTGCACTATTTTACAAAGTTTGCAAAAATAAAATTGAGCACATGTACAATCTACATCACACGCCTACTTCAGCTTGTTGGAGCATATGTGGAGCTTTGTTGGCATCTTGATTGGTCAAGAATGAAGTATATAAGGTTGGTGACATAAAGGAATGAGCTACACAAGGTAACATTTCAAACTATGTCACATTTGTAACACATGCTGAAAATTTCAGCATGTGTGTTGGCCGAAATTTACATCTTGATTGTGCCATATTTACTTCTTTGAATTAAATGGATTAAATAGAAGATAAAATGGCAATGTTCTAAAGACCTTATGGAAATAATGTGGTGATATTTTTAAATATCACACATGCTGAAAATTTCAGCATGTGTGGAATGTATATGGCCGATTTTATGGTCATGAAGATTACCAATTTTATTCCGAAAATTAGTAGAATTGTTATGTACTGAATGATGATTGATTTCTTCTACAATTTCAAGGAATTAATCTATACCAACATGGCAAGAATTTGAATGAGTCTTGGATAGTGCACATGCTGAAAATTTCAGCATGTGTTAAAACAAGGTGGCCGAATTTTTGGAAGAAAATATGATGAATTATCTTGCAAATTTTATGGAATTTATTATGAGACTTATGCAACATTTTTATGGCTAATTGGCACATGTTTTTAAGTGTTATTTTTAGATTTATCTAGTCATCAAATGATGACAACTTTCATTCAATCAACGAGTACCAAGTAAGCAAAGGCTTAATGATCATCCAATGACCAGTTTCCAAGTAAGCAAGTGGATGTCATAATGATACAAGATATTCTTCCAAGGACTTAAAAGATAATTTTCAAGATGAATAGAAGGTATAGGGGGCGACCATTGTTGATAAAAAGGAAAGAAGGAGAGCAAGCAAAACATAAGACAAGTCTTACAACTTCCAAGAGCAAAAATGTTTTCATCTCCTTCTCCTTCTACATTTCTTTCTTTCTTCTCTCTTAAAGCGTATTGTATTCATATTCATACATCCTGAATAGGCTTCATCTATACCACCATACACTCTATATTGTTGTAAAAGATTGATCAAGGTGTGATCAATCTTGCATACGCTAGGTGGTGGTGTTCGTGATCGTTGTAATTACTTACAAGGTTTGTAAAGGGTTGGAGTTGTTATGTAACTCCATCAACCCTGTGTGTTGAGGTGTTGTTTGTTGTTTGGTGATTAGTGATAACCGAGGAAGGTGTCCTCGAAGACTGGAGTAAATTGATTTAACCGAACCAGTATAAAATTTCTTGTGTTCTTTACTTTTCAGCACTTACTTTCAGTTTCCAACACAGTGCATCAGTTTCATATAGTTCTTAAAAATAGTAAACAAACTTCAAAAATCACAAAAATTTCGATAAACATAGCCACATGTTTTAAGGTTCATTTGGCGCAAGTTTCAACCCTTTGAGACAAGTATAAGTCATCCAAACGTCAAAAGTTATGAGACTAGTGCAGTCTGATTTTCAAGCTTACAAAGGTTTAGACTTTGAACGTATTTGACTAACTTCCCAAAGGAAATTTTCAAAATCGTTTCAAACTAATTAAATACACATAATAAGGGGTTTGTCATTAAATTTTCAGAGCTTTTGGAGTCACGATTTAATCGGAATTAATTTTTCAAATCAGACTACCGTTTCTGGCAGATTTGCGGAATCTGACCACCAACGATTTGTAAAGGGGTTAAAGGTTGAATTTTAATCTGCAATTTTTAGATGATACTCAGAACATCTGAGACTAAGATCTCTCCAAATTTCAGAATTTTTGAAGACCTGTAAACTCGTTTTCAAAACGTTTCAAAACAAGTCATGAAAACAGAAACTGTTTTCAGAAGCTGGGTTTTTTGTTTAAAACAATTTTAAAAACCAAATTTTCTACACCCACTATTCAACCCCCCTTCTAGTGGTGCCTTATAGATCCTACAAGTCTTATCAGACCGCAGGCACACTCACGACAAGGAGATCCAACGATCTTAGTAAGATGGCAACCACTAGCTACAAAACCGTGCAAGAAGGAATGTCAACTGTAAGGCCTTCTCTTTTTGATGGTGAGTCCTTTATTCAATGGGAGTTAAGAATGAAACTTTTTCTTATGGCTATTGATATTGATCTATGGTCCATCATAGAAGACGGTTCATTTGTTCCTACTAAATTATCTACTATAGATGGTGTCACACTAGAGGTTGTAAAACCAAAACAAGAATACACTAGTGAGGATAAAAAGAGACTAAGTATGAATGATAAAGTCATGCAACTATTCTTAAACGGTCTAAGTCAAAGAGAGTCTAGTTACGTATTTAATTGTTCTAGTGCTCAAGAGATGTGGAGAATTCTTGAAATGAAACATGAAGGGACTAGCCAAGTAAAGGAGTCCAAGATTAGTATGCTTATGTCCACACTTGAGTCTTTTAAAATATTGCCAAATGAGTCTATTGTTGAGATGGATTTACGATTGACTAACATCTATAATTCTCTTGAATCTCTTGGCAAAGCTTTCTCTACGCAGGAAAAGGTCCAGAAGGTACTACGAAGTCTTCCATATGAATGGGACCCTAAAGTCAAGGCAATAGAGGAAAGTAAAGAAACCAAATCAATAAAAATGGAGGAACTAATCGGATCTTTAAAGGTATATGAAAACAAACTCACTTTAAGAAATTTCGAGTCTATTTCTAAAAATGATAAGGCTATAGCATTTAAATCAAATGAATACATCATAGATGATAGTGACACAGATTCCGATGATAAGAATTTAACCACGATGGCTAAAAGATTAAGAAAAATCTTGACAAAATCGATTAAAAATAAACATGAGTCTACTTCATCTAAGGATCATAAAAATAAAAATAAGGAAATAAAGTGTTATGAATGTGGACAACCTGGAAACTTGTCATATGATTATCCGAACAAGGACAAACAAACGAACAAATACCTTGACAAGGACAGGATTAAAACTAGACTCGTCTCAGAGCGTAAACAAAGGAAAAGAGCCTTCAAAGCCTCCACTTGGAGTGACACATCCGACTCTGAGACTGGCGATACGGAAGAACAAAAGGCACAAGTATGATTTACATCTAAGGCATCAAATGAGGTATCTTCCGACTCTGATTCTGATTCTGAATGTTCTTACGATGATTTATTTAGTCAATATTAGAGTTGCATAAGTTCTCAAAGACTCTTGCAAAAGAAAAGAAACGATTAATTGAAGACAAAAAATTGTTAGAATCTTCTAACACAAATCTCGTGTCTCAATTAAACGATTCAAAAGAAGAGTCGTCATGCATCATAAATTCATTAAAGTCTGAAATTTCATCATTGACATCCGTGAACACTGAACTGAAAGCCGAGATTTCAAAGTTGAAATCAAGAAACGAAGATCTGGAAAAGAATAGAAAACAATTCGATACGGATAATTGTATTATAGATCATCTTATCTCTTCTCAGAAGCATGAAAATGATAAAAACGGAGTAGGATACGTTAAAGAGAATAAAGTACATAATAAGGCTACAAAATTGATTTTATCTACATCTATGAAACCGCATGAAACCATACAACCTAAGAAGAAGACTAGTACACCACTTATCTCATCTCATCGTGCTTCTTATTCTTCATATTATATAAAGTGCAATCATGTGCCATATAGATATGAAAGAAAGTCACTGATGCATATGCGACATTCATATCATAAAAATGCATCTAAATCACTCCCCGTGCATACAAACCGAAATGCATATCAAAAACGAAAAGCATACTATATGCATGATGGGATTCTCGACCAAAGGCCAAACGCATTTGCCCCTAACGTATATTATTTTGCGTCTTCATCACCTTTCTCACCTTTTGAAAGACCTAGAAAGATCATCCAAATTTGGGTACCAAAAGGGACATTCTCAAAGGGTTGAATAAATAACCCTTAAGAACGCACTTTTGATATTATTTGAAATGCATGATTTTTTTTGTTGTCTTCATCTTTACATGCGCTTTTGATTGTCTTTCCAAAATAAAGGGGGAGAGAATGCATGATTTAAGGGGATAGAGAAAGATTGATTGCACAAATCAAGGGGGAGAAAATTCAAAATTAAAAATTTGAATTTGTGCATGATTGGAGGGGGAGCGACAAGATTTAAATCATGAACGTAGGTTATTTTGTAAATAATAAAAAAGGGGAGATTGTTGAGAAAAGGGGGTTTAAGTGATTACAAAATGCATGATTTAAATAACCTGTACTAAAGAAATGCATGGCACGTTTTATGACTTGACACGTTTTTGCATGAAACCTGCCTTATATAGTTCATATATATTGTTGTCGTACTAACGAGCCATGAAGCTTTAAAGCTTACATCAAATGGCGAACATTTGTTGTGTTTGAACTATTTTCAGGTGCCACCATTAATGAACTAAACTAGTCCACTAAGTGAAGTACTTAGTTAAATGAACTAAGTAGTTCATTAAATGGTGATATATTTGGAGAAGGCACAAAGGCAACAAATTGAAGAATGGAAAGTGTTCTCCTCTCCTTTATACACGGCTTTTAATATATATATATATATATATATATATATATATATATATATATATAGATGAAAGCGAATTTTATTAGTAAAAACCCTCACTTATGGCGGAGGAAAACCATATTACAAAGAATGAAAGTATGACGATAAGTGTAGTATACGATGATCAACCTCCAAAATATATATGATATGCCACATTAAAACCTTGCCAAGTAAAACCACCCTTGTGGATAAAACCTTGGCGAAGGAAAAAGCGTACATATTTATATAAATGGAGTATTGATATGCTTGTCCGTCTGTAAAATAATAAAATACAATGCAAAGACATGTCTACGTGAACCAAACAAACTGGAGTCCATGGAATGGTTGCCCCGTGATAACTGTCCGCTGTCATTGCAGCACATAATGAAATGATGGCGGATCCAGCAAAGAGGAGCCATTTTCTCGCACATGCACAAAAGGAATAAACTGCTGAGTGATGAAGCAATATGAAGCATATGGAAATTTGTGAGCCAAATCGGAATGAGATCATACCAGGCCTGCCTACACCAAATATGGCACAGGCAGCTGTAATAAAAAAATGCCAATCCATGTGGAAGACTTGTGACGCATGGAAGCAACTTATCTGCTGCGATGTAGACCTCGTGCCAGCATGCATAAATCCGCAAAAATCATTGTAAAGATATAGGGGTTGTAAAGCAAGCCATGCAGTATGGATACCAAGCATCAAAAGAAATAAATAAAAGTAACATCGAGGAGTGTCTGGGACAAAATGAACGAAGATCATACCAGGCCTGCCTGCCCCAGTTAGGGAGCAGGCAGAGATTGCAAAAAGTTGCCAATCCATTTGGAAGGCAGTAGCTTAAGGAACTCGTAAATTTGATGAAGAGAGATCCAAAGTTATGGCACTACGGACAAGCGATGGTAGACTATTGTGCGAATATGTCTGTGTTTGTGGGAACCTCATCGCATGCTGAGCTAGATAATGTGCCGCCATGTTTGCTTCTCTATATACATGAACATATTCGAGGTCATGCTGGTGCAATAATTGCCATAATAGGCGAAGGTGGTAATTTCCAAAAACTGGTTGCGGCTGCTTTAGTCTTGTGATCAATTGTGCACAGTCTGATTCTAGGATAATAGTGCGATAGAGAGGATATATATATATATATATATATATATATATATATATATATATATATATATATATATGTATATATATTCAGATTTTTTTAAAGGCACTATACACATGTATTCCAGCGTACTACCGACACGTTATATATTTTACGAACGTATGTTAACGTCACACCACTATATTTACCTCATATTTATGAGTATATTCAGGTCTTATATCATATGATATAAGTTATGGTGATGACAAAATTATTTACAAGGTTCTAAACCAAATATTATCGTATCGGGTGAATACTAAAACTTCGCCAACGTGTCACGTACTTGCCATATATAGATGGCCAGCCCCTACACTTCAAAAATGACCAGAAATTTCGTGGTCTATGTGTTATATTCATCCATGAAATCATTCCATGTTGGCACACACAAATCACCCCCAATTAAGGTCAATTTGTGGAAATTTCAAATTCACCATTTTTGTCACATGGGGCGCCACTTACTTTGAATTTTCAAGTTATTCTATGTATATTATGTGTGATATAATATATATATAACATGTCTAAAAAGTTGGAATTCAATCGGAGAAAAATCGTGTAATCGACAAAAGTCGAAAATTCGGTTTTCTACGAATACGACACATGGAACATTTTTGGCATGACATATAACATGTATCTAGACACTTTTTACATATTCTATATATTCTAAAGTGTTCTAGAAAAATCAATTAAGGGCTGATTGGAATATACCATATGTGTATAATTACTGTGCACTATTTTACAAAGTTTGCAAAAATAAAATTGAGCACATGTACAATCTACATCACACGCCTACTTCAGCTTGTTGGAGCATATGTGGAGCTTTGTTGGCATCTTGATTGGTCAAGAATGAAGTATATAAGGTTGGTGACATAAAGGAATGAGCTACACAAGGTAACATTTCAAACTATGTCACATTTGTAACACATGCTGAAAATTTCAGCATGTGTGTTGGCCGAAATTTACATCTTGATTGTGCCATATTTACTTCTTTGAATTAAATGGATTAAATAGAAGATAAAATGGCAATGTTCTAAAGACCTTATGGAAATAATGTGGTGATATTTTTAAATATCACACATGCTGAAAATTTCAGCATGTGTGGAATGTATATGGCCGATTTTATGGTCATGAAGATTACCAATTTTATTCCGAAAATTAGTAGAATTGTTATGTACTGAATGATGATTGATTTCTTCTACAATTTCAAGGAATTAATCTATACCAACATGGCAAGAATTTGAATGAGTCTTGGATAGTGCACATGTTGAAAGTTTCAGCATGTATTAAAACAAGGTGGCCGAATTTTTGGAAACAAATATGATGAATTATCTTGCAAATTATATGGAATTTAATATGAGACTTATGGAAACATTTTTATGGCTAATTGGCACATGTTTTTAAGTGTTATTTTTAGATTTATCTAGTCATCAAATGATGACAACTTTCATTCAATCAACGAGTGCCAAGTAAGCAAAGGCTTAATGATCATCCAATGAGGAGTTTCCAAGTAAGCAAGTGAATGTCACAATGATGCAAGATATTCTTCCAAGGACTTAAAAGAAAATTTTCAAGATGAATAGAAGGTATAGGGGGCGACCATTGTTGATAAAAAGGAAAGAAGGAGAGCAAGCAAAACACAAGACAAGTCTTACAACTTCCAAGAGCAAAAACGTTTTCATCTCCTTCTCCTTCTACATTTCTTTCTTTCTTTTCTCTTAAAGCGTATTGTATTCATATTCATACATCTTGAATAGGCTTCATCTATACCACCATACACTCTATATTGTTTTAAAAGATTGATCAAGTTGTGATCAATCTTGCATACGCTAGGTGGTGGTGTTCGTGATCGTTGTAATCACTTAAAAGGTTTGTAAAGGGTTGGAGTTGTTATGTAACTCCATCAACCCTGTGTGTTAAGGTGTTGTTTGTTGTTTGGTGATTAGTGATAACCGAGGAAGGTGTCCTCGAAGACTGGAGTAAGTTGATTTAACCGAACCAGTATAAAATTTATTGTGTTCTTTACTTTTCAGCACTTACTTTCAGTTTTCAACACAGTGCATCAGTTTCATCACGTTCTTAAAAATAGTAAACAAACTTCAAAAATCACGAAACTTTCGAGAAACATAGCCACATGTTTTAAGGTTCATTTGGCGCAAGTTTCAACCCTTTGAGACAAGTATAAGTCATCCAAACGTCAAAAGTTATGAGACTAGTGCAGTCTGATTTTCAGGCTTACAAAGGTTTAGACTTTGAACGTATTTGACTAACTTCCCAAAGGAATTTTCAAAATCGTTTTAAACTAATTAAATACACATAATAAGGGGTTTGTCATTAAATTTTCAGAGCTTTTGGAGCCACAATTTAATCGGAATTAATTTTTCAAATCAGACTACCGTTTCTGGCAGATTTGCGGAATCTGACCACCAACGATTTTTAAAGGGGTTAAAGGTTGAATTTTAATCTGCAATTTTTAGATGATACTCAGAACATCTGAGACTAAGATCTCTCCAAATTTCAGAATTTTTGAAGACCTGTAAACTAGTTTTCAAAATGTTTCAAAACAGGTCCTGAAAACAGAAATTGTTTTCAGAAGTTGAGTTTTTGTTTTAATAACAATTTTAAAAAACAAATTTTCCACACCCACTATTCAATCCTTCCCCCCCCCCTCCCCTTCTAGTGGTGCCTTGCAGATCCTACATATGGTTGGCGCCATTTCCTTCCCTCTGCCTTGCCCACCATCTTTTCTTGCGGAACTACAAACTTTGGTGTACAATCTCATCTATTCTGGAACATGGCATCGCAACATGATTGTTGAAATAGATTGCTTGACTGTTGTTCAGCATGCGCAGGACCATTCTCTTGGATCGCCCTTGGTTGATCACGCATGTTTAGAGCTCTTTATGCATCTTATGGGTAGCTCACTACACCGTATTCCACGTGAAACTAATATGGTGCTCATCATCTGGCGCAGCATGACAGCATGTTCCCACACATAACGATCTATCAATCGGATTCCACTCTACCTCTGCCTGCCCAAAGTTTTATTTGACGGATCAATTCATCCTGACTTTGCGATCCTAATGCCATGAGATTTTCTTGCATAATTATGGACTCACGTGCTTTGTAAGGATGTTGCATGTATCTGTGAACGGCAGGATGATGCCCTCTCTTTACCAGCTCTTATACATTTTCTGTTGCCATATGTTAATCACTATTTTTATGCCTATGTTCGCTGAGGACTTTGGGAGCAACACCACGATTCAAGATGCACTTCTTTCTTATATGTCTCCTGTGTTCAAAATGGATACAGGCGTACCTGGTTTGACTTTATTTATTCATCTCATTTATCATACATTGCTTGATAAACTATATATACTACTCAAGTTTTGTTTATGTGATTTCTTATGTCATGAATCATGGGCATGCGACACTCGCTCTTATACCCGAGACATGCAGCATCGCGAATGAGGACATCGGCCTACAAAGATTAGCCCTTTATATTTAGCTTACGCAGGCTATTTTACTTAGTACATCTTAGTTCTGTTCATATATATTGGCTTTGTTCTTCTTCTTTTGGGAGAGTCTCCCATAGCAGACAGGATTTGAATGTTACCATAGTATTCCTCCGCCACAAGTGAGGGTATTACTGTTAATAAAAATCCGGACGGCACCGTCCGTCCTTCCAGTAAGAAAATATAATACGTACATACACACACATATATATTCTCCAACTTATACAATATTTTCGTACAGTTTACTTATGTATGTTAATAATATAAATACACATGTATATACCACTTATATATATATATATATATATATATATTAGCAAATTTGAGATGTAGATTTTACTTGGCAAGGTTTTAATGCGGCATATCATATATGATTGGCGGCATCAAATTATATGTTCGCTATTCTATTATTTTGCCTTCATTGACAATCATTGTAATATGGTTTTCCTCCACCATAAGTGAGGCATAATAAAATTCTTCTTTTCCGAAAAAAAAATTGAGATGTAGAAAACTTAGTGATTTTCAATGGTATAAAAATACTTTCCTAACCAGAGCCATGATTAGAGAGGATTCTAATCAGCCATTCTCGAAAGAAAAATTCCTTGCAGGATTATCAAATTTACTAGGAGAAAAAGTTAGAAATAAAATTAGAGAAAATTCAGGACAACAGATAATATCTTATTCAAACTATACATATGGAGAATTAATAAGTTTTATACAAAAAGAAGGATTAAGATTATTGTAATGTTAGAAAACAAATACAAGAAGAATATTATGAATTTATAAATATTCATAAAATACACATATGTTTCTTTGATTGGTTTCAAATATATGCTTCACAAAATAATATAGAATTTCCTTTTAAAACTTTAAACCCAATAATTGAAAAACCAAAAGAATGAATAACCATCACAACATCAAAAAAGATAGTGTCAAATCATCCACCTTTAGCAGGTATAAAGTTAGATGTATCAGGGAATCCAATAGAAGCTTTTCCTAACAAAAATATGACCGAAGATTCTCTTACAAATACTAAACATATTATTCAACAAAATAATTATACAAATACACATCTACATACAATAGGAAAACAATTAGATAAGTTAGAAAAATATTACCATACACAACCAATAAAATCTATAAGTGAGGAATTACCTAACCAAAAATTTAAACAACCATTATTCAAACCTTTTCAAATATCATCTTCTAGTATGCAACCTATATCTAATAAAGATGATTTCAATCAATTTATAAAACAACAATTAAGTCGTATAGAAAAAAGTCTAGAAAATAGTAATTCTATAACAAATGAGGTAGTAGCAGATTCAAATGTTAATACTTCTATGGCTAGCAGAACTAGAAATAAAGAAAAAGAAGTTACTTCTTCTAAAATTAATAATTTAGAAGAAAATGAATCTTCAAATAATTCTGATAATTCTGATTGCTCAGATGATGAAATAAACAAGGCATTTGAACAATTCCAGAATAACAATTCTAGAAGTAATAAAATAGAAAAGATAGAATGGGATAAATCTATAATACCAGTACAAATGTCTACTGATTTAAAAATAAAACTTATTTCCCAATATCGTTTTAATGCACAATCAATATATTCTTGGAATATAGATGGAATGTCAGAATATCAAATAATTAATGTATTACAACAAATGACAATGGCAGCAAATGCTTATAGAACTCAGCTAACACCTGATGATAAAGCAATTGCTGAATATCTTATTTCTGGTTTCTCTGGACAACTTAAAGGTTGGTCGGATCATTATTTAACTCTCATACAGAGACAAGAAATATTAAATGCAATAAAAGTTGATGAAGAAAATAATCCTATAATTATTGATGAAGGAACAATATCTGATTCGGTTGCCACACTTATATTATGTATATCCTTACATTTTATAGGTGACCCATCACATATTAAAGATAAAAATGCTGAATTATTAGCAAATTCGAGATGTAGAAAACTTAGTGATTTTCAATGGTATAAAAATACTTTCCTAACCAGAGTCATGATTAGAGAGGATTCTAATCAGCCATTCTGGAAAGAAAAATTCCTTGCAGGATTACCAAATTTACTAGGAGAAAAAGTTAGAAATAAAATTAGAGAAAATTCAGGACAACAGATAATATCTTATTCAAACTATACATATGGAGAATTAATAAGTTTTATACAAAAAGAATGATTAAGATTATGCCAAGACATAAGATTACAAAGTGGTTTAAAGAAAGAATTAAGACATACTAAGTCTGAATTAGGCACTTTCTGCAAACAATTTAATAATGATCCATATAAACCTTATCATAAAGAATGTCAAGGAGAATGTTCTAGAAAACCATATAATAACAAATATAACAATAGATATAATAAAAACACTAAATATAATAAAAGATTTCAAAAATCCTCTAATGAATTCTAGTAAAATAAATACAACAATAAGTATGCTAAAAAACTTTACAGAAAGACAAATTACAAAAAAAATAAAAATACAAAAGATTACAAAAATATTGAATGTTATAAATGTCATAAGAAAGGTCATACTGCAAATTATTGTAGATTAAAAACAAAATTACAAGAATTAAATCTAGAAGAATCTATACTAGAAAAAATTTCGAATCTACTTGTTGAATCTTCTTCGGAAACGGAAGAAACATCTTTCGAGTCTGCTGAAGATCTTCAAGTTGATGAATTATACACATCTTCTTCAGAAACCTCTGATGAAGAAAAACATCTTTATGTTCTAACAAAAGAACAAGAAACAATATTAGAAATGTTAAAACATATAGAAAATCCCCAATTACAAAAAGAATATTTAGATCGAATAATAGATATAAATTCAAAACAAAAAGAAACAAATAAAACAGCTATATTACCAAATGTTTCAACTAGTTATTATGATTTAACTAGTATATTAAATAAAAACAAAGATACAAAGAATAAAAATGCAACAATCCCGGATCTGCAAAAAGAAATAAAAGAAATAAAAATAGAATTAAAAGAGTTAAAAAATAAACAAAAACAAGACACAGAAGTTATGAAATTAATACTTACAAAATTACAGACTACAGAAGAGTCTGATCAGTCTTCAGAAACAGAACCAGTAAATATAGATACCAATATCATTGAAAATATTTCTAATGTGCGAGAAGATTTTTTATTTGTTTTAAGAGAAATAACATCAAGAAAATATTTAATAAGAATAACAATAAAATTCTCAGAACAATATCATTTAGATACAATGCTCTATTTGATACAGGAGCAGATCTAAATTGTATTAAAACTAATTTGGTCCCAAAATCATATAGAGAATCTACAACTACTAGACTCTCTACAGCAAATAATACCAAATTAAAAGTCAAAAGTACAACTGAAGCCTATATTATAAAATCCAATATAGCAATAAAAACAATGTTCTTAGTTGTAGATGATATTCATCATGCAGTTATACTAGGAACACCTTTTATGAATCTAATTACACCATATAAAGTAGGAATTAATTCTATTTCTTTTAAAATAAGAAATAAAAAATACATTTTGAATTTTTAGAAAAACCTAAAACAAAAAATTTAGATTTAATAAAAGCTTGTTCTATTCATAAAGAACAAATAAATACAATAATTAAAAGTAAAATTTTCCAATTACAATCATTAAAAGCTACCGTAAATATTAATAAGATAGAACAATCTTTAAAGGATCCAAATATAATTACTAAAATAAAAAATCTTAGATTATCATTTGAAAATGAACTTTGTTCAGATCTTCCAAATGCTTTATGGTCGAGGAAGCAACATATAGTTGATCTTCCATATACTCCGGAATTCAGAGAAGAAGATATACCTACAAAAGCAAGACCAATTCAGATGAATGCAGAATTGGAAAAACATTGCAAAAAAGAAATACAAGATCTGGAATCAAAAGGATTAATCCAAAAATCAAGGTCTCCTTGGAGTTGTGCTGCTTTTTATGTCAATATAAATGCAGAAATAGAAAGAGGAACACCTAGATTGGTAATAAATTATAAACCACTAAATAAAGCGTTAAAATGGATAAGATACCCATTACCTAATAAGAAAGATTTATTAACAAGATTACATTCTGTATGGATATATTCAAAATTTGATATGAAATCAGGATTTTGGCAAATACAAATATCAGAAAAAGATAGATACAAAACAGCATTCACAGTTCCATTTGGACAATATGAATGGAAAGTAATGCCATTTGGATTAAAAAATGCATCTTCTGAATATCAGAGAATTATGAATAATATATTTATGGATTATTCTAATTTTTGCATTGTCTATATAGATGATATATTAATATTTTCCAAATCAATAGAAGAACATTTTAAACACTTAAAAACTTTCTTTTATATAGCAAAGAAAATGGTTTAGTATTATCTAAATCTAAAATGTCTTTATTTCAGACGAAAATAAGATTCTTAGGTCATCATCTGACTCAAGGAACAATTTTACCAATAGAAAGATCTCTAGAATTTGCATCCAAATTTCCAGATAAAATATTGGATAAAAATCAATTACAAAGATTTCTTGGATCTTTAAATTATGTTGTTGATTTTATTCCAAATATAATAATAATTGCAAAACCATTACATAATAGATTAAAGAAAAATCCACCAATATGGACTAAGAACATACTTCAGTGGTCAAGAAAATAAAAAGTCTAGTATCTGATATACCCTGCTTATATATAGCAGATCCAGATTTATTTAAAATAGTTGAAACAGATGCATCAGATATTGGATATGGTGGAATATTAAAACAATTACAAAATGGAAAAGAGTCTATAGTTCAATATACTTCTGGTCGTTGGAATGATACCCAAAAATCATATTCTACTATTAAAAAAGAAATTTTGAGTATTGTATTATGTATTAATAAATTTCAAAGTGATTTACTAAATAAAAAATTTCTTTTACGTATTGATTGCAAATCTGCGAAAGAAATTTTACAAAAAGATGTTAAAAATTTAGCTTCAAAACAAATATTTGCTAGATGGCAAGGTTTATTAAGTATTTATGATTTTGATATTGAATATATAAAAGGAGATACAAATTTTGTTCCAGCCTTTCTGACCAGAGAATTCCTCCAAAACAGACATAATGCCGAGGAAGTCCAAAGACAAAGGAAAGCTACCAGCAAATAATGACAATAATATCCCAAGAAAAACGTGAGAGGATAAAGTTGAAGAAGAGGAAGAACTTCTTCAAAAAAAAACCCAATAGCCGCAGTTCCAATATCCCAAATATCTCCAAATAAAACGCCAATATTCATTATTGAAAGCCTATCCAATAGTTCTGAATTTCAAGCATTGCTTGAAAAATTCAATATATCAAAATATAAAGAAATAGCAGAGACTTCATCAGCAATATCAAAACCTCAGCCAACTACTTCAATAACCCAAAAAACCAATAAAGTTTTCAAACCACAATCTGCAGAAATTGCCAGTAAAATGCCCACATATAAAAAGGTCGTGCAGACAACCCAGTTTGTGGAAAAGTCTTTTTATCAATATGTCACTACTATAGAAAAATCATATTATGATAAAAATTCATTAATTTCCTTACAAAATTATTTTGGAAAAGAGTTTTTCTATAAATCATGGAATATTGCGAAAACCACAGAATATTATCAACATCTGTTAATAATGACAAATTCTGTTGAAATAAAACATCGTTTTAATAAAGATAATATAGAGTATGCCTTCTCCAACTTTAAAATAGTGTCTATAATGACACCAAAGCAATGGCAAAAACAATTTGGATCTTTATCCGAGGAAATTGATTTTCCTGCAGGATATAATTCAAATTTATTTTCAAATGTCTCTTTTAATTATTGGGATTACCAACAAGCTTGGTATAATTCCCTATATTTTCAAAACTCCAGGGGTTCACACACCTGGTTGATATTTTTTGATACCAGAAGAATAACGACGAAGAATATTCCATATTGGTTCGCAACATGGTGGGATCATTTTGGCTCCTGTGCAGAATATTTGAATGATGTGGTGAGACCATCACTACAAGTATTTACGAAGATGTATTCTCCCACAGATGAAGAGAAGATATTTTCGGAAATGATGATATTTCATATGAAATTCTATTTACCATGGGTATTCCAATGGAGAGCAGAATATACTCCAAATATAAAAGTACCCTTGATAAAAAGAAAATTTTATATCAAATGGTGGACATCATTCAATATTCCAGAATCTATTTACCCTCACAAAGTAATAGAACAAATAAAAATATGGAATGCACAAAAGAAAATTGCAGATAGCAGAAAAACAATAACAGCACCGGTGAAGCCCGGACATGAACAATTTTTATTACACAAATCAAGGATGCAATCTCAGCTGGCAATGGCGAAAGACCCTGAAGAAATGCAAAATATTTTGATGAAATTTGCTCCTTTATTGCAAGAAGCAAAACCTTCATCATCTTCAGGATCGACGAATGCAGTGGATGAAGACGTTGATTTGATAGAATAAGTTGATCATTTGTAATATTTGTAATAATTTAATATTTGTAATATTTGAATTGATGTAATATTTCAATGATGTAATAGTTGTTATATCCCTGATATAACATGCAAAAAAAATTTTAAAAAAAAATTAAAAAAAAAAATTATTAAAATATTTGTGCGGAAATGACCAAGCAAGTTATAGTAGAGGGACCCTTATTTTGGCCATATTCCCCTCAAAATTCCTATAAAAGGAGGGGGTATGCTCACTTGAAAGGACACAAGTTTTTCTACCATCTTTCTTACACTTTCTCTCTCTCTCCATTCCCACTTTCCATTTCCATCCAATATCCTTCCAACCTTTCTCCCATACTATCCTACACCAAGAACACTATATTTGTTCTTGAATATCTTTCAATAACCATTTGAAGCCAATATCCCTGAAGATCTCCAATCTTCAAACAATAGTTGTATCTCCAATATTTTTGAAGAAATAACTATATGGTATGAATTGAATTCTTTTACTTTTTGAGTTCTTTAATATACTGTTCTTAATTTTATTTATTACTTTTATGTATTATATATCTATATAATTGGGTCGGTATATACCGCCTAATTATTGTTGTTAACATTGTTATATATATATATATATATATATATATATATATATATATATATGACTGGCTGGAATTAGTTCCGCCTAACCTTATTCCCTCTCCCTTTTTATTTACTGTTCTTTATTTATCTTCTTGGGGAGTTTAAACACCCCCATTTAAATTCTGTTCATTTAATTTCGTTTTACTTACTGTTTTTATTTTTGTTTAGTTTTATTTACTGTTTTTACTTTTGTTTACATTCCTGTTTTGTTTCATTGTTTATTATTATTATCTTTTTGTGTCGGTACTATATATTCATGTTTGTGGTGTGGTGTATATATATATATATATATATAGGGAAGAATTTTGCCCTTCATGCCGTCGTCTTCCCCAGGGCTCCCCGCCACCGAGCGGTCTTTTGCAGCGGTGGTCGCAGCTTCATCCACTACGGCCATCTCCCCAAAACTCATATCAAAACACAAAGGGCATCCTTTACTCTCTTTTACGGATGAAGAAATTGATTCTCTCGCCGCTCCATACCGGTTCACACTCGTCGGCACTTTTTGGTTTGGGCGGCCACCTCTGAAGATCATACGGGACATTTTTGAGCGCATTGGATTCAAATCTGATGTAAAAATCACACTTTTGGATCAATCTCATATATTGAAGAATTTCCTCCATGAACCTGATTATGTCCGCTGCTTCTACCGGAGATCATGGACAATTACGGGTTGCACAATGCGTGTAACCAAATGGACCATCGATTTTGATCCATCCGCGGATGCACCGATTGTTCCTGTATGGATTGCACTGCCATCCCTACCTTTGCATTATCAACAAAAGGCTGCACTTTTTGAAATAGCACGCATCGTAGGACATCCCATCAAACTCGATGTAGCCACCGCTGATGGCCTTCGTCCTTCCGTGGCATGGGTATGTGTTGAAGTCGATATAACTAAAGATCTGCCCAAAAAAATATTCTTGCAAGGAAAACAAAGGATTATCCAACAGGAGATCATATACGAAGATCTTCCTTCCTTCTGTACGGACTGCCGTCGTCTTGGGCATGCAACAGCAATGTGCGGAAAGCCTGATCATGCTCAGCCTCTGTCAAAGCCACAAAACCCTACTACGCGATGGACACCTAAGAAAGGGCAAAAAGATTCCACCTTGGTTCCTCCATCAGTCACTTTGCTCCAGAAATCCACGGATACTACTTTGCAGACGTTACAACGTGCTCCTTTGGCCCCAAGCAATGTGGATCATCAACAATCCATCCCAAGTTCAAAAGACACTATAATATCAGGTTCGCAAACGGATGATCTTTCTCAGCCCATAACTCACATTGTTGCAGATGATGTGGCCCCTGACAAAGACACTATCGCTGAAGAGTTTTCGCTTCACAGACTGTTTGAAGAACCCGATAATTCAGCATATGATGCTCTAGTTGACCCAGATGTCTTTCAAGTATCAGATTCAGATGCAGATCACATAGCTCATGTTTTTCACACAGATACGGCCTCACGCTCTCAATTTCAGCAGCAAATGCGGAAGTCCTTAGATGAGATTAATCGACGTCTTTCCGCAAGAAAGTTGTCTACAAGCATTGACATGACGCAAATCAACCAGGCTGGTACGTCACATGATCAGGATGGATTTATACCAGTGGCACCAAGACGCCGCCGCCGTCATAAACATGAGTTGCCACCAAGGCCACCTTCCATGGTCACCACAAGAAGTGCTTCGCGTATGGGTCCCAAGCCTGCAAACACGGTATCATGAATGCATTAACGTGGAATGTGAGAGGGATTCGAACATCGTTACAACGACTCATTACGTTGCTTCGTCAGCCGCAGATTCATATTTTGATTATCATTGAACCAAAACAACGCTCCACAAAACTCTCGTATTATCGCTTGAAATTAGGTTTCTCCAATGCCTTAGAAACATGCCAAGGTAATATTTGGATATTTTTGTCTGCCTCGCTTTTGCGTTTTCTCGATGTACAGCATGGCACTCAAACTTCGCATCTATCGTTCATGCACACCCCCACGCAACAGTCCTTCATATGGTCGGCAGTATATGGTAAGCACACAATTGCAGAAAGACGCTCTTTATGGGAGTCTCTGACACAATTTTCTCAGAATAATATGCTGCCATGGATAATCAGTGGGGATTTTAATACTTACCTCTCTCTTGATGAACATGATGGACGGTCTTCTCCCCCTCTTCGACATTTAGAAGACTTCAAACAATGTGTGGATGTCTGTGGGTTGCAGGATCTCCCCTTTGTTGGTTCACCATTTACTTGGGCACGTGGAACTGGGCAAGGCAGGGTTCGACGCAGACTTGATAGATACTTGTGTACTGTGGCTTTCACAAATATGTTCTCCAATATGTCAGTTCAGCACTTATCGCATGCAACATCGGATCATTCTACTTTGTTACTAAAATGCGCTACTACAATCGAAAGGCGTCACACTCCTTTTCGATACATCAATGCATGGGCGCAACATCCGGATTTCCTTTTCGATACATCAATGCATGGGCACAACATCCGGATTTTAACACATGTGCAACAACAGTGGGTTCAATACCCCATGATTGGTGGTATGCGCGGGTTATATATGAAGCTCAATAGACTGAAAAAAGATCTTCGCGCTTGGAACCAAAATGTCTATGGAAACATTTTCAACAATGTAGTGAAAACGGAGGAAAATTACAACAGACTTGAAAGACAGTTTGACGCTGATCCCACTCTTGCCAATCGTGCAGCACTCTCGTTGGCACAGGCTCACCTGCTTCAGACTACTAACGCGCAAACATCGTATTGGGCTCAAAAATCTAGAGTTAAGTGGATTGCAGAAGGAGAGGCCAATACGACATATTTTCATGCCATTGTTAAGGATAAACATCGACGGCAACAAATAGGGAATCTCAGGAATTCTGCAGGTGCACTATTGCAGGACAATGCATCCCTTGGAGCTGAGGCAGTCACTTTTTATCAACAACTCTTCTCACATGAAGATGTTACAGGAGTTTCTGACTTTCTAAACCACATCCCTTCACTAGTGATGCCAGAAAACAATCGCATGATGTTACAAATGCCAACTGCAGTTGAAATAAAAGAGGCAGTGTGGAGTTTAAGTCCGAGCAGTGCTGCAGGCCCAGACGGCTATAATGGGCAATTTTACCGAGCATGTTAGGATATTATTCACCTTGACGTAATTGTAGCGGTACAAGAGTTCTTCCTGGGGGTGCCTCCGCCACAAGCCATGATATCATCTCTAATAACATTGATTCCAAAAAAGTCACAGCCAGCTACTTATGCGGACTTTCGGCCTATTTGTCTCTCCAATTTTATAAGCAAGGTAACCACACGCATATTAGCAACCCGACTGAATACTTTGCTACAGCATATCATATCAGCAGAACAAATTGGATTTCTAAAAGGGTATGACATAAGTGAGCATGTCATCATGGCCAATGAGATGGCGCATCTACTAGATAAAAAAGTCCGTCATGGGCAAGTATGATAAAACTTGATATGGCCAAAGCCTTTGATCGTGTTAGCTGGTCATATTTAGAGGCCATTTTGAACAAGTTTGGATTTGAATCTCGACTAATACGTATCATCCTTAATAACATGCGTCTTTACAAGCTCTCAATTGCTGTTAATGGGACAGATCATGGTTTCTTTTCACCTTCCCGTGGAGTCAAACAAGGTGATCCGTTATCTCCGCTCTTATTTATTCTTTGCTCAGAAGGTTTTAGTCGCGGTTTAAACAGGTTGTTCCAATCCCAACATATTAAAGGTTTTGCAACTGGTAGAGTTGCACCAGTCTCCCATTTAGCCTATGCAGATGATTTATTGGTTTTTCTCAATGCATCTACACAAAATTTGAAGAGGTTTCAGGTTTTTCTACAAGACTATCAAAGAGCCTCGGGCCAGCTCGTAAATTACTCCAAAAGTCAATTTGTGCTGAGCACTTATGTAACGCCAAGCCAACAGCAGCGTGTTGTTCAAGTCTTGTCAATGCAACCATATTCGCTACCAATCAAGTACTTGGGCTCCTACCTTTACCGCGGTATCAATAGAGCCTCTTATTGCATTTCACTCTTGCAACACTTTGATTCAAAATTAACGGGCTGGGCTAGTCGCCTTTTATCACTAGGAAGTCGTTTAAATTTGCTCAAATCGGTTCTAACCTCAATTCCACTACACCTCTTAGCTGCATCTCGTCTCCCCAAGAGCGTCATTTCTGTGCTTAACAGGAAAATCTCAGTCTTTCTATGGGGGGACAGCATCACTGGACTTCCCTAGAGAACCTATGCAACCCGGAGATAGAAGGGGGATAGGGAGTTAGAAATCTGCTACACATACAGCGTGCTTATGACCGTAAGCTTTGGTGGACTTATCATTCAAGTAACTCACTATGGGCAGTATATATGCGAGAGCGATACGGACAAAGAATGGATTTCTTGCCGCGCATATATGACTCCCTCAGTTGGAAGAGGATATGTTCCTCACACACGCTTTGCCTGCAGCTTACATCAGGCCACCCAACTCCAATATGGCGGTCAAGCCCACAGGTCAGTTTTCACTCAGACACGCGTACGAAGATATCAGGCCTCATCGGGCTTGACTGCTATCACACAAATTCATATGGTGGAAAGGAGTTCAAACATCTGTTAGCATTTTTATATGGAGGTTATTACATTCTGCATTACCAATGGAGGATAACATTAAAGTCTTCGCTTGTATTTGTCCATCAATATGTCCATTTTGCCGTAACGCCTCAGCATCCATGGCTCATGTGTTTATGCTTTGTCCGTGTGTCAAGTCTGCATGGATACAACTTTCTACAATACTTGACGGTCTGCTGCCTCAGCTTCAAAACATCCGACAATACCTCCTCCAGTGGTGGCTAACCTCTTCTGCCAATTCTCTAAAAGGAAATTTCAAAGTCATTGGACCCAGTATGCTATGCTGGGCTATTTGGAGAGTATACACAAATCATCATTTTGGAGATGCAGATTTGCCTGTAACTCGCATCTTTCACTTAGCAAGACAATCCTGCTTTGATTGGGCTACAACTCTTTCTGGCACAGCATTGGCACAACACATCCCCACTCTCGTTCAGAGTGGATTTTCCCCTCGTCTTCGACCAAAACGAGTAGTACCATTGAAGTGGACACTTCCTCCCCAGTAAAATTAAAACTCAATGTGGATGCCTCGGCTGGACGCACACATGCATCTGCAGGAGCAATTCTGCGAGACTCCAACGGAAGGATGATTACAGGGATATCTTTTCAGTTACCTATGTTGTCTCCTCTTCGAGCAGAATTGCAAGCGGTTGTTTTTAGTTTGATGTTCTTTGGCATGCTTCATCGAGATATCATCATTGAGACGGACTGTAAGCAACTTACCCAGTTGTCTGGCACCACTCTTAACGCACTGTCGGAATTCACCAGACTCGGCCAATTCTTGAATTTGACTGGAAGTACGTTACATCATATTCCTAGAGAGATTAATATGGTTGCACACCAATTATGCCAACATGCTCGCTTGCATCCGGTTACTTGTCTATTTACATCAGCAAGCCAATTACCGCACTCGATACGTGGCTTTTATCACACAGATGGACTCCTTCATGCGATCAGAATGTAATACGCAAGGCTGGCTTTGTTATATGGTTGCCTGCATTCTTTACATGCAGGCAATGCGGGTATACAATCTATCCTCCCACTCATATAGCAGATGCGTTTATTTCATTCTGTTGCCCGCAGTCTATGGACTTCGGGCAACATCGGTATGCTATTGGAGTTGCCTTATGCTCATATTGATACTTGTATCATATACTGAGACTAATTCAAAGCTATCTTTTTTCTGTCGAGGATCACCAACTACGTTGCATGGTTTGGCAATCCCATATGCTGGTAACTTTGGTCATAGCTCTTCCCGCTGGGTCTGCCACGGCAAGCAGGCAAATCAGTCATTTAAGGCCACCTTCGAGCAACGCATCATATATCATAAACAATGGGGCTTGACCAACTTTCTCGTTGCCTGCATCTCCATTATGCAGGCAACTCTGGTACGTTCTACAAATCAAATTTCATGTTATTTATTTCTGGCTCATGGGAGCACGGCTTCACAAAGTTATCAGTTGCCCGCAGTCCAAAGACTACGGCAACCTTGGTGCGTGCATGTCGTATTAACAACTTTATTATTCATGTTGTTGATTCTTTGGTGCTTACTTACACAATTACTGCTACTTGGTGCCGAGGAACATCCTTCATGCTAGGCTGGTTCGAGAGTTTGGGAGACATATTACTGCAACAACAATGGCGTCGAAGGGGACCATCATTGCCTCATGAATTTTTCTTCATCGCTTGCCTCATAGCCTCACTCAAGACATCCATATTGCCATCAAAATTTACATCAACAGTGTTTAAATGTTCAAGATCCAATCATATAAATATGTACGCTTTTTCCTTCGCCAAGGTCTTATCCACAAGGGTGGTTTTACTTGGCAAGGTTTTAATGCGGCATATCATATATGATTGGCGAACAATCCTTATTTCATATTTAGTTTATTTGTTTTCGTTTGATATACGTTTTGTAATATGGTTACCTCCGCCATAAGCGAAGCTTTTCTTTAATAAAATTTCGCTTTATAAAAAAAATATATATATATATATAGGGTCTCGGCTTGTTTGTATACATATTTTACTCCATCCATCTTTCCATTCAGTTATACCATATAAATATCTTCAAATCCATATAAAATTCCATAAAATACCTATACATATTATTTCATGTTTCATAATTACCTTTTTATACATTTACCGAGAATCTGAATATTATCTTTTTCTATATGATCAATATTTAACAAATATATCCATATTTTTGTGATTCTTATAAACCAAATTTTGACAAAGTCCAAAAGATAACATTTTTACATATTATACTCATACAAGGACACCTTAGAGTATAGTTAGGGGTTTAGATACTATCTACAGTTTTGGTGGACGTTGCACTTTCTCGGTTTTGTTTTTGTCTTGCATTATATATGCATATACATGTTTATGACTATTTTAATATTGGAAGCTTCCTATTTGTATTTACTGAATTCCCTCATTAACACACCATATTTCTATTATCGTGTCATTTTTGCAGATAGAGCCGAAGGTCTCATTTGAAGCAAACTCTCTATCCTTTGGATAGAGGTATTGTTTGCTTGCCGCTCACCCTTCCCAGACTCTAACGATAGCTTTTGCTGCCGTTGGGACGTACTGCGTACGATTGATTGATACTCATACACCTACAAACTTAGGGTCCATTTTATAAATACCCAAACTACCCTTGGAAAACTCCTTATGGCCAAACGGTGTATCTCTCTTTTTACCTAATAATCTTTTTATACAACATATATTATGATTTAACTTCATTTTATGAAAAATGCCTATTAAGTCTGAGTTCTTGCCTTTATTCTCATTATTATTACTAACCTCTCCAAAATTACCAAGTGATCGAAATAAAGATACTACTTTTATCTTTAACCAAATCTATTTAATCTCCTAAAAGTCTTCTAACCACTACATATTTCATTATACTAAACATAAATATGACATAAACATTACCAACACTAGTTTTTGGTTCAATCAAGGGTCTTGGAGAGGGTTTGGCCGAAGGGTAAGAGGAGTGTGAGAAGACCACAAATTCATCATTTTAGGTACAACGATTTTGTCATAAAACCTTACTAAGTGCATGTATCATCTTCATACTTCATTATGCATTAATCTTATCTAAACTTTCTTAGATGGCCAAATACACACCTATAAATTTTCGTATTGCATGTTTCACTGGTCTTTTCTCCTCTATCTAAACAAGTTTGTTTCTACTCTTGGTCATGGTCATTTCTTCACCTGAAACCTACAAATCACCCATAGTTAATACTTTGGTATAAACATATATATTTCCATATGAACATAACTTGAATTCTCTTGTGTCTAGCTCTTATCATAGTCAAACATACATGAAAGTCCCATTACTTGTTTTCCATAGAAACTTAGTCTTGAACATACTCATGAATGATCCTTTTTTCTGATAGGAAACTATATAATGATTTTGGAAAATACGTGAAGAGTCTAAGAGATGCACTTGTCTATATCACTTGCTTCAAGTTTATACTTGAAGCTTTCACCTTGATGAATGATCTACAAGCTTTCTTCTTTGTCCTAGCTTAAAGATTCTTCTCTCCTTTCCTAGAGTGGCCCACGGTTTTGGTGAGCCAAAGAAGAAGGTGATGAGAAATTTTGAAAAGTGATAGATACAAGTATGTAAACTTATGTTTAAGTGGATTCTTACCTTGATTTCTCCTTGCTCCTTGACTCCCCTAACCCACGATTTTTATGCTTAAAATGGATTAAGAATACTTATTCTTGTATTGTAAGAATGATGTGTGGTGTTGAAAGAAAATTTTCCTCTTCTTCCTTCTTCCTTGAACTCTCGGTTAGGGATGTGTAAGAATGGAGTTTGGAGACTTGTTTTCTCTTTCTTTGAAGAAGGAGAAGATGTTGGATGATTAGTAAAATGTGAAGTGTGGAAGAAAGAGTGAGAATACCCTATTTGTAAGGAGGGTGGCCGCCAAACCAAAGGAAGGAGGAAAAGGAGGGAAATTAGAGTGAGTATATTGGGGGAGGGTAAGAAATGGAAGACTTCTTCCATGACACTTAAGTCAACTTGTAAGACTTCCTCAACTTGTAATACTTCTTCCAACCCCCATCATTTAGGCTACATGGGCGATTTTGTATCTTTCTTTTCTTTTTTTCCTTCCAAAAATATCTACACGTCATAAATTTTTTTCTTTTTATTTAAGTAGTGTAAAATACTTGTGTTATACCTTTTTCTTTTGGTTTAATTTATTCTAGTGATTTAAGTTGTTACATACTAGTCGTGTTTTACTTTTTATCATGTAATTATCAATGTTCACTATCTAGTTAACCGTATACCGATATCTCAAGTAGTTTATTCTTCGATTTTAAATTCAACGTTACTAAGTATGATACTTAAAATGTTCGGACGTAACGAAATTTTTTGGGGCATAACATAGAAACTTTCAAAACAATTGGTATAAACATGAGATAACAATTTGTAAAATTTTTGACATTAAAATCATGTAGAGCTATTTCGAAAATAATCCAAAAGGAGGAGAATGTTAGGAAACATGTTTGGATAATTTTCAAAATTATGATTTTAAGAGTTGAATACTTAAAAAATAACGAGAGACGTCATAAAAGTGTCACATGATATTATAAATGTTAAGGAGTTGAAATATATTAAACAAGTGAGAAAAATGACATCGATCTCTCATGCTGAGACACTTGGATCGATGATGTACATCATTTCCTCACATCGATCGATCCAGGTAAGGCAGAATAAAACCAAAACCTTACTGTGAGACATCGATCGATGTACATCAGTCTCTCACATAAATCGATCGATGTAAGACAGATTCAAAAGTAGGACCTCACTGCGAGACATCAATCTCTCACTCAGAGGTACATCGATCGATCAATGTCACTAGGGTTTTGAAAAATTTCTTTAAATTGTGATAAACTAGTTGTTTTCATTTGTATATATGCTTCTAATGTTTCATTACTTAAAGTAGACGAATATTATTATTGTCTTGTGACTATTATGCCTTGGAAGTTTGTATAACTTACCAAAAAGGACAAAAATGTTCTTTTGAGTTTCTATAGATACTTGACACAGAGAAAATCATCCATGAACTTCTTTATGACACATTTATGATTACGGGGGTGTTCTTGTGTTTATTTCTGGCTAACAAGGATATTTTTGCATTGCATTTTGGTCTTTTTACTCAAGGACGTTGCTCGAGTATGTTATTATCTTCATTATGAAGATTATCTTTGGTATCCTTGAAGATTATTATGTTATATGTCCCATTCTTGGAATTGAAGAGTGTTATGGGCACGACGAAATATGTGACGGTTTTCGATGTCGCATTCTATTTTCTTCTCGAAGACATTTGTGCATATATTATTGGAGGTTCTTGTCGATATTTTTGCAGAGAATTTGAGGGTATTCTTGGAACAAATTCACCACAACTTACAAAAAGAAAAATATAAGAATTTTGAATTATATGTTGACAAAGCCTTGTCAATTTTTATCTACTTATTTCTCTTCAACAAATCTGAGTTTATACACTTAATTTATCCCTCCAGAAGGTGCTCATGCATGTGATAAAGGTGTTCTCTACTAGCCATTTTTATCCAAAAAGAGCAGGCATCACATGTCCTATGTTCATGCAAAGGAGTTGAGTTGGAGGAATATGTCATTCCAAATTACCTTCACGTTGCAAGAAACTCCATGTCATTTTCAAGGTGGAAAAAATCGGCCAAACACCAAAGCAAGGTGGACAAATCATTGTTCTTGAAGTTGTCAAGTGTGCAAGATGCTAAGTTGGCCATCCAATGAACTGAGGACACATAAGCTTTGATGATAAAGAAGTTGACACATTGTCATTCTTATCTTCAAGGGCTGCCTCACACTATAAATAGGAGGCAAGGTGAAGAAGAGAATACACACAACTTGAAAACTACAACTTAAAGATCATTTTCTTGCTATCTTCTCTTCCATTAATTTCTTGCTCATTCTTTGTGTAGCTAAGGTGTTTCATTGAGTATTGTTGTAGAGCTATAATTTACACCTCTTGTGTCATATTTTGTAAGATTCATTAACCATTTTCATAAGTATACATCAATAGGTGGTAGAGGTGTTGCAACATAAGTTGCTTAGAGGTGATAAGCCAAGTCTTGAATATGGTTGGTGTATAACCCAAGGATCAAGCTCGACATTCGTTGTATTGGCATCGATTCATCGTGAAAATCCAAGAAAAGGTGTTTCTTGGGACTAGAGTAGGTCACATCGACTGAATAAGAATAAATCTCTCGTGTTTTTGTTCTTCTTATTTACTTCTACGTTATGCCCGTTGTTACTGCATTTTTCACTCAACTTTACATAACTTTAAAAAAAGCAAAAAGTTTTCAAAATTATTGATTTTTAGTGGAATTAGGCTTCAGACTGTTAGCTTTAATTTTTAATAAGAATCATTCGATTTGAGCAAAGGAATGTTAGTCATTCAGTCTTTGGAAGATTACTGCTCCATTCTGGTAGCAATTTGACTAGTTTCAAAGAAACGTGCCTTCTCATTTCATTAAGCATAGCTTCTAATCAAGGCCTTTTGAAAACTTAAACTAGGCATTTTAAGGAGTGTTTTTACATAAAAATCAACTTTTTTTCTGAGTAAAAAAGTTATAATCTTTCAAAGTTAGACAACATTCTATCCAAAAATGTCTAGTCTGACTATCTAAAGCTTTTTATTTGTTTGAAGGGTCAAATAGCTTTATTTTTAACTCATTTTTGGACAAAGTAGACTTAAGACGTTTAAAGTTTATTTCTGAAAAATTTAATAATTTTTACAATCGTGTACTAAGACTTATAAGTTTCTCAAAAATGGATACTGTTTCTGCAAGGTTTCAGATTCTATTTTGAGGGGCATTTTACAAAGGGTTTAAAAATAGTGTATTTCCTCTAACCGCTATTCATCCCCCTCTAATGGTGTTATTGCAGGCTGTTGAGAAATATGTTTGGATAATTTTAAAAGTCATGATTTTAAGCGGTGAATACTTAAAAATGTCACACATGGTGTTATATGTGATTCAAAATTGAAAAAGTTGAAAAAGTTGACATAGATCTCTCAGGTTCGATCAATGTAAGGCAGAGAAAGTTCAAGACCTTACGGTGAGACATCGATCTCTGAACCTGAGACATATCGATCGATTGATGTACATCGAACCATCACTTCGATCGATCGATCGATGTAGGTCAGAAACAAATCATGAACCTTACTGTGAGACATAGATCTCTGAAGCTGAGGCACTTCAATCGATCGATGTCTAGGGTTTTTAGAAATATATTTCTAAAAAGTGTTAAAATGGTTGTTTTCATTTGTATATGATTTATACATGTTTATTATGTGATTGTTATGTGTTTTTGGTAATTTTAAATGTATTGTGACTAATGTGCATTGGAAGTTTCTACAACTTAACAAAAAGGGCAAATTTGGAATTTTGAGTTTTGTAGGAACATGATATGGTGGAAATACTTCAAGGACATATTCTTATATTATTCATGATGACAAAGATGATATTATGATTATTTCTGACCATCGGGGTTATTTCTAGAGTTTTCTCATACCAGAGGGGTATTTTGGTCATTTCACCCCTGAGGGCATTTTTGGTATTTTCACTCAAGGAATCTTTTGAGCATATTATTGTCTTCATTTCTGTTTTCGGTCCGTTTTTACTGCAATTTTCACACATCTTCTCACAATTTGAAAAAATAGCTAAAAAATTTCAAAATCCGTGATTTTTGGTGGAGTTATACTTCAGACTGTTAACTTTCATTTGCAGCAAGAATCACTTGACTTGAGCAAGGGAAAGTTAGTCTTTCAGTCTTTGCAAGATAACTACTCCAATCTGGCTGAAATCTGACCAATTCTGAGAAAACTTAAATTCTTTATTTATCAAGAATTGTTTAAAGTCAGAGCCTTTTGGAAACATCAACTAAACATCCTAAGGAGTATTTTAATATAAAGATCAATCTTTTTGGTTGAGTATTCAAAGAGAAACGCGTTTTTCAAAATCAGCAACATTTTGTCCAATTCTGTCCAGATTGACCATCTGAATCTTTTTATTTGTTTGAAGGGTCAAACGATCATATTTTTGTTTGATTTTTGGACAGAGTCTTGTTAACACAATGAAGTTAGATTCTGGAACTTTTCATAATTTTTGGAGTTGTGTACACTTATTTTTGAATTTTTCAACTCAGATTCTGTTTTGAAAGGGGATTTTTAACAAAGGGTAGTAGTGTAATTTCCGCTAACTATTATTCATCCCCCCTCCTCCTCTAGTGGTGTTTATTCCAGGTGCACGGTCCAACAATTGGTATCAGAGCAAGGTCTACACCACTCAAAAGAGCAAGATTCAATACCGTACAAACAACACAAGGCCAAAAAACAATAACTCTTTGTAGCCTGCTAATCTCAGATTAAAGGTACATACAATGGCCATAGTCTCTCACAAAGGTGAGTTGGAAGTACATTCACACAACGTCCTTCTCTTTTTTATGGCAATAATTTTGTTCATTGGAAACTAAGAATGAGGCTATTCTTAATGGCTATAGACATCGATTTATGGTCTATAGTCAAAGATGGGCCGTACATTCCAATGAAAGTTGTACAAGTTAGTGGAGTCACACAAGAGGTTGAAAAATATAAAAGTGAATGGTCATCGGAAGATAAAAAGAAAATGTCCATGAATGTTAAAGCTATACAATTACTTTTGAATAGATTTACAACTTCTGAAGTAGGATATGCGTCAAACTGCACAAGTGCATACGATATGTGGAAATCACTTGTATTAAAGCATGAAGGTACAAGCGGTGTAAAAGAATCAAAAATAAATATGCTTGTGAATGAATTAGAATCTTTCAAAATGTTGCCGGACGAATCCATAACATCTATGGATTTGAGATTTACTAATATTTTCAATGCCCTTGAAGCTTTAGGAAAATCATTCGCCAACAACAAGAAGGTGCAAAAGGTGCCGCGAAGTCTTCCTGCTGAATGGGATCCAAAGGTTACGGCAATTGAAGAAACCAAATCGATCACAAAAATGGACGAATTGATAAGCTCACTAAGAGTATATGAGGTAAACTAAACCAACGGAAGTCCGAGTCATCTAAATCATCCGGTAAGTCAATAACTTTCAAAACAACTGAAACACATACAAATAATAATGATAGTAATAGTGATACTGAATTAACGATGACTTGATATCGATAGCTAGAAAACTTAGAAAGTTTTTCAAACGTCCAAATATGAATAGACAACATTCTTATTCTTCTTTTTCTCAATCTAAGAAAAATAACTCTAACAACAACAAATGGTATAATAAAGAGTTAAAGTGCTACGAATGCGGTCAAAAAGGACATATTTCATATGATTGTCCAACAGAGAAAAATAATAATAATAACAACAATAAAAAAACCAAGGACAAGGAGGCACAAACGACAAAGACAAAGGAGTCTAAGCCAAGGAAAGGAAAATGAGCAATGAAGGTGAGCACATGGAGCGACTCATATGACTCAGAATCTGAAACTGAGGAAGCTCAAGTCTGCTTCGCATCCAACGAGATAAGTTCTTCTTCTGATAGTGATTCTGATAGTCACTATTAGAGGCTCTCTAAAGAAAAGAAGAAACTAATTGAAGAATGACAAGTTGAAGACGTCCAACATGGAATTTTCTGATCAATTAGAATCTTTTAAACAAGAGTCAACTAATACTCTTGATTCTTTAGAGATTGACATTGAATCACTTAGGAAAAATGAACAAAAGTTAAAACCGGAAAATAGTATGTTAAAGTCTAAGTCAGAAAGTTGTGAAAATAAGATAGGACAACTTAAGTCTTTTGAACTAAACTTAGAAAAAATGTTAAAACAATTTAAATATGGTGCTAATATGTTAGATACACTAATATCATTACAAAAGTATGGAAATGATAAAACCAGGTTAGGTTATAAAGAAGAAAATGTAAAAGCAGATAAAAAGACAGTTTGTCTCATCTAGTACAGAGTTGCCATATAATATAACAAAATCAACTTTGTTTGCTACATCTTCTTCTACACCTTCTTCTACTTATATCAAGGCAAAAATACAACACGCACGTATAAACGTACATCTAGGCAAAACTTTACATCTAGACAACCTAGAAATTATGCCTACATGTATACAAATGCAACTAGACATAATAAAATGCATCCAACTTACTATGAACCTAAGTATAGGCAACACTCTTATAAGTCTTATAGAAATGCATATGAAGATACATACATAGCGCCATTCAAGAAACAAAATTACATGCCTTATACAGTTTATCAAAATCGGCCATCATATAATCGTTATCAACCAAGACGCAACATGTATAACAATGCATCTTCACTCAAGTGGAATGATCATAAATATGTTAATCCTTTTTATTATAACAATGCTAAAATTGTGCCTAGAAGGTATGTTCAAGTTTGGATACCTAAGGAATATCTAAACAAGAGTGGTGCCCCTAAAATTCAAGGACCCAAATAAAGGATACCTAAAACTTTGTCTTTGTTGTAGGAAAATCGCAAAGAATACAAGAAGGAGGCAAAGTCAAAGAATCTAAAAACTAAATAGTTTTTAGATAGTGGATGTTCAAGGCATATGACGGGCAACCCCAAACTATTTATCGAATTGAAACATATCAAGAATGGAGGAAAGGTAACATTCAGTGACAACAACAAAAGACAAGTTGTTTGAAAAAGAACAATTCGGGACCCTAACACATTCCAAATACGAAATGTGTTGTTAGTAAGTAACCTTTCTTATAATTTATTAAGTATTTCTCAACTTATAGATTGTGGATATAATGTTTCTTTTCTTTCCAATTCTTGTGATATAATAAATGAAAAAGGGGAAATTGTATTAAAAAGAAATAGAGATGGTAACATTTACACTCTTACCTTAGATAACATGTTAGATGCTAAGGTTAAGTGTTTAATATCACATGACTTAGATGTGAATTTATGGCATAGAAGATTAGGCCATATAGGAATTTCAACCATTAAGAAATTATCTAAGAAGAATTTAATTAGAGGAATGCCTAAGTTAGACTTAGATAATTTTCAAATGTGTGAAACATGTATAAAAGGAAAACATATTAAAGAGACATTAAAACCGAAACATGAAGTGAGTACTAGTCATGTACTAGAATTGCTTCACTTAGACTTATTTGGTCCAAGTAGGACAAGAAGTCTAGGTGGACACTACTATGTGTGTGTCATAATAAAGGATTACTCATGCTCGCATGGACATTGTTCTTAACACACAAAGATGATGCTCCATTTGCAATCGAAACTCTTATTAAGCAACTTGAAAATATATACGAAGAAAATGTTAAAAGAATTAGAAGTGATAGAGGTGGAGAATTTAAAAACAAAGATGTAATCAAATTTTATGAACTACATGGAATCAAACATGAATTCTCACCCCCTAGAACACCACAACTCAATGGAGTTGTTGAACATAAAAATAGGACAATTCAAGAAATTGCTAGTACAATGTTATGTGAAAATAAATTACCAAAATATTTATAGGCTGAAGCTATTAGCTATGCATGCTATATTATAAATAGACTCTCTATTAGAAAGAAATTAAATAAAACACTTTATTAATTGTTAAATAATAGATAACCTAAAATAGATTATCTTAAAGTTTTTGGTTGTAAATGTTCTGTGTTGAACACTAAAGATAATCTAGACAAGTTTGAACAAAAGTATATTGAATGCATATTTGTTGGTTATTCAACTAATTCAAGAGCATATAGGTGTTATAATCCTGCATCTAGAAAAATAATTGAGTTTATACATGTGAAATTCAATGAAAATGCATGCTTTGAATTTAGTGATAAAACTCAACATAAACATGAGAATAATGTTAAAAATATGTTTGATGATTATGTATTACTTGAGCATGTACTTGATCATCTAGAATCAACTCTCCCTGAACAAGATTTGCATGAACCCTTAGATGAAATAAATGAAGAGATTTTGCAATTGGAAGATAATACAACTAACTTACAAGATGATTCACTTGTATACGACAATGTTCACACTAATGAAACATCTGAACAAGATGAGGGTGAACCTAGTCAATCTAGGAATTGGTGGCATCCTAAAGAATTAATTATTGGGGATCCGAGTGTTGGGGTTAGAACACGTAGAAACATAAGTCAATTTGAAGGACATAGCTTAATCTCACACTTAGAACCTAAGAATGTAAAAGAAGCCTTAGGTGATATATCTTGGATAGATGTCATGCATGAGGAATTGAATCAATTTACAAGAAACAACGTGTGGGACTTAGTACCTGAACCTGAAGACAAGTCTATAATAGGAACTAAATGGATCTTTAGGAATAAGATGGATGAACAAGGAAATATTACACGAAATAAGGCTAGGCTAGTCGCACAAGGTTGTAATCAACAAGAAGGAATAGATTATGAGGAAACCTTTGCACCCGTTGCATGACTAGAAGCAATTAGAATGTTACTTGCAATTGCAAGTCTAAGTAATATTAAACTCTTCTAAATGGATGTAAATAGTGCGTTCTTGAATGGATACATCCAAGAAGAGGTGTTTGTCAAACAACCCGCTGGATTCGTAAATCCAAAGAATCCTAACCATGTGTACAAGCTTAAGAAAGCTTTATATGGTTTAAAACAAGCTCCAAGAGCTTGGTATGATAGATTTGTAAACTTTCTTATTGCAAATAATTATCAAAGGGGAACAATAGACAACACATTTTTCCTAAGAAGAAAAGATAATGACTTATTAATAGTTTAAATCTATGTAGACGATATTATCTTTGGTTCAACTAACCCTACCTTAGTAAAAGACTTCGAAGAATGTATGAAGTCAGAATTTCAAATGTCAATGGTAAGAGAGTTGATTTATTTCTTAGGACTCCAAATCAAACAAACCCCTCAAGGAATACATATTAGCCAACTTAAGTATGCCAATGATATGATTAAGAATGTTGGCTTTGAAGAGTTGAAACCAACCCCTACACCTATGAGCATTAGCACCAAATTAGACAAGGATGAAAATGGTAAACCTTTTGATGACACACTTTATAAGTCTATGATTGGCTCATTGTTATATTTAATCGCATCAAGACCTGATATCATGTCTAGTGTGTGTATGTATGCTAGGTTTCAATCTTGTCCTAAGATATCACATTACAATACAGTGAAAAAGATCTTTAGATATCTTAAACACACACCTCACTTAGGACTTTGGTATGATAAAAATACTAAGTTGGAATTATACGCATATAGCGATGCTGAGTATGGTGGTTGTAAATGAGATAGAAAATACACTAGCGGTACGTGTCAATTCATAGGAACCAACTTCATCTCTTGGTTTTCTAAAAAGCAAGCTAGTGTAGCTCTTTCTACCACTGAAGTCGAGTATATAGCCTTGAGTTTGTGTACTACCCAAATACTTTGGCTTAAACAACAACTTAGTGATTTTGGCATTAAAATGAATAAGATTCTAATTTTCTGTCATAGCACAAGTGCGATCAATCTTTCACAGAATCCGATACTTCGTTCTAAGGCCAAACACATTGAGGTAAGATACCACTTCATTCGAGATTATGTTCAAAATGATGATATAGTTATAAACCATGTAAAAACTGATCACCAAATCGCTGACATCTTCACCAAACTCCTTAATCAAGCCAATTTTGAAAACTTACGAGCCAAGTTAGGTATGATGACTTACGATACCATTGCATAGTTCTATCTTTTGCATGATTTACAAAATAAAGGGGGAGATAGAATAAGAACATGATTTTAGTTGGTAAGTCATATGCTAAGTTTTAATTGGTATAAATAGTGGAGCATTGGTTAAGGGGGGGAGAGTATAAGTTGAGGGAGAGCATACTATTTAAAAGTTTGAAAACAAATGGTAAAGTTGTGACATTAAAATCATGTTAAGTTATTTTGAAAATCATCCAAAAAGGGAAGAATGTTGAGAAATATGTTTGGATAATTTTCAAAGTCATAATTTTAAGCGGTGAATACTTAAAAATGTCACACATGGTGTTATATGTGATTCAAATTTGAAAAAGTTGAAAAAGTTGACATAGATCTCTCAGGTTGTTGCACATCGATCGATCTATGTATAAAGATCCCTTACATCGATCGATCTATGTAAGGCAGAAAAAGTTCAAGACCTTACGGTAAGACGTCGATCTCTGAACCTGAGACATATCGATCGATCGATGTACATCGAACCCTCACTTCGATCGATCGATGTAGGTCAGAAACAAATTCTGAACCTTACTGTGAGACATCGATCTCTGAAGCTGAGGCACTTCGATCGATCGATGTCTAGGGTTTTTAGAAATATTTTTCTAAAAAGTGTTAAAATGGTTGTTTTCGTTTGTATATGAGTTATACATGTTTATTATGCGATTATTATGTGTTTTTGGTGATTTTAAATGTGTTGTGACTAATGTGTCTTGGAAGTTCTACAACTTACCAAAAAAGGCAAATTTGGAATTTTGAGTTTTGTAGGAACATGATATGGTAGAAATACTTCAAGGACATATTCTTATCTTATTCATCATGACAAAGATGATATTATGATTATATTTGATCATCGGGGTCATTTCTAGAGTTTTCTCATACCAGGGGTATTTTGGTCATTTCACCCCTGAGGGTATTTTTGGTATTTTCACTCAAGGAATCCCTTGAGCATATTATTATTTTCATTTCTATTTTCTGCCCGTTTTTACTGCAGTTTTAACACAATTTCTCATGATTTGAAAAAATAGATAAACACTTTCCAAATTAGTGATTTTTGGTGGAGTTATAGTTCAGACTGTTAGCTTTCATTTGCAACAAGAATCACTTGATTTGAGCAAGGGAAAGTTAGTCTTTCAATCTTTGCAAAATAACTGCTCCAATCTGGCTGCAATCTGACCAGTTTTGAGAAAACTTAAATTCTTTATTTATCAAGAATTGTTTAAGGTCAGAGCCTTTTGGAAACATCAACTACACATCCTAAAGAGTATTTTGATATAAAGATCAACCTTTTTGGTTGAGTAATCAAAGAGAAACACGTTTTTCAAAATCAGCAACATTCTGTCCAATTCTATCAAGATGACCATCTGAATCTTTTTATTTGTTTGAAGGGTCAAACGATCATATTTTTGTTTGATTTTTGGACAGAGTCTTGTTAAAATTTGAAAAAAGAATGTAGTTTTTTCATTATCGATGAAAAACAATAATGAATAGCTACAAATAGAACCGAAAGGAATGGAAACTATAACTAATACATAATAGATAAATGTTAGCAAACTTCCCAAAAGAATTTTTCAAAACTGTTTCAACCCATTTAAATTCAACGTATAAGGAGTTAGTCTTTAAATTTTCAGAGCATTTGGAGTTACGTACAAATAGGAATTAATTTTTCAAATCACACACCGTTTATGGCAGATTTGCGTAATCTGACCACCAACGAATTTTCAAGGGGTTAGAGGTTGAATTAGATCTGAAATTTCTAGGAGACACTCATAACATCTGAGGCTAAGTTCTCTTCGAATTTCAGAATTTTTAAAGACCTGCAACCTAGTTTTCAAAACGTTTTAAAACTGGTCCTGAAAACAGAAACTGTTTTCAGAAGTTGGGTTTTTGGTTCAAAACAATTTTAAAAACCAAATTTTCCGCACCCACTATTCAACCCCCCTTCTAGTGGTGCCTTGCAGATCCTACAAACCCAACCTGCTCTTGTCTCGATCCTTACAAGGTAACTTGAACAAACCTCAAAAGTTGGAAGTCAAAAAGTCATAACTTACAATTTTACGCAACACTAACACCATGTGACGCATCTAATGGCACGTATCAGCTATGTATCAAGCACCAAATACATTCAATCAACCTGTTTCTTACCTGCAAAGAACACAACAAATATTTTGAAGCAGGTTCTCCCCTCTTCTCCTCATGCTTTTTCAGGTTCAACTGTATTCTTAACTGTTACCCCAAAGAAATGTGCAGCACTGTTGATAAAGTGAAGCTTTATGTTAGATACAAACGCTTTGATTCAAAAGGCAACAAGCACTTGCAAGACAAAGTTGAACAAACAAAAACATAAAGAAAACTGAAATCTGCCTCTAAACAATCACTGAACACGCATATGGATATACTACTCGAGTAACAACATTGCTTCACCAGAATAAATCTGGGGGTTCAACACAAAAATTTCTGGCTACCAAATAAAATTATTGCTTGTGTATTCCTAGAGATCATGTGTTACAGCCCGGAAAATTCGTTATGTAGTATCAACCTCCAATACCGTAAACATAATCTCATAGGTGTACGATTCATTAGCAAATATATCATAAATGTTTGAATCCACACACTAAAAAAAACTCAAATTAACTTAGTAACAACTTAAACTATTAGTATAAATTAAATCAAAAAGAAATACATGACACAACAATATTATACAACCTTAAATAAAAGAAAATAAAATACATACATGAAAGAAAAAGAAAAGGAAAATGAAAAAGAAGGTGAAGACAACTTATCTCACACTTTAAACATTTAGCATAAAAAAATTAGCATGCTTAGGAATCTTGTCATAAAACCCATTCCTTACACCCATACTTGTCTAAAGGTTGTCTCCCACCCCATCCCTTCCCATACTTGGCCGCCCCCCACATCTAGTAAAGAAGAAATTTTTATTTCTTCTTCAACCCCTCAAATAATACATCTTCAAATTAACTAATTTCATCCTATCTCCAAGAAAAAACTCAAGAACACTCCAACACCCTCTCCCCTCCCTCTTGGCCGAAACTTCACTCTCCATAAGGAGAAGATTTTCTTCTCCTTTCTTCACACCAACATCACTCAAATCAAGTACCATAAACACTCCATCAACTAAGAAGGATTCAAGAAGGTTGTAGCATCTAGAATCAGAGGAAATCAAGGTAAGAACTTTATAAAGTTTAAGTTTGATTCTTCTATATAATTAGTTTCATAAGTTGCTCACTAACCCTCCTTTTAAACCCTAAAAACCGTGTATACTAGGAAGGAAGGAAGAAGAACTTTCTTCCAAACCAAGTGAAGGAACCATCTTCTAAGTGTAAGAAAGGTGAACCAAGGCAAGTACTCTTCCTAGATCCTTCATGGATTTCAAATTCAATACTTATGTTTATATCAAAAATGGGATCATCATGCAGTATGTTCAAGTTTTATCATAATAATATGAAAAACCTATGATGATAAGTGTTACAAATGTATACATATACATACCATACACACGGCCATACATACAAGTGATATATATACAAATATAAATTCTAAACAAATGAAAGAACTATGATGATAAGTATTATAGATAAATAGATATATATATATAAATTCTAATAAATGATATGAAATGAAGAATCTTAAGAAATGTGTGCAAAGAATACCACTTTAGTTGATTTGATTATGTTCTTTTATGATGATCATCAAGTATGTATTTTTATGTATTTTTGTGTTCATATGTTTTAAGATCATGTCTTTAACATGTTTATGTATGCATCATAAGCATGACTTACATATACATGGTCTAAATGGTTGTTTGATGATCATCATCTTCACATACACACCACATATACATGGCCATTGGCCTATTTGAGTATTTCCTTTGAGTTTCATCATTCCATCCACAAGATGTGCATTAGATGATGAATATGGCTCAAGAAGTACAATTGCATGTTTTCCATCATGTTTAAGTTGATATATTCTCTTGTGGTTAAATCTTAAGATTAAGAAAAAGGAAAGAATGAAATATATACACACAACTTACAACATGTACATAGAAGGAAGAAAAATGAAATAATAATAAGTATAATTATAGGCCAACTTTCGGCCATATGAAAATGAAACAATTAAAGAAAAATTGATATGTTAAAGAATATATATACTTATATATAAACGGCACATTGGCATATGTAAGTAAATAAATTATATATATATATTATATATATATACACACATATAAGTGTATTACCATGAAATATACACATATATATACTATATATATATTCGGCCTCAAGGCCATTTAAGAATTCAAAAATGTTTCTTAAAGATAAATGTTATGGACACTTATATGTAAAATGTGTGGTAATGAATAAAGTATGGTATATGTTGAAGTACTTGTAAGTAAGAAGTTGAAGAAGTTAGGACTTTAAGGATGAATCCCTTAAGTGTTGGAATATGAGGTGTATTTGGAAATACAAATTAAGAAAGTAGTGTTGAATGAAAAATGAGAGAATGGGCTGTTTTGGGTTGCTATGGCCGAATGGCCACTTGATGGTCAAAGTAGGATTTTCTTTAAGTTATGATATGTAGTATGAAAATAAGTAAACGAGGATGTTATAAGATGTAGACTACCATAATACTTCATATGAACAAGTCTCATGTTGCACGAAAATAAAGTTTTAAAAGTTGTCTTGTGCATATCATGTTTTAAAAGTTTATATGCATGTGAATAATAAACACGAGACGATCGATTTCATTGACGCACGATATGTTATGTTATGTTCATGATTATGACTATGTTATGTTCGCCGGCGTGACATCGGTACCGGGGTGGTAGATGTCAGGGGCATATGATTACGTATATGGCCGAGTGTAACACCGGGTCTGGGACACGGGATCTCCGTCATAGCGCGTCACCGTTGGTACATGTACATATGTTTATGATGTTTATGTCGTACATGTACTATATGGGGAACCGATCAGTATGTCGTGTGTTATTATTCTTATGAAAAGTGCTATAGCCAATGATGAAAATGTTATGTCTTCATGTTATGAAAATGTCATGTTATGCAAGTTATGAATATGTCATTTTGCGCAAGTCATGAAAATCATGTCAAGTTATGAAATGTCATGTTTATGAAAAGTCATGTTTACGAAAAGTTATTTTATGAAAAGCCATGTTTACGAAAAGCCATTTTATGAAAAGTCACGTTTTATGCATCATGTCATGATCATGTCACTTAGGTGGTGATTAGTATATTTGTACAATCATGATGCCTTAAGATGACTAAGGAAGATTATGCACGTAGAAGTGATGATTGTAAGCTATGATCTTAATATAAGATGGATTCGTGTTCAAGTACGGAAAGTAGGCTAAGGATATGCTGAGGAAGAATGACACGACCCATAAGGTATGATGCAAAAGCTTATGTTCTATTTTATTCTTATATATAATGCTATCATTATAAATGGAGATGTAATTATGTATATTGTTACTTTATTACTACTTGTCTCTCCATGTATGATCCACATGAAGTATCTATAAAGAATACTTGCTGAGCGATTAAAAGATGATGGTTATCGCTCATACTTGCCTCTTAACATTTCAGAGAACAGGGACCCTGATGCCGTGTTCATTGAGGAGGAACCCCAGATAGAGTATCCGTGAGCGAAGATATAGGCTGAAGCTATGTACCTGTTGTGTGAGCTTTATTTTATTGTGATGTAATAAAAATTATCGTGAGACGCTGTATTTGTGGTTCTGTGGATTTGAATGGTTTGTAATAATATTATGCATGTCGTGAGCTTATTTTAAGATGCTTCCGCCATATCGATTACAATTCATGTTGACATGCACATGTATGGTATCGACGCCTTGTACTCTATGGAGTAGAGTATGGCAGGTGCACTGAGCCGGAACTCTGGTTTCGGGCGGGGCGCTACATCATGTGCATATAAAAATGCAAGCTGCAGAAATATAGGCTTCCTGCAGCATGAAATTACTGATGAAAGACGAAATAAAATGCATAAACAAGGAATAAGATTAATATCATGAGTCAAGTGAATATCTCGTTCTTGATTGACAAACTAAGCCAGTCTCAAAACCCAAAGGTCTTCAGTTATCAAGCTTTCCTACTCAAAGACATACTGAGAAGTATAGTAGCAATAGTTGCCGGTTCTTACACCAGCGCAACCTATAAGAATAGCAGTAGAAATGGCAGTTCCCACTCCATGAAAATGCTAAAACAGTCATTTCACAAATTTCAAGAGTTCAAGGAAACGACTACTTCCACAGGATTCTAAGCTAATAAGACCTAGCAAAGCTCGAGAGTTCTCAAAGCAGTGAATTTAAATGGGTGATCCGGCTATGGTAATGGTACACTGGTCGATTGGTGAACTTATCGACCTAGATGTTTTTACACATGAGAATCTATGAAACTGAAGGAAGTTTTCGAAATAAAAGTTTAGCGTGTACAGAACGTACCTTAAGTGGATCTATTCTCGGTTTCTAGGCTGGGCAATGAGGCTTATGCTACTACGTGACTGACTTGTTATATGACTAATTGTTTAACATGACTAATTGTTTAACAGGACTCTATAAGAGATTAGAACAACAACAATTGAACATAAAACGGAAATTATAGATTCACCAAAGCTGGAGATTTAAATGATTTTACATTCCTCACTCTACAGTATTTGAACATAAGTTACAAGCAATAGCTTTTTTGGCATGTACTTTAGCAGATGCAGCAGGTGAAGAGTATAGAAGATCACACATTTTCATCCAACAGCTTATTTTTATTCCTTGAGACATAATGATGCTTTCCACAAGTCAAAAAATAATGTCATTTCTCAGGACAAAGTTGTAAAGATATTTTCTTATTTTGCTAAACAGCTTAAAAAGGGTCAAGATAGAACCTTGGCAGTACACCCTTGGGATTGAGCCCCTTTAGCTACTCTTGCCTAATATACAAGGCAGGGACACAAAAGCAACCAGAGTCTGTGTACTTATCAAGATTTACAGCGTACTCTACCATGTCATTCATCTCATACCTAGAGAGCAAGATTCCCTCAATGTAAGAGCATGAGTTAGCCGGAGTTGGACCTTTCTACAATAATCAATGCTATGCAGATTGATGTATTCTCGTCTCTAGGCATAGTGACTAGGTTGATTTAAGACCACGAGGGAAACATATCCAGCTCCAATCTGGGATATAAGTTTGAATCAACAAATTTGCGCGCCAAGCACCAGCATTGCTTCATGTCAAATTGCGCCTCTGGTTGACCTTAAACACCAGACGAGCAATATTTCTATTTCCATTCATATATCACAAAAGCCTAAATCATTCGATTTCCTCAATGAAAGCAATTACAAACCTAGAGTACCATTGAATAATGGTAGGAACACAAGAAGCATCTACAACGAGCATGCATAACAAGGAAGGCTTATCACAAAGGTGTGACAGATCTTAGTGACAAACAATTGAGAACGCCAATCTACAACGAGCATACATAACAAGGAAGGCTCATCACATCTTCCCCTTGGATCTTGCAAAAGGTTTGACACATCATAGTAACAAACAATTAAAAAAGCCAAGTACAAAAGAGAATGAATCTGATGTCAAAGATATTATTACCCACGCAGTGAAGAATGACAATTCTGTTGAACTACATGCTTCACGGTTTCTTTTTGCAACTGTGTATGCCAACCTCTGGTAGATTTACCATGTTGATATCCATCAAGACGCATGTTGTTAGAGGCAGACACTTTTTTCTGATGCTTTAAAACTCTGTTTTCATCTGTTACCATCTTAAATACCTCGTTTACTCCGTTCATGTTCGTATTCTCACCCTGATGATTCAGACCTACATTTCAACAGCGGAAATGTGGAAGTTGAACTCTGGAAGTTACAGAATTATGAAGTTCTGATAAACTGACAAACACATTATAAAGACTACAAGCAAGATTAAGTGAATAGGAAAGAAGAAAGACAGATATAAACTTCTAACAGGTAAGTCAAGAATGAATAATCAAGATTTAAGAAAAGCAGCAAACAGAGACATCCTAATGAGGAACTACTCTGTAAAATAGAATTTGAACCACCAGCGGCTGCTTTATTTACTTACCATAACTTTGAGAAATACGTACTAAAACAACTGAATCCCCAGGAAATGAATAAAAAATGATTTTCAAACGGACTAGGCCTCTTAAATCAAAACCTTCGCCAATTCCGATATAATGAATTACTCGATGAAGAAGATTTTAGAGATGATTTCGTTCATTTGATACACTCCCAAATCCAAAAAAAAAAAAAAAGCAAGGGCCATTTTGTCGAAACCTACTTCATGTGATAACCTTTAGAGAACTAACCTCTGAGATTGTTCATCTGAACTTACAACTTCATCATTTCTCTAAACATAAGCAACTGCACAACAAAGCTGATCTCATGTAAAAATTTGTAATGGACTGGTCCAGTCAATGAACAATATAGTCACCTTGACTATACTATGAAAAACAGGTGCAGGTGTCTCTTGTACACCTAAGATCCGATAAATAGGATCTGGGGAAGTAGATAAACAATATAGTTACGTCCGATCAAATTTCCTCTCATAAATTTTTAGAAATTTAGAGAGAGAACTTCACAATATTGGCAGGTAAATGATGCATTCGTAACATGGTAATCAAATCCATTGTCCTACTATAATAACAAATGTTTGTCCTTTTGAAACGCCAACGTCCTATTATTTTATCCATGTTGCTTATTCTTATCTTCATCGCAATTTTTACTTCCAGAGCCTATTTCTTTCAGAAAATTGACCTGGAAAAATTAGACCTGCCACCCAGCCCCATGCAGAAGCATGAAAAAATAAAAGCACTAATATCTCCTGCTGATTGATAAAGTACTTTCTAATAAAAATTCAGAACCAACTAACCTCTGACCTAGGCCTACTAGGTAATTCCCATATCACTTGTTACACAGAATGAATAGTAGTCTCTTGGTTGTTGGTATCAAAAGCATTCCTCCGTTCTAACACTATTTTAGGCATTCAACTTACACTTTTGACCATTACGAAAGACCACACAGAGAAGTCTAAAAGAGGTTGGAAAGAGACAACATGAATATTGACCTGGGCTGTTTGCAGACACTTATACTCACATAGCTCTATGCTAGAACATAAACAATAGACTTGAAATTCGGCCAGCAGGTATGAAAGGAAAGAATGTATATTTCCTTCTTGATCTTTTCAAAAAACTATTAGAAGAGTTTTATACATCAAGATATCTATCAATCCCATAAATCAAGGGATGTGTAATAAAAGCTATAATTCTAGCTAATCAAAACCGAAAATCCCCTCATTAACTCTTCCTAATTGACTCCCTACAATTATGCTAGTCTTCCTTTAATCATGTAATTACAATAATGACTAATTTACAATTGACACATGCCTAAAATCTCTTAAGCAAAAAACGGTTGGTGTCATTACACCCAACCGGACATCATGCCTCAAATAGTGTATCGAACATAACTCCAACACTCCCCCTCAAGCTGGTATGTAGATGTTGTTCATGCCAAGCTTGCTAATTAGTCCCTCGAAATTCGGTCTATGTAGGCCTTTTGTTAACACATCCGCCACTTGTTGTTTAGTTGGAATATAGATCATGATGAAACTTTTATCGTCGATCTTCTCTCGAATAAAGTGGCGATCCACCTCAACATGTTTAGTGCGATCGTGGTGAACTGGATTATGAGCAATGCTTACGGCAGCCTTGTTATCGCAGTATAGCCGGGTCGGTCCGGCCACCATGATGTGTAACTCATCTAGAAGCCGCTTTATCCATAGCCCCTCACACATTCCATGAGCTAGTGAACGGAACTCAGCCTCAGCACTACTTCTTGCCACCACAGTTTGTTTTTTACTGCGCCAAGTAACTAAGTTGCCCCAGACATAGGTGCAATACCCAGAAGTGGATCTCCTATCAACCACAGAACCTGCCCAATCTGCATCAGTAAATATTTCAATGCTCCTTTCTTCCTTATTGCCGAAAAAGAGTCCTCTGCCCGGGGTCCTTTTTAAGTATCTAAGAATTCGGAGTACGGCTTCATAATGTTGAGTTCTTGGTGAATGCATGAATTGGCTCACCAAACTCACTGCAAAGGCAATATCGGGGCGTGTATGTGATAAATAAATAAGCTTACCAACAAGGCGTTGATACCGCTCACGATCCACCTCCTCGCCTTCATTGAGATTCAACTTTACATTGGGTTCGGTTGGTGTTGCTGCAGGTCGGCAACCCAACATTCCTGTTTCCTGTAGCAAGTCCAGTACATATTTCCGTTGAGATATAGAAATACCTGAAGAGTTCCTTGCCACTTCCATTCCTAGGAAGTATTTTAGTGGTCCCAAATCTTTCATCTCAAACCTGCTGCTCAGGTATTTCTTTAAGGAATCGATTTCACCTTGTGCATCACCTGTGAGGATAATATCATCAACATAAACTATCAAAATAGCACGTGTTCCTTTTGGGGTGTGTTTATAAAAAATAGTATGATCTGCCTGAGACTGTTTGAACCCTTGTGTTTTATCTGCCTGAGTGAATTTACCAAACCATTCACGCGGAGACTGTTTCAATCCATACAACGATTTTCGCAGTCTGCAAACTAGATTCCTCCCCCTGGGACATCCAGGTGGTAAATCCATATACACTTCCTCATGAAGATCACCATTTAAAAAGACATTTTTAACATCTAATTGTTGAAGTGACCAGTTCAAACATGCTGCTAAAGAAAGTAAAATCCTTACTGAATTTAACTTAGCTACTGGTGCGAAGGTCTCATTATAATCAATGCCAGATACCTGTGTGAACCCATTAGAGACTAGTCGCGCCTTATACCTGCTAACACTCCCATCTGCATTAAACTTCATTGAAAACACCCATTTGCAGCCAACTGGTCTTTTTCCTTTTGGCAGTTCCACAACCTCCCATGTATGGTTTCTTTCCAATGCCCGTAATTCCTCCTGCACTGCATCTCTCCATTCCTTGTCAGCGGGTGCTTCACCAATATTCTTAAGAACTTTAATGTTAGATACCTTTGCAGTAAAAGCTGAAAACTTGGCGGACAACTTACTATTAGAAACGAAATTCGAAATGGGATGCTGAGTACATACCATTTTTCCTTTTCGTAATGCAATAGGTAGATCCAACATGTTCTCCTCATCGCAAGAGACAGAAATTGGTTCGGAGGATTGAAATCCTAGTGGAATGTCCATGTCTTTATCAACCTGAGTTTGAGGTTTTCGTGAGTAGATGATTATAGGAGGGCTGTGTTTTGGACGCGAAACAATTTCCGGACCCGAGGATGACGTCGGGCTGGAACTCGGCTGGGAGAAATTTGGCTGTGGACTATTTGGTTCGGCTGGACTAGGAGGCGGCGGGCTGCTTGGTTCGGCTGAACTGTTTGGTTCGGCGGCTGGACCAGGCGGCACGGACACGGGTACAGCTGACCCGTCTCCCTCTATATCACTGCCCGGGAGACTTGGAGTGGGCAGTGAGTCGGTATTATAAGGGGGCAAAATATGGTCAAAGGAGGAGAGTATATCAGGCTCATTTGTGTTGGATTTTGGGAAGTATGATTCGTGTTCGTGAAAATGTGTGTCTAGGGTAACAAACATTCGACGAAGGGTAGGAGAGTAACACTTATATCCACGTTGAGTAGGAGAATACCCAAGAAAGACACACTTATGGGAGCGTGGATCCAACTTAGATGTGGTAGGATTACGATGATGGACAAAGACTACACACCCGAACACCTTAAGTGGTAGATTAGACCCTTTGTGAAATAGGGGATAAGTTTGGTGAAGAAGAGAAATGGGAGACTTGAACTGAAGAGGTTTTGATGGAAGTCGGTTTATTAGATGACAAGATGTAAGAATTGCTTCGCCCCATAGATAAGTAGGAACGTGCATAGTGAACATTAGAGCCCGGGCTACTTCTAATAAGTGACGATTTTTGCGTTCAGCTACACCATTTTGTTGTGGTGTATCAGGACAAGAACTTTGGTGAATGATGCCTTCAGAGGATAGATATGTGTTCAGGACTTTGTTAAAGTACTCTGTCCCGTTGTCTGTACGGAGGATTTTAATTGAGGTTTGAAACTGAGTTTTTATCATAGATTGGAAATTTTGGACAACAGTGGCTACCTCTGTTTTGTCTTTAAGGAGATAAACCCAACATACACGTGTATGATCATCAATGAAGGTAATGAACCATTTGGCACCCGAAATACCTTTTACCCGGGATGGACCCCAAAGATCACTATGCACGAGGTGAAAGGGGGCAGATGGGACGTGTATTTTTGGAGGGTAGTCGTTTCGAACCTGTTTAGCAAAAATACATGCATCACAATTCAGAGAAGACAACTGTTTATTATTTCCTGAAAATAAATGTTTAAGATAACTAGCACTGGGATGTCCCATCTTTGGTGAAGTAGTAGTACATCAGATTGTTTGAGAGTAGAAATGTGAAGTACAACGTTTTTTGAGTCTAGATAGTGATCGGGATCCTCAAATTGATAAAGTCCATTTCTTTCTCTAGCAATGCCAATCGTCCTCCCCGATTCCCGCTCCTGCAAAACACAAGTTTGGGCAGAAAACTTAGCAATACAACTCACATCCCTTGTAAGCTTGCTAATAGAGATCAAATTACAAGTCAATTTTGGAACATAAAGCACTGATTTGAGAACAAATGATGGTGACATCTTAACCGACCCCTTTCCCTTAACAAGTGCAAAAGTTCCATCTGCCACTTTAACCTTCAAAATTTCGGCATTTGGCTCATATGTTGTAAATAAGGAGGCATTACCTGTCATATGATCAGTGGCTCCTGTGTCTAAAATCCAAGGTGAGGTTTCCACAAGATTAACCATACCTTGTTGGGTTGTAGCATTCGCCGGTGGTGGCATCTCGGATTGAGTCCTTAGGAGAGACAGCAGTTGTTCAAGTTGTGAATGATTTAGAGCTACCTGGTTGTCACTGTTGGATGGAGCGGTCTCCTCGGCAATAGCGGTTAGACCACGACCATAAGACTGAGGAGGCTTCTTAGGTTTAAGATCGGAGGGCTTACCATGCAAATGCCAACACTTGTCTTGAGTGTGTCCAAGTTTGTTGCAGTGTGAGCAACGGGGCCGATTGTTGGGACGTGGTCCAGACGCTTTGACAAATAATGCGGACACATCTCCGGGTCGCTCCATGAGGGACGGCACCTCCCTTCTTTCGCCTAGCATAACTCGCCATCTGATTTCTTCTCTCCGCACTTCCGCGAACGCTTCACTGAGTGAGGGAAGAGGCCTCCTGCCCAATATACGACCCCTCACTTCATCCAACTCCTTGTTGAGACCAGCTAAGAATTCATACAAACGTTCTTTCTCCAAATGTTCTTTGAATTTGACATTTCCTTCAAGGTCACCCCAATCGGCCTCATAATGAAGGTCAAGTTCTTGCCAGAGAGTCTCTAAGGAGTTGTAATATTCAGTGATGCTCATACCTTCCTGACGAATCTCCTTAAGTCTATTTTTTATTTCAAATACTTGAGAGGCATTTTCAAGGTCTGAGTAATGTTCGTGGACAGCATCCCAAATAGCTTTAGCAGATCGCAAGAAAAGATAGGTACGACTGATGTGTGGCTCCATGGAATTGATAAGCCATGACATAACCAAAGAATTATTGAGCTCCCAAGCTGGGTAGTTTGGATCGGTGCTATCTGGCTTTTTTGCTTGGCCGGAAATGAAGGCCAACTTTCCCTTACCACGAAGGACCATCAGGACTGACTGGGACCATAACAAGAAGTTCTTTCCATTTAGTCTGTGATTGGTAATTTGAAGAGAAGAGCTCTCAATTAGGGTTTGTTGAAGATTTTGGTCGGAGGGATTGGTTGCCGCCGTACCGGCGGTGGATGAAGAGGCCGAAGCTTGGGTGCTCATCTCGGATGTGGATGAGGAGAATTTTGGGTGTTTCGAGTGTTTACTGCTTTGGCTCTGATACCATGAAAGTCGGCCAGCAGGTATGAAAGGAAAGAATGTATATTTCCTTCTTGATCTTTTCAAAAAACTATTACAAGAGTTTTATACATCAAGATATTTATCAATCCCATAAATCAAGGGATGTGTAATAAAAGCTATAATTCTAGCTAATCAAAACCGAAAATCCCCTCATTAACTCTTCCTAATTGACTCCCTACAATTATGCTATTCTTCCTTTAATCATGTAATTACAATAATGACTAATTTACAATTGACACATGCCTAAAATCTCTTAAGCAAAAAACGGTTGGTGTCATTACACCCAACCGGACATCATGCCTCAAATAGTGTATCGAACATAACTCCAACAAGACTGCACAAGAGACAAAGCCTCAAGCTCATCATATTTGAAAAACGAAAATCTTGCCCCTACACATTTAACGGAAAAAGAACAGATTTTCACCAAACAAAAACCTCTTAGTACCAAATTATATTACAGCCTTCCTCTAAATATCCACTTACCTCTTACAAGAAGTCACAAGCTGGATACTCGTAAGCCACATTAATCATAGGGACAACTTTGAAGAGTCGAACAACAATCAAACAATTCGTATATGAAAGAATAATATCACCAAAACGCCCAAAATCCAATTCTCAGCAACCAGCTAATCTAGCAACAAAAAAATATAAACTACATATAACCTTAAAATAAAGACAAAAATCCTGCTTTAAATGGTAGAAATGTATAGGAAATTTATAGTTATTATTGTATAGGAAATGTATTGTTACCGTTGTAACAATACTGATGTAAATAAGGTGGTAACAGTAAATTGCACATGCGACATCACAGCTTTCTTTGATGTAACAGTTTTTTAGCCGTTAGGACCTTCTCTATTGTAATTGTGCATATATATTTCAGACTGTAGCATGAATAAAGATTATAAGAGAATTCCCTTCTTCAAGTATTGCACTCTGTTTACTGGATTCAAGTTGTTATACTAAATCTCTTCTATAGAAGATTGAATTTTTATATGGTATCAGAGCATTCATAATCAACTCCGCTGGCTGGATTATTCTTCAAAGCATCAGCTGTTATCAAGTGCGAACTCAGTAATTTTGCAGGAACACTGTTACATAGTGTTTTACATATAGATCTTGCTCCAAAATAGACAAGCTGTTCCATCCAAGAAGTGAAATAATATTCTGAAGATTAAGAAGAAAAGAGTTTTTTGCAAGAAGAGAGGTGAAATAAATTCTAGAGAAGAAGATGCAAAGAACTCTTTAGAGGAGAAGAAGTGTTGTGAAAGAGACACTTCACACGAAATTCAAAAAGGAAAATAAAATAATTCAATGGAAAGGACCCATAAGAAGAAAAAGGACGCGTATCTTGCAAACATTAAATGCATTACACGTATGATTGCATTTGTTTAAAGGCGCCGCTCGTTGAACCAATAAAGGAGAAGCACGTGTTCGATTTGTAACTCTTTTTTATGAAATTTCTTGTCATCGATTAAAACCAAAGGGAAGCAAACAGGCCATCATTTCTGTGTCAAGTCTTAATTCTCTTCATCACATAAATTCGTATATTCCAGACACTTCATATCTCTCCTCTTCTTATGTTCTTCTTCATGTTCAAAATATGAATATCTGAAGAGAACCATCCACTCCATCATTGAACTTCTTCTCCTCCAATTTCTGAACGTACTTCTACCTATCTTAAACACTATCAACCATTTGTATGGCTGATCAGGGAAGTGAAATAACTTCTGGAGGAGACAAGGCTGCAGGATCCAATCATTCTTCTACTGGATCGATTGTTGACTCTACTCCAGTCACTATTACGAACCAAAAACTGAATGGAAACAACTTTCTACCCTGGAGTCGTGCTGTTGAACTCTTCATCATTGGATGTGGTAAAAAGAAGTATTTGTCAGAAAAAATGACACCTCCATCTGAAATCAGTGAGAAATTTGCAACCTGGGAGGCTGGAAATTCAATGATAATGTCATGGCTTCTTGGTTCCATGACCCCAGAGGTTAGTAATACTTTTATGTTGTATCAAACAGCATCTGACATTTGGAAGGCAATGAAAGAAATGTACTCCAAGAGAGACAATATTTCAGAGCTTTATGAGCTGGAGACTCAGCTTCGTGACATGAAACAGGGAGATCAAAGCGTCAGTAAGTTTTTCAGTAATTTAACACAGTTATGGCAACAGATTGACTCTCTTGAGTCATATCAGTGGACATGCATCACTAATGATCAACTATTTAGAACCATTAAAGATACCAAACGTGTGTTTGGTTTTCTCTCTGGCTTACATAAGGATTTTGATGCGGTGAGAAGCCGTATTCTAGGAACTAAACCTCTACCTATTATGAACACAGTTTTTTCTGAAGTAAGACAAAAAGAGAATAGATTAAAGGTTATGATGGGAACTAACACCACTATCAATACTGAATCCTCAGCTTTAATATCTCAAGCTAGTGTGAATGACAAGGACAAATGTGCATTTTTTACATAAAAAAGAACTGGAACTAATGACTATCACAAGAAGTATTGCAAATTTTGTCACAGGGTTGGTCACTTAGTTGAGGATTGCTACAGACGTCCTGGATCTAAGGCCAGGCCACCATCATCATTCTATCGACAAAATAATAATTTCAAACAAGCCTTCCCTGGCAGATCTGATATGAGTGAAACATAGAAGAATGAGACAGATTCATGGAAGTCATCTCCAAAGGCTGCTGCTGTGGCTGAAACATCTCAGGCACCTCAAAAAGAAAAAGGTGAACCAGCAATTTTTACCCAAGAGCAGTTGAATGCATTGTTGAGGGTGTTAGAAATTCAGAGGACTCAAGCCAACTCTGGACAGATCAGGGGTACAATGGCTAGCACAGGTAAGGGTGGTAAGTCTCATGACTGGATTGTTGCTTCAGGAGCCACTCATCATATGACTTTTGATAAAACGTTGCTGAGTTCATTCTTACCATATTCCGAGTCTAAGAAGGTTAGAGTGGCTAATGGTCAAAATGATGACATTAAAGGGCATGGAAACATAAAACTTATCCAAAACATTATGGTTAAAACATGTCCTGTATGTTCCAGCACTTGATTGTAACCTTATTTCTGTAAGGAGAATGATGATTGATAACAGATGCTTAACTGTTTTTTCTCCTTCTAACTGCTACTTCTTGCCTTCTTCTTCCTGCTTCCAGGAGAATGCTTGGAGGGAGAAGGTTATGAAGGAGAGGATTGGTTTTGCTAAACACCAAGATGGCTTATTTCTTTTGCACACAACACAAACAGGTGGTAAAGACTGTTTTGAAGACTATTCTAATGTTTATTCTTGCTTGAATAAAGTTTCTGTTCCTAGAATAGATATTATGAAATCTAGAATAGATCTTGTTTTTCTTTGCCACAAGAGATTAGGGCACCCAAATTTTGTGTATCTCAGGAAGATTAAGCCAGAGTTATTCAATGGAATTCATTTTGGTGATCTTAAATGTGAAACTTGTATGTATGCAAAGCAAACAAGAGTGTCTTATCCAACAAAGTTGTATCAAGAAAGCAGGCCCTTTAACCTAATTCACTCTGATATATGGGGGCCATCTAGAGTCCTAAATGTAAATGGTAGTAGATGGTTTGTTATACTTATTGATGATCATACTAGAGCTACTTGGATTTATTTGATGAAACATTAAGTCAGAGTTACCTAAGGTGTTCAAAACTTTTGTGCATCTGATCCAGAATCAGTTTAATGAAATGGTTAAGACCTTCAGGTCAGACAATGGAAGTGAGTATTTAGATAGTGAGGTGAAACTGTTCTTGTCTGAGAAAGGTATCCATCACCAGACGTCTAATGTATACACTCCTCAGCAAAATGGAGTTGATGAGAAGAAGCTTAGACATATAATGGGTATAGCTAGGTCTTTAATGTTCTCTATGAGTGTGCCAAGGTACTTAGGGGGAGAGGCAGTCCTGACTGCCACATACCTTATAAATAGAACCCCATCTAGGGTACTTGGATACAGTACTCCTAGACAAAAACTGCTTAGTATTTTTCCTCACTGCTTATTGCTATCTGAATTACCTTTCAAAATCTTTGAATGTGTTGTATATGTATATCTCCAAGTACAAAACAGGGGCAAACTTGACAAAAGGTCCCTAAAATGTATGTTTATTGGCTATGTTGGAACACAAAAAGGGTACAAATGTTTCTGTCCTGCCTCTAGGAAAATATATACCACTTTGGATGTATGTTTTGATGAAGAATTGCCATTTTATAAGAATGACAGTTTGATCAGTACTCAAAATTCTGACAAAGAAGACTACTGGGGCATCATTGATATTACCACAGTAGGCAACAAGTATCTGGAGGATCCTACTCCATCAGATAGAAACACACAGCAAGGATCAGTTCAGACTCAGGATGATACAATTAACTCAGAACCAGATGGAGTACCTCAGAAGGAACAACACATCAGAGACCAGATACTCATAACACAGGTATATACACGCAAAAGAGAACAAATAACACATATAAGTCCAACTATATCTGAAATTCCTCTTGACACTAATCCTGATGACATTGATTTACCAATTGCACTGAAGAAGGGTACTAGGGAATGTACACGTTATACTACTCCAAAATTTAGAGATTATCACTTACTGACATCTAAAGCATGTTCCACATATCATCTTTAAACAACTACCTGACATATGAAAGGTTAGGTAAAAATTTTAAATCACTCACTGTTAGTCTTGATAATCATGTTATACCATCATCTATCACTGAAGCATTGTGTCACAAAGAATGGAAAAAAGCTGTAGATGATGAGATGAATGCACTTATTAAGAATGAAACATGGGATCTTGTTCCATATTCTGATGTTCATAAACCTGTAGGATGTAAGTGGGTGTTCTCTTTGAAGTATAATTATGTTGGTACACTTAATAGATATAAAGCTAGACTTGTTGCAAAAGGATTCTCTCAATCTTATGGAATTGATTATTTGGAAACCTTTGCACCTGTTGCAAAGTTGAATACTATTAGAATAATTTTTTCCGTGGCCATAAATTTAGATTGGCATTTGTCTCAGTTGGATATCAAAAATGATTTTCTTAATGGAGAACTAAAAGAGAAAGTTTACATGACAATTCGTCCTGGGAATGAAAACAGTCACACTGATGGTAAGGTATGTAGACTAAAGAGGGCTATTTATGGTTTAAAATAGTCCCCAAGAGCCTGGTTCTCAAAATTTACTCAGATTCTCCTTCAGTACGGATTCAAGTAGGCTGAAAGTGATCATACTTTGTTTGTGCAAAGAACTGATACTTTTATCACAATCCTTATAGTGTATGTAGATGATATAATTCTAACGGGTAGCAGTGTTGATAGCATAACCAAGGTGAAAAATCATCTGTCTAATGTATTTGAAGTAAAGGATTTGGGAACTCTTAGATATTTCCTTGGTATGGAGGTTGGAAGAACAAACCAAGATATCTGTATTTCACAGCGTAAATATGTTTTAGATCTTCTTAAGGAAACAGGTATGCTTGGTTGGAAACCAGTGTCTACACCACTGGACCTGGACACACTTCAGAGACAGACTCAGGTATTCTGTTAACTGACATTAATTCTTATCAGAAACTTGTCGGTAAACTTATTTATCTTTCACATACACGTCCTGATATATGTTATGCAGTAAGTTATGTGAGCCAATTCATGCAGTCACCTACTAATTATCATTTACAAGTTGTAATGCGGATTTTAAGGTACCTTAAAGAGACACCAGGACAGGGATTATTCTTGCGAAAAACTGAGGATAAAACCATCAGAGTATACACTGATGCCGATTGGGTTGGATCAAAGAAGGATATGAGGTCTATATCGGGATATGGTACTTTCTTGTGGGGGTAATTTAGTTACTTGGAGAAGCAAAAAACAAAGTGTAGTTGCAAGAAGTAGTGCTGAGGCTGAATTAAGGGCACTGGCTTTAGGTATTTGTGAAGGTTTATGGATACAAAGGGTTCTCAAAGACTTATATCAAGATAAAGGTACATCACCAATGCAGGTTTTATGTGATATTATATCCGCCATTCATATGGCAGAAAATCCAACTCACCATGATAAATCTAAACACGTGGAGATCGATAAGCATTTTATCCGTGAAAAGTTGGAGAATAAATCACTATACATCCAGCATATTCCTTCATCGGAGCAGACTGCTGGCATATTGACTATGTCAGTTGCACCAGGAGTGTTTCACAAATTACTGTCCAATCTTGGCTGTATTAATGTATATGCCAAGCTTGAGGGGGAGTGTAGAAATGTATAGTTATTATTGTATAGGAAATGTATTGTTACCGTTGTAACAATACTGCTGTAAATAAGGTGGTAACAGTAAATTGCACAGGTGACATCACAGCTTTCCTTGATGTAACAGTTTTTTAGCCGTTAGGACCTTCTCTGTTGTAATTGTGTATATATATTTCAGGATGTAGCATGAATAAAGATTATGGGAGAATTCCCTTCTTCAAGTATTGAACTCTGTTTACTGGATTCAAGTTGTTATACTAAATATCTTCTATAGAAGATTGAATTTCTATACAAACCAAAACACAATCAACCTTATCCCACAGTCTCTAGGGTCCACTACTTCTTACCCACCTGCCTAAACAATCGACAAAAATCATACACTTGCAAAATTACACCAAAATAACCAACACTTAGTGGATGAGATCGTACCTTTATTAACATTCAAGCTAGGGCCATACAAATGAGAATCACAATTCAGGTAATCCATCAACCTCTCCACCAACTTCTTATTCTTTTCCATGACCGGTTCATATTCCGCCGCTCCTACAATTAATTCAGCCCCATTAATCAAAACATCGAGAGAGAAAAATCCCACTAATCAAAGCAGCAAAATCCACAATATAACAACAGAAACAGGCAGTCCTACTCACCTTTGGAAGTCGAAGAAAGGGTTGACATTTGACGGGAAACCAACGGCGCAAATAAGTAAGAGTCTGATTTGAGGTAACCGAAGACATTGTCGAGGACGTGTTTCTTCTTTTTCTTCAGTTTCATGAGTTTGGTTCTGTGAATTAGAACTGATCTTACAGTCTTGTCCATAGTAAGAATTGATCTGGTCTCAATAATGGCAGATAATCTAGGGAATTCTTATCGCTTTTGGCAGAGGAAAATGATTGGATGGATTTCCACAAGGAAGTTTTGATGAGAAAAGAAAGTGTTTTATGTTTGCAGCAGAGGAAGTTGGAAGCGGTTGTAGACATGTGTCGCCACATGGCATATTGTTAGAGCTCTGGGACACATGGCAGCTGGTTGCAGCCTGAAGTCTTACAACTCTTTCTCTCTTTCATTATTTTATTTTATTTTTATTTATTTTAATAACTTTTTTTTTTCGACAAGGATTTATTTTAATAACTAGGAATCCTTTTTTGCAATGTAACATGACTATTTCCGGTAAGATAATAAGTAAATTCTCCTATGAAATAATAAATAAAAGATTCTTTAAGTTGATTATTTTGTAAACGTTTTGTGTTGAACACTTTAAGTATTAGACAAGTTTGAGTATGAATCTATTGAGACACAATTGTTAGATAGTTTACTAATTGTAGAGTTTATAGACGTTCAATTTTTAAATATAGAAATATTAAAGAATCTATTCCTGTTAAATTTAATGAAGATGTTTTTTATATACGGATCTTGTTGACGATGATAATTTTAATCCAAAACAAGTTTTAGATAATATATTTCACGAAATTACAGAAACATCTTTTTAGTTTGAAATTCAACAGTGTGGCTGTTGACTAAAATGCAAAAGCAGTTCCTCGATACCTTTCGAGCGTAAGACATGGTCTTCCCGATATGCAGTTAAAGATGAAAAATTAATCCTCTTTCAAGGTGAAAGGTTTTCAACTGTTTTAATCCTGCTCAATAGAATAAATCCTATAATTGAGTGTCGAAGTTGGGGATGATGGCAGTACTGTCGAAGAATCAAGGCAATTTAGTGGTTCAGAAAGCAATATTTTGCAGATATACTCAAGATTGGAGGGCGAGTGAATCTTCTATATATATTAAATTATATATATGTATTATAAATTCAAGTAATGCAATATAGAAAATATAAAAGAAAAGAGAGAAAAAGAAGTAGAGAATAAAAATATATTCTTCACTATTTAAAAATGTGTAAAATATGTCCAATATGTCTTATTTTTAGGACTTTAGGATGAGAATACATTGAATTGGTTACGTCCTTTGTCGTTTACTTGAACACATTTGGATTGGTTTTGTAGTTCTCAAGAACACCTTGTGACATCCACAATATAATATTCATAATATTCCCTCTTGGATATCCAAACTTTATAGAATATGCTTCGTTAAAACATTGTCAAGAAAAACACAGCGGGATAAAAATTTGGACAAAAGAAAAATTGTATACATTCATAAAAATTGGTTCCAGTGATGCACTGCCTTGCTAAAACCTTACCAAGAAAAACAAAATGGGATAAAAAGTTAGACGAAGGAAAAATAATACGTTGTGTGTGTATCAACCACACTCCCCCTGATACCGGCATGAGGTCATTAAGTCGACGCATTCCAATGCTGTAGACCATCTTTCTAAACGTAGTCGTGGGTAGTGCTTTGGTGAACAAATCGGCAAAGTTCATGCTTGATCTCAATGTCACCATTCTTCTCAAGATTATGAGTGTAGAAAAATTTGGCTAATATATGCTTCGTTCTATCTCCTTTGATGTAGCCATTATAAATTTGAAAAACACATGCAACAATATCCTCAAACAATATTGTCGGAGTCTCCCTTCGTGAAGATAATCCACATGACTCTTGGATATGCTGAATCATCGACCTCAATTATATGCATTCACAACTTGCTTCTTGCATTGCCAAAATCTCGGAATGGTTGGAAGATGTGGCTGTTAATGTCTGCTTCACTGATCTCCATGGTATGGATGTATCTCCACAAGCAAAGACATATTCACTCCGTGATCTTCCCTTGTGAGCATCAGATAGATATCCAGCATCAGCATAACCTACTAATTTGTGACTCGGAATTCTTTGATTAGTAGAAACCCATATCTGGTATTCCACGAAGATAACGTAAAATGTGATTGACACCATTCCAATGTCTTCGTGCTGGTGTTGAGCTATACCTTGCCAATAAATTCGCCGAGAATGCTATAACTGGTCCTGAGCAATTTGCAAGATACATTAATGCACCAACAACACTAAGATAAGGTATTTCTTGACCTAATAATTCTTCATCATCTTCTGGTGGTCGAAAAGAATCTTTATTTGCATCTAACGATCGTACAACCATAAGACTACTGATGGATGAGCTTTATCTATATGGAGTTGTTTTAAGATCTTCTCCGTATATGTAGATTGAGGGAGAAAAATTCCATTAGACAAATGCTCCATCTGCAGGCCGAGACAAAATTTGGTTTTGCCACTATTTTTCATCTCAAACTCTTTCATGATATAATTAACAGTTTTAGTAAGCTCTTCTGGAGTTCAAACAAGATTTAAATCATCAACATACACTGCAATTATAGAGAATCTACTATCAGATCTCTTGATAAATACACAAGGACTAATTGGATTATTTATATGTTCTTCTTTAACAGACGATTATAACACATCTTGTCAGATTGTTTTAATCCATGCAAAGAGCTCTGTAATTTAATTGAGTATATTCCATTCATCCTTTGATTATATGCTTCAGGCAATTTAAATCCTTCTGGGATTTTCATATATATATCATTATTTAATGATTCATATAAATATGATGTAGCCACAACAATTAACTGCATATCAAGGTTTTCAGTGACTGCTAGGCTGATTAGCTATCGTAATGTTATTATATCAATTATCGGGAAATATGTTTCATCATAATCAAGCCCAGGTCTTTGTGAAAAACCTTGCATACAAAACGTGCCTTGGCCTCATTTTTCTCGTTGCATTTTTGTTCAAAAACTCATTTATATCCAATAGGTTTTATTCCTTTAAGGGTTTGGACTACAGGTCCAAATACTTTGCGACTTCCTAACGATTTTAGTTCTACTTGGATTGCATCTTTCAATTTTGGCCAATCAAAATTGGTTGTTTCATTATGGGTCATCGGGAAACAACCTCTATTTCTAACACATGGGTATGGTTGCGTACATCCGGTCTCCCATACCCCGCCATAGGCAGGAGCCTCTAAGGCAATAGGGTAATGTTGTTGTAATTCTGTTTCAACACTCTTCAATGAGCCTCGGTTCAGGATCCTCATTCAGAATTTCACATGGAATTGTATATTAAGAACATGATCAATAATATCCTTTTGTCTATCATAATTTTCTCCTGTACTTACATAATTCAAATAGATCTCTTTAAAATTTTGTTCACTTGTTTCTTCAAGAGCAACTTGTTCATCAATTTTAAACTGATCAATTTATATTTCTATAACGTTTTCAAGTTGTGAACTTCTTTTCTCTTCTAGAATATTAACATGTACCCTTTCATTTTGAAGGTTCTTATCTTTTGCAACGACCAGGCGATCATGTTTCATAATTGATTTTGGTATACCATCAATATGTCTTTCAGAGTCATCAAGTCGAATTGGCGAATCCATCGCCTGTGCGTGGGATTTTCTTACCTTTTTACTATCAGTAAATGCGCCAGACAACTGATTTGCAATATTCTGCAAATAGACTATTCTTCTTTCTTCTTGCTCATATTGATTTGTTCGTGGGTCAAGATGAGAAATTGAAGGAACATTCTATGTAATTTCATGCAGTTTTTAGGAAGCGGTACTTTTTGTCCACCTAACAACGAGAAAACTTGCTCATCAAAATGGCAATCTGCATGTCTCGCCTTAAATAAATCAGCCGTCACGGGCTCAATATATCTCACTATAGAAGGAGAATCAAAACCCATATGTATTCCCAAACGTCTTTGATGACCCTCTTTTGTTTATTGTAGTAGGGCAATCGGAACATAAATCGTACAACCGAAAATCTTTAAATGCGAAATATCAGGCTGCTGGCCAGATACCATCTGCAATGGCGAGTATGATTGAAATGAACTGGTCTAAGATGGACCAATGCATATGGATGCAAAATTGCAATATAGAAAATATGGAAGAAAAGATAGAACAAGAAGTAGAGAATAGACTTTGAGGATGAGGGTACATTGAATTGGTTACACCCTTTGTTGTTCTCTAGGACATATTTGGATTGATATAACCTTTGTAGTTCTCAAGAACACCTTTGGACATCCACAATATAATATTCATACCAAAATGTAATTTCTCGTCTAACTAAATGGTTTATGCGCGTGTTTGTTTCAATTGCACAAATGTCTAACGTAAAGGAAGGGAGAAAGGAAAACAATATTAGTTTTATTAAAAACTTATTTTTATCACAAGTTTAGAAGTAAATAAAAAACTATATACATCGATTTTTGTCAAAACCGTCATGTGAAATGGACGGTATTTTCGACATAACCATCATATGTCAATTTGATTTTTGAAACACCGCGGTTCTGTAAAAATCACGGTGGACACCATAATATTTTTACCAAAAAATCTCAATATTTAATTGATAGATAATGTTTATCAAAAAATTTTAGTGGGTAATCAAAATAGTGTTATATCCCTAAATTACAGGACTCACGTCAATATATTAAAGAAAAAAATCATCGCGGTCATTGATAATTGTGTCCATCGTTTTTTTAAAAAAAATCTTAAGAGTATCCAATTGATAGATGATAGGGTCATTGACTAAATGTTAACGTAAGAAAAAAAGAAATTTTTTTGGTAAACATTATCTATGAATAAGACATTCTTGAGACTTGTTTTTTAAAAAAATAGACACAATTATCAATAATTATGATGTTATTCTTTTCTTTGATATGGATGTGTATCACTATAATTCATAAACACAATACTATTTAATTAATACTCTTGTAATATTGACGATTTTCAATTTTGATAAACATTATTTATCAATAAGATGTTCTTAAGTTTTTTTTTTAAAAAAACATATGATATGTTGTACGTCGCGGTTTTGACAGAACTGAGGTGTGCGAAAAATCAAAGGGGCATACGATGGTTCTGTCAAAATTATTGTTCATTTCACAAAGCAGTTTTGACACAACCATCATGCATCGTTTTAGGTTTATTTCCAAACCTATGATAAAAGTGAGTGTTTTTTTTTTTTTTTTGGCATCCGTGGAAAGAAGTGAATAGTATATTTAACCAAAAGGGCCAGCTAGTGCAGTAACAAAGCCGAAGTTTATAGGGATATGCATAAACATATAGATGAGAAAAAAACCTCTTTAGCTTCAATTTCTTTAAGAGGGTTTTGCAGCTTTTATCCGATAACGTGCTTTCACCGTCTTTTAACTGTATAGGTTTGTCTACCAGTGCCATATCTGTAGTACCATTTAATGTAAGATGACAAAAATATACGTAAAAGAACAACTTTATAGGATGCGTTGTAAATTGAAAATGCATTTGAGTACCTTACTTCTTTTACTTCGTCATTTCCTCAATACCACTATCTGCATTAAAGGGCCAGAATTCAGGTTACAAAACATCAACCAATACTATGCCTAGCAAAACAACCATAAAACCATATGCAAGATAAAATGAATCATAACAATCTCGAAAAATATCTTTAAATGCTGAAAAAGACGTCCGATTGACCATTGCTTTGGCATTTTTTATGATGTGAATACAAATTTAATAAGAAGCATGGATCAAATTAACTTATAAGAGGGCTAAATTCATCCTAGAAAGAAAATGGAGAAATATCATTGTGTTTTAAATAGATTCTCATTTCTGAATTATTGAATAATAAACAGAAGCCAAGTAAGAAGTTCATAATCTACATAGACAATCTTTATGTCTAAAGCTGCGGAACACGAAAAAAGAGGTAAGTATTCTAACATATTCTCATTGATTTTGAAAAAGTTGGATATTGAGTAAAGATATGGAAAAGTTTTTTCTGTAGACAACAATCTACCTATTTTTCAGTACACAACAATCTAGAACACAAACGCTTAAGTATAATTTTCTTGCTTTAAGACAAACATACCATGGTAGCCATCTTTTTCATGAGAAACAAGAACTGGTTGCGAAGAATACAATGTTTATATATATACGACGATGCTCCCACCCTGCAAATAAGACGGCATTTTCACTTGTGCAGGCTCAAAAGCACAAGCTTCATTAATAAAGAAAAAAAATAGAAAAGAGAAGAATAAAGAAATAAATAGAATGGGAAGATAAGAATAATAAAAGTGTTTAAGAGATAAAAGAGATAAGATTAAAGAATTTTAAAAAAAAAATTAATTAGAGGATAATGGGGGAAACCGTTTTCCCCCAAGAATCACGCCATTCCTATTAGAAATAGCAGGGCTGGGAGATTACAGGGAGAACGGACGAAAAACAAAAAAAAAAAGAAAAAAAAGGTGCATAAACGTGAAGAGAGGGGCGACCAGGAAGGGGGAAGAAGAAAAGAGAGGGAAGAAGGAAGCCATCCAAAACCGTGTAGACTCCGGGTAACCGCGTAAAGTGTCTGCAAATAAATAGGTTCCCTTTTCCCCCTCTAATTGGTACAAATTCAAGCATGCTTTGGTGATATATTATGTGTTTGTTGTTTTAATTGCTAAAATCTATATCATGTTGTTGAATCTGTGCAAGATTTATGAATTTGAATTCTACTGTATGCGTATATTGGTGTTCTTGGATATGGTTGATGTGTATGAACGTTATGCGTGACTTTGATTGATTTTAGGGAAAAATTTGATAATCAAAATAGCACAGTTTAGGGTTTTCAGTAGTTGATTTAGCCTTAGAATAGGTTCCCATAGACTGGAAATAGGCAAAAAATATAGATCAGAGTAGAAAAACAGACGCCGGAGGCGGCCGAGGCTCCTCACGCGCCGCCGGAGTGGCCGTGCGTGGCCTACACGCGCGCCTGGTGGCTGCTGGACGCAATATGTAATTTTTTTCAAAAAAATAATCGATTAGGGCCAGCCTGCAGCGCGCGCAGACCAGGCCAGCCCTTAATGGGCCGCTGGCTGGCGGCTGCAGTCCAGCCCATTTACCTTTAAAAAAAGGGGCTGGCGGCTTAGCGGACCGGGCCAGATGGCCAACGGACCGGGCTAGCTGTTGTCGGCTCAATTAACCGGATAACAAAAAAAGCTGGTATCACAGGCCAGCCCTTAGTGGGTCGGACCTGCGCGTGCGAATGGACATGGGGGCAAGGCAGGCTCGCGGCCTGCCAGGTTATAATAAAAAAATTTTGAATTTCTGAAATTGTATTAATGTTATTTAATTGTTTTAAATTAGAAATAATTACAGAAAAAATATAAATAAATTTCAAAAAATTATAAATAAATTCCAGAATTTATAAAAGGCTGAAATTTGGTTATTTTCATTGAATTTCATTAATTGTGATAATTTATTTAATTTGGATAATTAGGTAATAAATAGAAATAAATAGGGAAAAAATGAGGAAAAATATAAAAAATGCACAATAAAGGTATACAAGCAGTGGAAAAGTGGATTTGATGCCGAACAATGTTAAGTTAGCATTCGAGCAATAACTGAAACTAGATTTGAGTGCCGAAGGATGATGAGGATGAGCCAGGGGCCTCAGGCGATTGTGTTTTTGCATTCATGGCACGTGCATTGCATTTATGGCGGGTCATGACGTACGGGTCATGGACGCTCAAGATGGTGTACGGTGGTGGGACCATGCACGCTTAGGATGGTATACGGTAGCGCGGCCACGCATACTCAGTATGGTGACTGTGGGTGGGTACGACCCGCAGCCACTCAGTAGGACCCGGGTTCATGCATTGCACGGTATGGATATCGGCATTCTGTGTGACATGACTTTATTGCGTGTGACATGCATAGTGGGACATGCATCACGATGTTGCGCATTCTTTACCTGGAGTGATTTACTTTTCCACATTCTTTCATATGCTTATATGATATCATGTTTTATGTGCTATGTGTTATATCATTTTTGGATGCTCGTCTTGTACTACTTGGAGGCAGGTGCCTACTGAGTGATTTTCCCGTCACTCACCCCTATTTACCCCCCTCCAGGTGAGCAGGTAGAGGCCTACGATTATGTCTTTGTTGAGGACGAGGCTGACACAGTGGAGTGGGCAGACTGATGGCCGTATCTAAGACATGAGGAGACCGTGCGGTCATTTGTTATCATTTTATTGAGATTAATTAGACATACCAGTTTAGACTGTTGGCACAGTGATGTTATTGCCATAACTGATTTAGTATTTTATTGAGATATTTTCTTTTATCCATGGAATTTAATGTATGGTATTTTGTTTCCGCGTGAAAAATTTCTACGTCTTTTCGGACATGCTGGAAATTGATTCGACGCCTTTTATTCTCCTTAGCAAGATACGGCAGGTGCACTGTTCCCGATACTAGGGTTGGGGAGCAGGGCGCTACAGGTGGTATCAGAGCCGAGGCTTCAAATCCGCCTCAGAAATGCAGGAATAACTAGATCACCTAGACATAAGCTATGATCTTTTCCTAGAAACGCCGAGTATACCCCTAATAAATGAAGTAGACCTAAGTTATGATCGGGTTAAGAGAGGTGTGTGCCGACGGTGAGCTTTTCTTGTTAATTACCGTTGTACTCCGCGATCAACTATTTACTTTATTTTTGACTAACCTACACACTTTTTATGAACTCGAACTCCAGGAAAATGCCTCCAAAACATGAGCCAGCAGGTAATGGAGGGCGCGACGGTGATGACCATCAGGGTCAGGGGGCTATCTCCCAAGTTCTTGCTGATACCCTAGCCACCCTGACTACCTTGATGGCTCAGCAGCAGGTACAGATGACTCACCTGTAGCAGCTGCAGCAGCAACAGCAGCAGCCCCCGCCACCACCACCTCTAGGACTTTGATTCTTTTATAGGGAGATGTAGCATTCCCGAGTACCGATGTTTAGGGGCACTATACGGCCAGAGGAGGCCGAGATCTTGCTCCAGAATGTGACCGAGTAGTTGAGGTTATTGCAGGTTCCCGATGACCTGAAGGTGGAGGTGGTCGTTTCATTTCTTGAGGGTGATGCTAGGGGATGGTGGCTTAGCGTGCAGCGCCGGTTGACCCCACAGTTGACTTGGACCCAGTTCCAAGAAGAGTAGCAGAGACACTACATTCCTGAGAGTGTCATATAGAGGAGGATGACTGAGTTCCAGCTACTTACTCAGGGGTCCATGACTGTGGACTAGTATGCAGAGAGATTTCATGCGCTGGGGAATACATGCCTTCCGTTATGGATAGCGAAAGGGCAAAGATGTCTAAATTCAAGACTGGACTGAGCCCTCGCATTCAGTTGTTGATTATTTGTGCCAGACCGGGGACTTTTGAGGATCTACTTGAGGTATGGCGGGATGTTGAGGGTGACCTGAGGAGGAGTGCAGTAGACGATCGGACGAAGCGGCCACGAGAGGAGTATCGTTCTGGGAGACCCGGGAGATGGCTGAAGGTGCCCCGCCGCCAGCAGCCGGGGAGCTCTTTTCGAGCACCACAGCAGTAGAGACAGTTTACTCAGCCACTATCCAGCGAGGGACCAGCGTTGACAGATGCATAGCCAGTGAGGGTGGTGACACCCACTACATTATGTGTCCATTGTGGGCGCTTTCATCTGGGTCAGTGCTGGAGGACCAGGGACGTTTGCTATTGATGCGGCACCCCAGGACACTTTGCCATGGACTGCCCCGCGCATGGACAGGCACCCCCAGCACAGCAGAGCCAGACACAGCAGAAGGGGAGGCAGAAGACTAATGTCCGAGTACATGTCATGACACACGCCGACGTCGAGGAGACCGGTGACGTCGTAGCAGGTACATCTTTATTAATTGTTGAGTTTCAGTTGCTTAGAATACATTTCATTCTTGCGATTGAGTACTATATGTATAATCCTGCATATGTTAGGTGAGATTTTGATTAACAAGGTCCCAGCCTACGTTCGTTTCGATAGTGGGACCAGTCATTCATTTATCGCCAGGAGGTTTGTCAAAAGTCTGAATATTATACCCGAATGGTTGGAGATTCCCTACCGGGTTCAAACTGCCGACGACCAGGTGTCTGTATCCCATTATCAGTTCAAGGATTGTACGTTGGATATTAACGAGCTAGAATTCACTGCTACTCTGATTCCCATCCAGATGCAAGATTTTGATGTTATTTTGGGTATGGATTTTCTGGCTAAGTATCAGGACACGATCGATTGTCGTCAGAGGCAGGTTAGCATGCGGATGCAGAGCAACCAGGAAACCATCTTTCAGGGGGATTTCAAGTTGCATAAGGCGCCCAAGAAGATTTACATGAGTGCAGCGCAGGCACACATGGCATTGAGAAAAGGTAATCAATGTTTTCTTGTATATGCTATTGGTGTAGAAAAAGAGGTACCCTCGATGGATTCGATACCAGTGGTGAATGAGTATAAGGATGTATTTCCCGATGAGCTGTCAGGACTATCGCCCAGTCGGGAGGTAGAATTCGAGATTAATTTGCTACCCGGTGCTGAACCGATATTGAAGACACTGTACAGGATGGCTCTGGCTGAACTGAAGGAGTTGAAAGAACAATTGTAGGAGTTACTAGATCGGAAGTTCATTCGACCCATCATCTCACCCTAGGGAGCTTCGGTCTTGTTCGTGAAGAAGAAAGACGGCAGTATGAGGCTTTGCATTGATTATCGGGAGATTAATAAGATCAACATCAAGAACAAATATCCTCTATCCCGGATCGAGGACCTCTTCGATCAATTAAAGGTACCCTTTAATCAATGTAACTCATAATAAATATTATAGAATTTTTCAATTAATTCTACGACTTTGGCATTCTTCAGGGCGCTAAGGTATTCTTCAAAATTGATATTCGATTCGGATATCATCAGCTAAGGATTAAAGCAGAGGATGTAGCGAAGACTGCCTTCCGCACTAGATATGGACACTACGAGTTTTTGGTGATGCCATTCGGTTTGACTAATGCTCCCGCAGCCTTCATGGATTTGATGAATACGGTTTTCAAGAACCAGCTTGATAAGTTTGTGGTGGTCTTTATTGATGATATACTGGTCTATTCTCTGGATGAGGAGTCACGCAGAAAGCATCTGAGGGAGGTTCTAGAGGTTCTCAGGCATAAAAAGCTATATGCTAAGTTTAGTAAGTACGAATTTTGGCTGAAGAGCGTTGCTTTCTTGGGACATGTGATTTCGGAAGAAGGAATTTCCATAGATCCCAAGAAGATTGAGGCTATTACTGAATAGCCTAGACCGACTAATGTGACTAAAGTGTGGAGCTTTCTAGGCTTGGCCGGCTACTATCAGAAGTTCGTTGAAAGATTCTCATCGATAGCAGTGCCCTTGTACAGATTGACTCAGAAAAAGTCAAAGTTTGTCTGGACCGCTGAATGCGAGCAGAGATTTGCAGAACTTAAGAGACGATTGCAGACGGCCCCTATACTTGCTCAACCCTCAGGCTCTGAAGGGTTTGTCATATATAGTGATGCATCGAAAAGCGGACTAGGTAATGTATATAACATCAAGTTGACTTTATATGCATTACAACTATGGCCTAACTGTGTCTTTGCAGGTTGTGTCCTTATGCAAAATGGCAGGGTCATTGCATATGCCTCAAGACAGTTGAAGCCATACGAGCAGAATTATCCGACGCATGACTTGGAGTTAGCTGTAGTGGTTTTCGCACTTAAGATTTGGCGTCATTATCTTTATGGGGTGAAGTGTGAAGTATTCACGGATCATAAGAGTTTGAAGAACCTATTCACATAGAAGGAGCTAAACATGCGTCAGAGAAGATGGCTTGAGTTGTTGAAATACTATGATTTGACTATCAGATACCATATGGGAAAAGCGAACCGAGTCACGAATGCTCTGAGTAGGAAATCCAGCCATGCCAGACAGACGCTGTTGGAAAGGGATATGACAGAGTTGGACCTTGACATTGTGGACTCCATAGCTAATGTTCTAGCGGCGCTGATTATCACTCCGTCTTTGATTGAGCAAATCAAAGAGGCGCAAAAGGGAGATGTAGCACTTAGTAAGATCCGAGAGAGGATGATGACTAGTCAGGTTGATGGTTTTCAGATCCATGACGACGGCAGTATGTGGTTTCAAGGTAGGTTGTGTGTTCCGGAGGTTGAGGATCTCAGAAGAGCAGTACTGAAGGAGGCGCATAACTCGAAGTTGTCTATTCATCCGGGTGCTACGAAAATGTATAATGATCTGAAGAAGCATTATTGGTGGAGCGGAATGAAGAGACACATAGCGGAGTTTGTTGAGAGATGTCTGGTATGTTAGTAGGTCAAAGCATAACACCAGAGACCAGGGGGTTTGTTGATGGCGTTAGAGATCCCTGAATGGAAGTGGAAGCACGTAACTATGGAATTTGTGATGGGACTTCCGAGGACAAGGAATGGTAATGACATGATATGGGTGATTGTAGACCGTCTGACTAAGTCTGCTCATTTCCTACCTGTGCCGAATGATGTGACCGTGGACAGATTTGTTACGCTCTACATCGATAACAACATCAGTTTACATGGCGTTCCGGTCATTATTGTCTCTGATCGTGACTCGAAGTTCACTTCTAGGTTCTGGTCAGCATGTCAAATGAGGATGGGGACCGAGTTACGATTGAGTACTGCGTTTCACCCGTAGACAGATGGGCAGTCAGAGAAAACCATACAGACGTTGGAGGATATGTTGAGAGCTTGCGCCATCGACTTCAAGGGGAACTGGGACAGTATGATCAAGTTGATTGAGTTCTCTTACAACAATAGTCATCACAGCGCCATCGGTATGGCACCATTTGAGGCGCTCTATGGGCGTAAGTGCAGATCCCCTATCCTTTGGGATGAAGTTGGAGAGCGCGCTATCACTGGTCCAGAGTTGGTTGAGCAAACCAAGGAGAAGGTTAGGTTGATTCGGGAAAGGCTTAAGGCTGCTCAAGATAGAAGTAAGAGCTGGGCTGACTCGAAGAGGCGTCCGTTGGAGTTTGATGTTGGAGAAAAGGTCTACCTGAGAGTATCGCCTATGAAGGGTGTTGCGAGATTTGATCTGAAGGATAAGCTGAGGCCTCGGTACATTGGCCCTTATGAGATGCTCGAAAGGATTGGTTCGTTAGCTTACCGTTTGGCGTTACCCCCGGTGCTAGCTCAGGTGCACAATGTCTTTCATGTTTCTCAGTTGAGAAGGTACGTCCCGGACCTGAGTCATGTACTGGATGCACCGCCTTTGAGGATCAGACCAGACACATCATATGAAGAGACTCCTGTTTGGAATATCGACCGCAAGGACCAGGTGTTGAGGAGGAGAATCATTCCATACGTCAAGGTGCAATGGAGCAATCATAAAGAGAACGAAGCAACTTGGGAGCTGGAGGATCAGATGTATGAACGCTACCCTGAACTCTTCGATTAAGGTACATCGAGTCTCCTCAGTCTGTACGATTAAATTACATCAAGTTTCGAGGACGAAACTTTTGTAAGGTGGCTAGGATGTAATAACTGAAAAAATAATAATAATAATAAAGAAAAAAAATAGAAAAGAGAAGAATAAAGAAATAAATAGAATGGGAAGATAAGAATAATAAAAGTGTTTAAGAGATAAAAGGGATAAGATTAAAGAATTTTAAAAAAAATTTAATTAGAGCATAATGGGGGAAACTGTTTTCCCCCAAGAATCACGCTATTCCCATTAGAAATAGCGTGGTTGGGGGATTACAGGGAGAACGGACGAAAAAAGGGAAAAAGGGTGCACAAACGTGAAGAGAGGGCGACCAGGAAGGGGGAAGAAGAAAAGAGAGGGAAGAAGGAAGCCATCCAAAACCGTGTAGACTCCAGGTAACCACGTAAAGTGTCTGCAAATAGGTAAGTTTCCTTTTCCTCCTCCAATTGGTACAAATTCAAGCATGTTTTGGTGAAATATTATGTGTTTGTTGTTTTAATTGTTGAAATCTATATCATGTTGTTGAATCTGTGCAAGATTTATGAATTTGAAGTCTACTGTATGCGTATATTGGTGTTCTTGGATATGGTTGATGTGTATGAACGATATGCGTGAGTTTGATTGATTTTAGGAAAAAATTTGATAATCAAAATATCACAGTTTAGGGTTTTCAGTAGTTGATTTAGCCTTAGAATAGATTCCCATAGACTGGAAATAGGCAAAACATATAGATCGGAGTCAAAAAACGGACCCCGGAGGCAGCCAGAGCGCCTCACGGGCCGCCAGAGTGGCCGCGCGTGGCCTATACGCGTGCTTGGTGGCTGCTGGACACAATATGTAATTTTTTTAAAAAATAATCAATTAGGGCCGGCCTGCAGCGCGGGCAAACCAGGCCAGCCCTTAATGAGCCGCTGGCTGGTGGCTGCAGTCCAGCCCATTTACCTTTAAAAAAAAGGGGCTGGCGGCTTAGCGGACCGGGCCGAATGGCCAACGGACCTGGCCAGCTGCTGTCGGCCCAATTAACCGGATAACAAAAGAAAAGAAAAGCTGGTATCGCAGTCCAACCCTTAGCGGGTCGGACCTACGTGTGCGAATGCACCTGGGGGCAAGGCAGGCTCGCGGCCTGTCAGGTTATAATAAAAAAAATTTTGAATTTCTGAAATTGTGTTAATGTTGTTTAATTGTTTTAAAATAAAAATAATTACGAGAAAAATATAAATAAATTTCAGAAAATTATAAATAAATTCCAGAATTTATAAAATGTTAAAATTAGGTTATTTTCATTAAATTTCAGTAATTGTGATAATTTATTTAATTTGGATAGTTAGGTAATAAATAGAAATAAATAGGGAAAAATGAGAAAAAATTTAGAAAATGCAAGATAAAGGTATACAAGCAGTGAAAAAGTGGATTTGATGCCGAAAAATGTTGAGTTAGCATTCGAGCAGTAACTGAACCTAGATTTGAGTGCCGGAGGATGGTGAGGATAGACCAGGGGCCTCAGGCCGTTTTTTCATTCATGGCACGTGCATTGCATTTATGGCGGGTCGTGACATACAGGTCACGGACACTCAGGATGGTGTACGGTGGCGGGGCCACGCACACTCAGGATGGTGTACGGTGGCGCCGCCATGTACACTCAGTATGGTGACTGTGGGTGGGTACGACCCGCAGCCACTCAGTAGGAGGCGAGTTCATGCATTGCACGGTATGTATATCGACATTCTGTGTGACATGACTTTGTTGCGTGTGACATGCATAGTGGGACATGCATCACGATGTTACACATTCTTTACCTGGAGTGATTTACTTTTTCGCATTATTTCATATGCTTATCTGATATCATGTTTTATGTGCTATGTGCTATATCATTTTTGGATGCTCGTCTTGTACTACTTGGAGACAGGTGCCTACTGAGTGATTTCTCCGTCACTCACCCCTATTCCCCCCTCCAGGTGAGCAGGTAGAGGCATACGATTATGTCTTTGTTGAGGATGAGGCTGACACGGTGGAGTGGGCAGACTGATGGCCGCATCTAGGACATGAGGAGACCGTGCGGTCATTTGTTATCATTTTATTGAGATTCATCATACATACCAGTTTAGACTGTTGACATAGTGATGTTATTGCCATAACTGATTTAGTATTTTATTGAGATATTTTCTTTTATCAATGGAATTTAATGTATGGTATTTCGTTTCCGCGTGAAAAATTTCTATGTCTTTTCGGACATGTTGGAAATTGATTCGACGCCTTGTATTCTTCTTAGCAAGATACGGCGGGTGCACTGTTCCCGATGCTAGGGTTCGGGAGCGGGGCGCTACATTCATATTGGTCTCAAAAAACGCAGGTGCATTGGATGGCAAAAGGAGAGGCCAATACCTCCTATTTCTATGCCTTGGTCAAGGAACGGCATCGACGGCAGAGGATTCGTCAAATTCAAACTGAGGCTGGGGAAATGCTACAAGAAAATGACGCACTTGGACAGGCTGCTGTAGATTATTTTCAACAGCTATTCTCTAATGAGCCGGTGGCTGATGTTACTTCTTTTCTAGACCACATTCCTACATTGATTACAGAGGATGACAATGCAAGATTGACAGCCATTCCAGACATGGCAGAAGTTAAAGATGCTATATGGAATCTAAGCCCAAATAGCGCGGCTGGACCAGACGGCTTTAATGGCCATTTCTTTCGCACATGTTAGAACATCATTCGATTAGATGTGCTATGTGCAGTTCAAGATTTTTTTCTCGGAGTGCCAGCGCCAAAGGTTATGATCTCTTCTCTAGTTACATTGACACCTGAGAAGGAACACCCTACCTCGTATGCTGATTATAGACCAATATGTTTATCTAATTTCATAAGTAAAGTCATGACTAGGATTATTGCCTCGCGACTGTCGCCTCTTCTTCGGAAGATTATTTCAGAGAAGCAGATAATTTTTTTGTAGGGCATAATATCAGTGAACATGTTCTTCTAGCAAATGAGATGGTCCATATTATTGACAGAAGAACTAGAGGAGCTAACGTGATGATAAAGCTGGATATGGCTAAAGCTCTTGACCGAGTTAACTGGACTTATCTTGAGTTTATTTTGCAAAAGTTCGGCTTTCATGAGCGCTTGATTTATATAGTAATGAATAATCAATGGCGCAACGTATGGTTATTTTTCACCAACAAGGGGTGTGAAGCAGGGTGATCCTTTATCACCTTTATTGTTTATTATTGGCTCTGAAGGATTCAGTCGTGGACTTAAGCAACTATTCAATAGTGGTGCGCTAAACGGATTTTCGTCTGGACACATTCGGCCAGTGTCTCACTTGGCCTATGCGGATGATCTTCTTATCTTCCTAAATGGTTCGACACGAAATCTGCAACCTTTTCAGAGCTTTTTAGCTGCTTATCAGCAAGCGTCCAGACAATTGGTGAATTATAATAAAAGTTAGTTTGTTGCTAACGCCTATGTTGCACTTTCATCATTGCTCACTATTGGAATGGTTCTTCTTATGCGACCAACCAAGCTTCCTATTAAATATTTGGGCTTTTATCTTTACCGCGGCATTAATAGAGCACGCTATTGCACTTCACTTTTGCAACATTTTGATGAAAAGTTAATGGGATAGGCGGGACACCTATTAACTCCAGGAGGTCGACTCGTCTTAGTCCACTCTGTCCTCATGGCCCTACCTTTACATTTGTTAGCATCGGCTAGATTGCCTAAGAGTGTGATGCATGCTATTAGCAGGAAACTAGCTCATTTTATTTGGGGCTCTCGTTACCATTGGACATCAAGGCGGAGTTGGTATTCGAAGTATTCCATGGATACAACAGGCATATGATTGCAAGCTATGGTGGATTTATTAAACGAAAAATACACCATGGACAACATACATGCGCCATCATTATGGATGACGCTCGGGTTATATTCCACGAATATATGACTCGCCAGGCTGGATGCGAATATGCTCCATTCATATGACTTGCTCTATGCTCACTACCAGAGACTCTTCACCGCAATGGTGTTCATCTCCATTGGGTATGTTTACCATTCGCAATGCATATGACGACATCCGAGTGGTTCGTGTGCAATTATATTGACACAAATATATTTGGTGGCCAAGATTACCTATGTCTGCGAGTTTTTTTCTTTGGCGTTTATTTCATCGAGCATTACATTTGGAGGATAATTTAATACGGTTTTCACAAATTTGTCCAACACTTTGTCCTTTTTGTCGAACACACTCTGCCAATATGGATCACATCTTTCTCCAGTGTTTATATGTCAAAGATGTTTGGACACGCTTCTCATGGATCTTGAATGGACCACTGTGTAATTAAACAACCATTCGATCTCATTTGCTCAAGTGGTGGCTCTCCTTTACATCTTGAACAATCTCGGGGCATTTTTGAGTCATTGGCCCGATCATGGTTTGCTGGGCAGTTTGGAAGGCTGACACAAATAGGACATATGGTGCCACTGGTCTTCTTCCTTCTAGTATTTATTGCATGACTCGTCAATTGTGTTATGATTGGTCTTCTACATTACATGGAACAAAATTAGCGGCCCACGTCCCATCGCTTATTTCGGCTGGCTTTACTCCTCATCTACGTCTCAGGCATGCGCGTATCTTAAAATGGGCGCTGTCACCATCAGGAAAGTTAAAGTTAAATGTTGATGCCTCTGCAAGATCTGCAATGGCGTTGTCTGGAGCAATTTTGCGGGATTCTGAGGGACATATGGTTGCGGCTATTTCGTTTACCTTACCTATTCTCTTGCCATTCCGTGCAGAAATTCAAGCATTACTGTACAGTCTTCTTTTCTTTGGACGGCTACATCGCAATTTATTGATTGAGATAGATTGCAAACAGGTGGTGCAGGCCACAGATTATTCTTCCCTGCCGGAATTTTCGCGACTACAGTTGTTTCTTCACCTTACTCGGAGTTGCCTCAGTTATATTCCCCGTGAAATAAATATGGTCGCACATCATTTGACACATCATAGGCACATGTTTTCGGCTACCACCTTATACACTTCAGCTGGTTCTCTTCCTTCAATGGCTCATAGGTTCTATTATACAGACGCTTCTATTGATGCTCTCAGACTTTAGTACACGGTTGCGCTTTTTATACATGGAGGTTGCCTGCATTACACAAATGCAGGCAATAAGAGTATGGTTTATTTCATGTTGCATTCCACATTTAGCTTTCTTATCTCCTTTTTGGGTTGGTGATGATAGATATCTGTTGCCCGCAGTCTTCAAACTAGGGGCAACTTGGGTATGCATATACGTTTGGCTTCTTGTACCTACATTAGTATTTATTGTGACCATTGTACTTATCTGGATATTTTCTTGTTGAGGAAATTACATACAGACGTCTGCGTTGGAGTTATCAGCTTCTATTGTTATTGCTGTTTACAATCACTTGTTGCTTTGGTTCGCTGTAGCCAAAGCAACCGCGGTACGTCTGGCCTGTTTCAGTCGTGTATTTCCGCTTCTATTGACTTACTTTTTGCCTGCTCTAATGTTTGCTTTACCTGCTTGCGAGATGTTCGGATCTTATCATGAAAGGAATGCCAAGACACTCGAGTTACTGCCCAACCGCGATCTCCTTCTTCATTCACCACGCAAGAGCTGCATTCAATTTGTTATTGCTGCACCTTTCCATGTTTTACTTTGTTGTATTTTACTGCTTTCTAGAACTTTTCAATCTTTTTGGGTCTTAGCTTTTCTTTATTGTATAGTTTGGGAGAGTCTCCCACCATAGATTGGAATGTCATGTAACCACAGTATTCCTCCGTCACAAATGAAGGCAATCTTATTAATAAAATACCTCGACGGTACCGCCCGTCCTTCACCAAAAAAAATATAACCATGCAACGATCAGAAATGAAGAAAAGTGTCCAATACGCATGTGCTGTAGTTTAAATTTCTTCAGCAAAAATACATAGCCTGTCATTGTCGGTAAATGGTAGTTTGCATGACAAGACCTACTTCTATTTCCCGCAGAAGACTAGCAAAACACTCTCCATCACCCTTTTAAACAAGCAGGCATCATGCAACCTACCCTTTATTTTTTAGGAAACTTGATGAGAATGATGTTTGACAGTGTCTTCATGCAACGCCTTCTTCCTTCAACTTTTTTTACAAAAATAAAAACACCACAAAGCATCATTCTCATCAAAGATAAATAAAATGCGTTCCATGCAAGTGAAATTCCTAACAACGATAGAAATGACGAAAATGCCCCTAAACTAGAAAACACACGAACAATTATAGAAAATCACAAAAACTCTACTATTCATACAATGACTATCCATCTCTTCCCATCAACCCTTACATCTGTTTTAGACATGTAAAACATAAAATAATCATACATGAATTTAAAGCATAGGTTCGATAAAGATTGACCCTGGCTGGGGCTCATTATTCCTTTGTTGAGGCTCATCATGTTTTCTCAATCAAACAATGTGAAAGATGACGACAAAGTATATAATCCCACTAGAGAAATCAGAAAGCATTGTGATAAAAGCATTAAACCATCCTACCGAAGAGGAAAATGAACCAAAGTTAAAGCATCGGATTCCAATTGAAGTAACCTTGTATAGCGAACAAACTACAAAGAAGCAAGGGGAAAAACAATACATTCAATCACAAATCATCAACAATATAATGACAGAGGAGTAGAAAGGGAGAAGGAAAATCGAATACCTCATGAGAAACCCAACAAACAGGGAGAAGCTTACGCAAAGCGGATCTACCAAAAATTATCGAGTATTGAAAGAATTTGTGTTCATTCAAGTTAAGAAAGAATTCACAGAGTTATTTCCTTTTTATAGGGGTATTTTTTTGCCTCGCGGATCTATTTTACCACTTGTATAGTGGCTACTGTTTAGCTACAGTAATTCCTAATGTTTACAATGGTAACGGCTAGTTACCAGTTCAGCTCAGCCATATGTATAATATAGTTTCTAAAGTATTTACATGACTAAGTGTTACAGCTCTACTACTCGACTGATGCTTCGCTTCGTCACCTCAGCTCAGCATGCTTATTCTACTTCGATTTCTTCAACCCGGTAGTGGTATTTTGTCACTTCAGCTTAGTTCAGCATCGTGCTTACTCAGCTCCGCAACTCCTATCTTCACCTCAGTCTGCATGTTGACTTTAGTTACTTCCTTCCCTTCAGTTTAGCAAGTGCTCTGTGCAGGTCGGTCGGTGCACCTCGGCTGAGCTTTATTTCTACACTCTCCCTCAAGCTTAGTCGTATATGTTTATACATCTAAGCTTGGACAGTAAGTATTGAAAAACTTTTGTTCATGCTGGTTTAGTTAAGATATCTGTTATTTGATCATTTGCGGGAATATACTGTATGCTGACCTCATTTCTTTCAATTTTTCACGGATGAAGTGTCTATCTAGTCTACATGTTTTGACTTATCATGTTGAACTGGATTTTCTATCATACTTATAGCAGAGACACTGTAACAAAAGTTGTTTATGGGTAGTCTTGCCTTAATGTGAAGAGCTTCCAGACTCTTCTTATCGAAATGCCTTCGCAGATTTCTAGAGCAAGTGCTCTCAGCTCGGCTTGTGCACTACGTTTTGCCACGACTGATTGTTTCTTGCTCTGCCATATAACTAGGTTGTCCCATAAGAAGATTCCTTACCCAATCGTTGGTCGTAGGTCAATTTTGCATCTAGCCCAGTCTGCATTTGTACATATCTCAATTCCTCAATCTAGATTCTTCCTGAAATACAGTCCCTGTCCTAGTGTATTCTTGAGGTATCTGAGAATTCTAAATGTAGCTTGGATGTGCTCATTAGTAGGACTGTATATAAACTGTGATGCAAAGCTTACTGCATAGCAAATGTCAGCCTAGTGCGAGATAAGTAGATTAATTTTCCAACTAATTTTTGATAATTTAGTTTATTTATTGGGGTGCTATCCATTGATCTCTAGGTTTGTATCCAGGTTCAACAAGGGTGCTTGCTGGGCTGCATCCGAGCAAAGCAGTTTCTTTGAACAGGTCAAGTATATATTTCCTCTAAGATACATACAGTCCATCTTTGTTCCTTACAATTTCCATTCCTAAGAAATATCTTAATTTTCCTAGATCTTTCATTTCGAATTGTTGTGATAGTTTTGCCTTGAAACTTTCGATGCCCTGTTTATCGCTGCCAATTATTATGATATCATTTACATATACTATCAGGACGGTAAGCTCCCCTTGAGGTGAAATCCTAGTGAATAATGTATGGTCACTATGAACTTGATTTAATTTTAGACCTCTCATGGTTTTAGTGAAGGTTTGAAACCAGACTCGAGATAATTATTTTAGCCCGTACAGTGATTTTCTGAGCTTACAGACATTATCTTTGTTTGTTTCATTATTGAATCCTAGAGATATACATATGTAACTTCCTTGGCCACGTCTCCATTTAGGAGGGCATTTTTACACCAAGTTAGTGCAGTTCCCAGTCGAGGTTAACTGCTACAGTGAAAATTACTCTTATGGTATTTAGTTTAGCAACATGTGCAAATGTTTCTAAGTAATCTATTACGTATGTTTGCGTGAATCTTTTGGCTACTAATATTGCCTCATATTTATTCACAGTTCCATCATTATTGTATTTAATAGTGAATATCTATCTACATCCTACTAATCTCATCATGGCCGAGCTGGGAGTTAGTTCCCAAGTTTGATTTTTTTCTAAGACATCTATTTCTTTATGCACGGGTTTTCTCCGCTCAACTCGGCTAAGTGCCTCTTCTATACTGTTAGGAGTGTTTTTATTATCAAGTGAACACATGAATGATTTAAGTTTAGGATCTAACTTATTATATGACACGTATTCTTCAATGGGATATTTGGTGCATATGAGATTCTTTGTGCATTCCCTTGTTCTTTTTCTTACAGCTATGAGTCTGTCATCTATGTTAGTTTCATATTCATACCCTGTTATTTTTTCTAAAGTGTTATCCCCTGTATCTGTTTGCATTTGTTCTAAGATATCAGGTCGGCCATCCCTTAAGGGAAGATCAATTCTAGGTTGGGAAATTGATCGTGCCGACCTAAGATGTTGTGTTGCCAAGCTGGTGTGGGCAACTCGGTTGAGTTACTGTACTTGGCAGAGTTTCTTGAGTTGAGTTTGATGGAGTACTATAAATTGTTTTCCAATACTTATTGGGATTTAAATCTTGTCCTTCAGTTAAACGTTTGTAAAATGCATGTTTTTTTATCGAAAGTAACATCAAGTGTCACATACATTCTTTTAATTTTAGGGCAGTAACACTTATAACCTTTTTGTGAGTTTGAGTATCCTAAGAAAATGCACTTTATTGACCTCGAATCTAGTTTTTCCCTAAGGCTGGGCTGAACATGCACATATGCTATGCATTCGAACATTCTAGGTGGCAGCTCTGAAAGTAGATTGGTATGTGGATAGTGATTAACAAGTATTTCTCTAGGAGTTTTAAATGACAAAGTCCCAAATGACATCCTGTTTATTAAGTAGGTGGCAGTAAGTAGAGCCTTACTCTAGTATTGCTTAGGTACATTCATTGTGAACATGATAGATCTAGTTACTTCAATCAAATTTCTTTTTTTCCTCTCAGCTACACCATTTTGCCGGGGGGGGGGGGGGTATAGGTACAAGATATTTGGTGGTGTATTCCATTTTATTCCATAAAGTTTTGAATTGTCTTGTCCAAGTATTCAGCTCCATTATCTGACCTCAACATTTTAATGGTGCAGCCGAACAGATTTTTAATGAGTAAGATGTACCTTATAATAGTTTTTCCTACATCACTTTTAGTTTTTAATAAGTAGACTCATGTTACTCTAGTATGATCATCTAAGAATGTTATGAACCATATTGTACCATTAATATTAACTGTTCTAGATGGTCCCCAGATGTCAGAATGGACGAGATTAAATAGTGCTGATGACTTATATCATTTTACAGGATAATTTTGTTTAGTATGTTTGGGTGATTGACAAGTCTCACAAGTAAGCTTTTCAAAGTCACCTGAGTTGAATAATTCTACCATTGAACGTTTAAGATATACAAAATTAGGATTATTGGACCGTGCACCTGTAATAAACACTATTAGAGGAAGGGTGAATAGTGGTTAGCAGAAATTACACTACTACCCTTGATTAAAATCTCCTTTGAAAACAGAATCTGAGACTACCTCAGATTCAGAACCCCTTTTTGAAAAATTCAAAAATCCTTTTACACAACTTCAAAAATTATGAAAATTTTCAGAACTTAACTTCAATGTGTTGACAAGACTCTGTCCAAAATCAGACAAAAATAAAATCGTTTGACCCTTCAAACAAATAACAAGATTCAAATGGTCAATCTAGACAGAATTGGACAGAATGTTACTGAAATTGGAAAACGTGTTTCTCTTTGAATACTTAATCAAAAAGGTTAAACTTTATGCCAAAACAATCATTAGGATGTCTAGCTTATGATTCCAAAAGGCCATGACCTTAAAAAGTTCTTGATTAAAACAGAATTCAAGTTTTCTCAAAACTAGTCAGATTGCAGCCAGATTGGAGCAATTATCTTGCAAAGACTGAAAGACTAACTTTCCCTGGCTCAAATCAAGTGATTCTTGTTGTAAATAAAAGCTAACAGTATGAAGTATAACTCCACCAAAAATCACGAATTTCGAAAGTGTTTAGCTATTTTTTAAAACGTGAGAATTTGTGTGAAAACTGTAGTGAAAAACGGGCAGAATGCAGAAATGTAGAAACAAGACAAGAATACCGAGAATTTATCCTGGTTCGGTCAATGTGACCTACTCCAGTTCCAAGGAACACATTTCCTTGGATTTTACTATGGTATGACTCAACTTACATCAAGAACCAAGCTTGATCCTTGGGTTATACACCAACCCTATTCAAGACTTGGATGAACACCTTCTATGCAACACTTAGTTGCAACACCTCTACCGTTTATCGATTTAGCCTTATAGAATTGACTAATCAATCTTACAAATGAAGCTCAAGAGGCTTGTAGCTCTCCAACAAATACAACAAGAACACCTTGGCTACAAAAAATAGAACAAGAATGACAAGAAGAAGATAGCTAGACAAACCGACAAATGCTTTCAAGTGAACTTCAAGTGTGTTTCATCTTGTTCACCATTGTCTCCTATTTATAATGTGAAGTGAGCCTTGTAAATAAGAATGCACATGTGTCACCATCTTCATCATCAAGCTTAAGTGTCTTCACATCATTGGTTGGCCTTGTACACTTGGCAACATCATGAAAGTGATTGGTCCACCTTGGACACACATTGTTGGCTGAATTTTATCACAACAATGACTTGGAAGTTTGCTTGAAAAATCAAGATAATGCTAAATATTAATGCCACCAAGATATTCTCAACTCCTTGCAAAAGAATAGGGCATGCGAAGGCTCCATTTGACTCAAAATATTCTGCCAAGATCAGCCATAGCCGTTGGCTATATTTTAAAATTTCCTAGTTGGCAATTTTTGCCAACTGGCTTCTTTTTGATTGGTCCACTTGTCACAACCTCATAAAATAGATAAACCACATTTGGAACCTGTATATACACGTTCTTGGCCTCGTATATATGTATATAAACTCAGATTTTTGAAGAAGAAATTAACAAATAATACTTGACAAGATTATGTCAACATGTAACACCAAAATTCCCATTTATTTCTTCTTGTATGTTGTGATCATTTCCACACATTTAACACAATTAAATTCTCTGTAAAATGATGATAAATATACTCCAATAACATATAGAAGAAGGTCTTCAAGAAATAAATAGAATGTGACATCACAACCCGTTACATATCCCGCTATAGTCAATAATATCATCATGTGAGAGAAATAATATAAAACCACCATATAATCTTCAAGATAATCATAAATCAACTCCAGAATAAAGATAAGAATATACTCAAGAGATTCTTTGAGTGAAAATACCAAAAATACCCTCAAGGATAAAATGACCAAAATGCCCCTGGTGAGAGAAAACTCCAAAAATGACCCCGATGGTCAGAAATGAACATAATAACACTTTTGTCATGATAAATAAGATGAGAATAAGTCCTTAAATTATTTCTACCATATCATGTTCCTAAAAAACTCAAAATACCAATTTTTTTCTTTTTGGTAAGTTGTAGAAACTTCCAAGGCACATTAGTCACAATGTATTTATAATCATCAAAAACACATAATATCAACATAATGAACATGTATAAATCATGTACAAATGAAAACAACCACTTTATCACATTTTAGAAAAATATTTCTAAAAAACCTAGACATCGATCGATCGAAGTGCCTCAGCTTCAGAGATTGATGTCTCACAGTGAGTCTCAGAGTTTGTCTCTGACCTACATCAATCGATCGAAGTGAGGGTTCAATGTATACATCGATCGATCGATGTGTCTCAGGTTTAGAGATCGATGTCTCACAGTAAGGTCTTGAACTTTCACTGCCTTACATAGATCGATCGATGTGAGGGATCGAAGTACATCGATCGATCGAAGTGCAACAACCTGAGAGATCGATGTCATTTGTCTCAACTATTTCAACTTTTAATCACATATAACACCATGTGTGACATTTTTAAAGCATCCAACACTTAAAATCATGACTTTAAAAATTTTCCGAACATATTTCTCAACAAGGATGACCTAGTCTGTCATGCCATAACAAAATATCACCTATACAAGATGCTAGGGTGCAAAATTTTCTGGTCACTATGTAGCTCGGCTGTACTAATTAAGGCTCTATTGTCTGGTTTTTGTAGGTACAGTCCTGCATGTTCCTAGCGCTGCCAAGCATCCCCTTCATTTTGTTTTTCTGAAAACAACATTCTATGGATGAGATGCAAGCTATGCAATTATTATCCCTAGTGACTTTACTAACTGATAAAAGGTTAAAGCTTAATCTGGGGACATGCAGGGCATCTTTTAGGTGAATTCTATTAATCATAGCTGAGCCTATTCATAAAACTCCTAATGAAGTTTCAATTGCAATTTTAAGCTTCTTGGGTATTGAAAACAGAGAATAAGAGTTTAGAAGGTTACCATTACTTGTCATATGATCAGTTGCGCTTAAGTCAATAATCCAAGAATAGCTGGACCTCGGCTGGACGTAGCCTGCCATAGTAGCCTGGTGTGAATCAGCTCGGCCACCTTGTTGATTCAGCAAATTGATCAGAACGACAATCTGATCCTTTGTAAGGACCTCAGCTTCAATCACTTACGCTGAGCTGAGGTGAGTAGTGTTTTGCCAAGCTGCGCCAAGTTGAGCTGTGCTACTGACTTGTTGTGCAGCACTTTGTGCAGTTGTGGATGACTTTTGTTGCGGCCTCCAAGGTGCATTGCTGGTCTTTATAGGTGGTTTCCCTTCTCGGACCAGCTTTGCTTGTATTTTTCAACAGTCATCGGCTATATGGTCTTCTTTCTTGCAGTACTTGCACACTTTACCTCCAGAAGAAGTAAAGTGTCGTTTAATAGCCAGCACAAACGCTTCTGCTGGTTGTTCGGTGTGTAGAGCAGAGGACTCCATGTTTGAAGATCCTTCCATCATGACCATTTTCCAGTTTTCTTTGTGTTTGATTTCTACGAAGGCAGCTTTCAAGGTCGGCAGTGGTTTAGTATTCAAAGAATCTGACTTAAGTCAGTGTCGAATTCTGGGTTCAGTCCACTCAGGAAGCAAAAAAACTCACTTCCTTTCTGTTATCTTTATATAGTGTAGCATCAGTGATAAAAGAGAATTGATGTGCTTCGAAAGAATCAATGTGCTGCCACCCCTTGGTGAGTAGTGTATAATATTTGTAGACAACCAAATTACCTTGAGCTCGTGAAGATGAGCTTCGATTTCATATAATTATGAGATGTTGTCCTGCTTGGAATACATCTATACTGTAGCCCAGATCTTTGCTGCAGTATGTACATCCTGAAGTCGTCAGAAACATCTGGCTGCATAGAACGTATCAACTAGGACACAATCATGCCGTTTACAGCCTTCTGTAATCGAAAGTTTGCATCAGATTCAGATGAAACAGGGTCTGTCCTATATAAATATTCCTCCTTGCCTTTGCCGGCAATGATTATTTCCAGCCCTCGATACCACGATAGGTAGTTATCTCCATTAAGTTTATGGCTGATGATGACAATGGAGGAATCATCAGTGAGTTAATGAGCACGTATCACTCCTGATGTTCGATCAAAAGTGGATTCAGCAGGGCTGAAAGGTGTAGACATTTGAATGAGTTTTAAATGCAGAAAACAGAATAGGTAGTAATAAGTAGTAGTGAATCAGAGTAGTTCTGATACCATGTCGAGTATTGAAAGAATTTGCATTCATTCAAGTTAATGAAGAATTTACTAGGTTATCTTCCTTTTATAAGAGTGTTTTTCTACCTAACGGATCTATTTTACCACTTGCATAATGGTTACTGTTTATATACAGTAATTCCTAGAGTCTACAATGGTAACGGCTAGTTACCAGTTTAGCTTTGCCATATGTACAATATAGTTCCTAAAGTATTTACATGACTAAGTGTTGCAGCTCTGCTGCTCAACTGATGCTTCGCTTCGTCATCTCAGCTCAGCATCCTTATTCTACTTCGATCACTTCAGCCCGGTGGTAGTCTTTTGTCACTTCAGCTCAGTTCAGTTTCATGCTTGCTCAGCTTCGCAACTCCTATCTTCACCTTAGCTCGGTAGGTTGACTTTAGTTACTTCCTTTCCTTCAATTTAGCAAGTGCCCTGTGCAGGTCGGTTGATGCACCTCGACTGAGCTTTATTCACCTCATCTGAGCTTTATTTCTACAAAAATCAACACCCGAAACCGCAGAAGCATTAGTCAACCGAGCTCCATGCCTGCATATAGTTGATTTATCTCTAAGAAATTAGGGAAATCTAAATGAAAAAGGCCGTGGGAACAAATAACACTACGACACTTGAATATTTTTTAACTATGTGGGACTGGTCGCATAGATTAATCATTTTTCTTGTGTTTTTTAGTCTTAGCTAAAAAACTATTCTTTTTTTATCTCCGAATGCTTAATGTATAATATGCATCCTTAAAAACGTCTCTTTCAAAAATATCTTATCATCTCAACTATGATTCCTGCATAACTACATAAAATTTTTACTTAAATCTTATACCATCTACATGACATCGGTAAAATAAATCAATTGTTCCCACTGCGCTCTATCATTGACCATATGCTCGTTTGTTGTCATAAAATTTATATCTTTCCTTACTGTCTCTGTTTATGACTTCTTTGGTCTTCCTCTCCAATGTTTAACACGCACCCTATTCACTGTCTCGCACCGCCTAACAAGTGTCTGTACAGGATGCCTTTCATGGGCACACGTCAGGTGGCGCGTGCAGGCGCATGCATGCGCCTGTGACGCTGATTTTTGGGGACAGTGTGTTAGGCATAAACTATGCTTCCTGCTTGAGGTGTTGAATGTGAAGAAATGTGGATGGTGTATGTTTTGGAGGGAGAATGAGAGGTAGGAAGTGGGTTGAGAGGAGTTAGGGTTTTGGAAAGTGCTGAGGGGCGGGCCAAGGGAGCTGGGATGGGGGGCAGTTCTGGTGGTGCTGAGCGGTAGGGGGCCGAGGGTGTTGGGGTGAGGAGTGAGGTGAGTTGGGTAGTGGGTTGGGGGAAAAGTAGACTGAGGAAGGTGCGTGTATGTATATACACGTATATGCACATATATGGGCGTGAGTATACATGTACATAAACATACATGTAAGTGGTGGTTAGTAGGACATCGAAATATTGGTATTGGATATGTGATCACATTTTATATTTGTATTGGTGTTTGAAAATGATTGGAATTGATTGGAATTTATCGTTTCGCAAATATTTGGAAAATATCGACATTTGAAATCGTATTTGGAAAATCGTATCGATATTTTAAAATCGTTTTGAAAATCGTGCATCACATATTTTGAGAATTCTCATTTACAAGGGAAATATATTGGTAAGCCGGGTTGATTCCTATTTTTTATAGAGCGATGCAGATCTGACTACCTCGTCTGGGACAGGGTTTCTGTATGCATATCTGTTATCGGTCGCTGAAGATGTGACTATCTCGTCTGGGACAGAGCTTTTGTATGCATATTTGGGCCTGTGCATAACTACCTAGTCTGGGACAGGGTGCAAAGGCATAATTTTGCACTATAGATCTCACGACCTAGTCTGGGACAGGGTGTCTATAGTATATTTGTTTATCAGAGGACCAATTTGTGAGACGTACTGAATAAGTCACTTGTTAGAAAAGTACTATAGCCATTGCATCGAAAATCGTTTTGGATTCAATGCCATACCGAGTTGGACTTAGATATTGGACATTGATATTTGGATTGGCTTGGAACTAAGTATCATATTTGGATTTGGACATTTGATAGAATATCGAATCGTTTTGTATCGAACATTGCATCACATCGAAAATTTATATTTTGGAAATCGAATTTGAATATCGAAATTGGATTTGATTTGCATCGCATCATTTTGAGAAATGCATCATCGATGTTGATTGTACTAACACTTGATTGACTATCGATTGGTTAATTTGATGATCAGATTTTAGTTGAATTTGATGGTTGGTTAATTTGATGGAGTCAAGGACACACTCTTCCTTGACTTTGGAATATGATGGAATAAAGCAAAATGACTCATTAAATTGGCTGCGCTTCTTACATTGTGAAGTAGCAGTTGATCGACAAGACGCAATTTTCATTATGGGTCATCGGGAGACAACCTCTGTGTGTTTCTAACACATGAGTATGTTTGCCTATATCCGACCCCGCGTATACCCCGCCATAGGCGGGAGCCTCTAAGGCAATGGGGTAATGTTGTTGTTGTATTATTCTAATGGTATAATCATAATCTTATTTGCGCATGGAAATATGCTATTTTATATATATATATATATATTATCTGTTTTATGACATTTGTTTTCACTTGTATGATCCCATGGTAAGTACAATGAGACTACTAACTAGGCGATGTATGTCGCTCATATTATACTCTGTTGTTGTTTTGTAGACAAGCAGAGACATGAGTTAATATACCCCAAGAATGATCAGAAGTGGAGATATTGAAGTCGAGGATATTCGGATGAGACTTTCTATGATTTAGTTGAGACAATTATTTTGAGACATGAGGTTTATGCAATTTTGGGGATTTAGTATTTATTGTATACGCTTGACATTTGTATCAAATTAGATTTTCCTAGACATTATGTTTTACTGATTAATGATAATTTCGAGAATTTTTATTTTATGAATTTTGCTGACATCGATTTGCGTCACTTTGCTGACATATAATTGAATTTTATCGACGCCTTATATTTTTCCTTAGCGAAATACGAGGGGTGAGTCATTTCGAGTACTAGAACACGGGACGGGTTGCTACATGGGTATGACTATGGTTGTTTTGGTGACTACCATAACTCACGCGGCGAGGGTGGGATAACAATAGGAAAGATAACTCTACATAGAGAGTCATGGTGGTGGAGCGAGGATGTGCAAAAAAAAATAAAGGATAAACAAAGGAGATTTAGAGAGCTGTTAGACTGCACAAACGGGGAGGAGAAAGTGAGAGTGAAGGAGAAATACAAAATTGCCAGGAAGGAGGCGAAGAAGGCAATAACGGAGGCAAAGAACGCATCCTATCAAAGGATGTATGAAAGACTAGAGACAAAAGATGGAGAGCATGATATGTTCAAGATTGCCAAAAGGGAGGGATCGAAAGAGGCAGGACCTAGGAGTCGTGAAGTTTATAAAGGGAGAAGGTGAACATGTTTTAATCAAAGAACAAGACATCAAGGAAAAATGGCAAACATACTTTCACAAGCTTTTCAACAGCGGGAGGGGCGACCACGAAGAAAGAGAAAGCATCACTACCCAAAAACGACAACATAATAACTGCGACTGTCAGAGCATTACATAAGAAGAGGTGATGAGAGCACTTAGGAAGATGGGAGGAGCTAAGGCAGTTGGCCTGGATAATATACCCATTGAGGCATGGAAGTGTTTGGGAGAGGAAGGGGTTCAATGGCTAACTACTCTGTTCAATCTATTTTCAAAACACGAAAAATGACAGATGAGTGGAGAAGGAGTGTCATGGTCCCTTTATATAAGAAAAAAGGAGACACACAATATTGTGAAAATTACAGAGGGATTAAGTTGCTAAGTCATACTATGAAACTATAGGAGAGAGTAATCGACACTAGAATTAGAGAAGAAACTCAGGGGTTTTATGCTAGGATGGTCAACTATGGAAGCACTACACATTCTAAGGAGATTGATGGAGAAGTATAGGGAGAAGAAGCACGATCTATATATGATTTTCATCGATCTTGAAAAAGCGTAAGATAGTGTGCCACATAGACTGATTTGGGATAGTCTGGATGCAAGAGGAGTTTCTTTGAAGTATATTGACATAATTAGAGATATATATTAGGACAAAAAAAATGTTCATATGCCAGTAGGGAATACGGACAAATTTCCGGTGGAGGTAGGCCTCCATCAAGGGTCCGTTGAGCCCATTTCTTTTCACAGTTGTCCAAGACGAGTTGTCAAAGCAGATCCAGGAGATAGTCCCATGGTGTATGCTTTTTGTTGACGATATTGTATTAGTCGCGGAAAGTAGACATATCCTGAGTATGAGACTAGAGGAGTGGCGAGGTGCTCTAGAGAGCAAAAGACTAAGGATTAGTCGTTCCAAGACCGAGTATCTCCATTGTGACTTCAGCGGGACAACCAACGATGAGAATAGACAACTCACCATCGAGGATCAAGTGGTCCCACAGGTAAGTAAGTTCAAGTACTTTGGATCATTTGTACTGCAAGATGGAGACATAGATAATGATATAACAAACCGAGTTCAGGCAGGCTGGTGTAGGTAAAGGACGGCCTCAGGCATGCTGTGTGACAAGAATTTTCCAACTAAATTAAAAGGAAAATTTAATAGGGTGGTAGTACGGCCGACAATGTTATATGGAATAGAATGTTGGGCCATAAAGAGAACACAGTTGCAGAAGATGGAAGTAGCAGAGATGAGGATGCTGAGGTGGATGTGTGGGCATACAAGGCTAGACATGATAAGAAATGAGGTATACATGAAAAGGTTAGGGGTGACTAGTATACAGATAAGATAAGAGAGGGGAGACTGAGATGGTTTGGGCATGTCAAGAGGAGACAGACAACGGCGTCTATCAGAGCAGTTGAAAGCCTCACCGTAGAGGGAAAGATGAGTAAAGGCATGCCCAAACTGACTTGGGATGAGCAGATTAGGCATAACTTACTAGATTTACACCTCTCTGTGGACATGGTCTAGGATATGAGTTTATGGAGGCAGATGATTAAGGTTAAGGAGGTGTAGGCAGGATATAGGGGCACCTTAGAGTATACTTAGATGATTTGATACTTTCTACACTTTAGGTTGACGTTACATTTTTTTTTGTTTTGTGTTTTTGTATTTGTCTTTCAATTATTTGTGCATATCCACTGTTGTGATAATTGTAATATCGGAAGCTTTTTATTTGTGTTTACTAAAATCCCTACACTAGCACACCATATTACTATTCTTGTGCCATCTATGCAGGTACATATAGAGTTGGGGGTATCACTAGAAGCAAACTATCTATCCTTTGGGATGGAGGTATTGTTTGTCTGCCTTTCATCCTCTCCAGACCCTAATGATAGCTTTTGGTGCCGTTGGGATATAATGAGTATCATTGTTGTTGCTGCATAAAAAACTTTGGAAGACGCAATTACCTCTATATGGTTTTAAAAAACGAGTGGATGAAATATTACATATAAAAGATAAATTTACAAAATATTTTTATAAAAATAGTTTAGTGGTTCATGAAAATATGTCCTTAACATTATACATCATGCCTTTCTGAGAGGTATTAGAAGAAATCGGTAATGATCCAAATGTATCGGTTATTTCATTTCGGAAAGATGTGAAGAGATATTTGAGTATTGCGGTTAGCATGAGTCGATGTTAAAAAGCAAAAAGGAATGCAGTAAAGATGTATGAATGGATGAAATACAACATTATAAAAGGTGGTGAGATTAGTGTACGACTGCCAGCTATTACTTGGGTGCCCAATTATAATACATTTTTTTCCATATAATAGTGTCACGTCCCGAACCCTACTATTCCAAACGTCACATTCGCCGTACACCTTTTTCAAGATGTTCAAGACTTTCTTATATCATCATGCTTACGCTAATACTCCATGAATTAAGTAAATAAGACTCAATAAAAATAACTAAATTGCTCAATAGATGCCCAAAGCAATCATCCATCAAAAGAAATATCGTATCGTCGAAATAACTAGTCCATGTTAAAAACAATAACTCTAGCAAATTAAGTTCATAAATACTTACTAAAATCCAACGCTAATAATAATTCAAATCTTGAAAACTATCTCCTGATCCTCTTCATCATTCCCAATCATCATCTTCTTCAACGTAAATGTATTCATAGTCTCTCTCATCTGCAAAAATGGTAAGTGGTGGTGTGAGCAAAACAACATGCTCAGTATGTAATCTAACTATCTTTTTGTGGGATCATGTATGCTGAGAAACAAGTTTTGAAATAAAAAATAACTTTCGTAAAATAAAATCATACAAAACATCAAGCTTTCCATTTTCAAATACTACATATAATACTTGTAACTTTCAACATTTAGCTCTTAACTAACTTATACCATTCACAAGAGTACTATGTCTAGAAAATCCCTTCTAGATGGGCGCATAGGATCCACACCATCCGAAGAGGGTATTGGGCTTAATCCCTCCAATATCTGGGCGTTCCAGCTACTCGCTCCAGTTGCTAGACCACATACTTATAACTTATACTTTAATCATTCAATCAGCCACGAGATCCAGGTATAATTCATTTAAGATCACAAAACGTATCATTCCGTAAACGACCTATCATCAATAACATTTCACATAAAATACATACTTGTAAAGCACAATATACTTCTACATGGTCCAATTTAATATCAAAATAGAAATTTAGATGTAATTTTCATAAAATAATTTCTCAAATGCACAAAAGAGAGTTAGACTACTTACATAGGATCAGATACTTATTTTCTTTCCATTCTACAGTCGAACCTAAACAATTATTGTAGCGACTCATTCCGAGCCCTAGTACTTGAAACGGCTCACTCATCGTATCTCACTAAGGAGAATACAAGACATCGATACTATTCAATTACACGTCATCAAAACAACGTAAATCGATGTCAACGGAGCTCATAAAAACAAAAACCTCGATATAATCATCATCATTACTATCAATGTCTAGGTAAATCTAAATCGATACAATGGTCAACATTGATAAACACTAAATCTCCAAAATATATAAACCTCGAATATCAAAATAACTACCTCAGCTAAATCCTCGAAAGTCTCATCTGAATATCCTCAGTCTTGAAATCTCCAGTTCCGATCTTCCACAGTATACTAACTCCTTTACCTATCTATCTGCAAAACTGATTGATAAAAGGGGGTCAGCGACATACATCGCCCAACACGTAACATGACTATATTTACCATGAGATCATATACAGAGAAGCAAGTGTAAATAAAATATTTGAATAACATACTATAAAATAGCATGCTTCTCTTAGCAAATAAATTTACCCTTTTCACCCTTCCTGAACAATCAAGCAAGTAAAGCACACGTAACTTAGTCATCGCATACAAAAGTCCGTACAATAAAAAATGTGATGCAACTTTTCAAATTAACAAATGCAATGACTGGACAACCATTTATCCTTTATTCAATTCTGTTTTCCATTTTTCATAATTCATTTTCATTTCTCATATCATAGGCTATTAGCCCTTATGGTATCCCTATCGATATCCATTTCCATTTTCCGATATCATAGGCGATTAACCCTTACGATATTCCTACCGATATCCACCCCTTACGATATTCCTGATAGGAGATCTCCTGGAGCTCACAATGTGTGATGCAATCATTGAAGTCTTGTAATGAGCGTAGGGTAGGCATCGACTGATGTTCATCCAAGGTGCGGAAAGTATTAAAATTGCCTCCCACCAGCCATGGTAAAGATAAGTGTTGAATGAAATAACTGCTAATCTGTCCACAATGGACGCCTTGCTGCAACAGAATGATGTCCATATATCGTCGTCAACCAAAACGACTCCCCCGTCGCTAACCATTTCAAATGAAGAGAATGATTTTGAAGCCCTGCCCGGTCACCTTCCAGAGAAAATAGAGAATCCTTCCAAAAAACCAAATATGATTATCACAGGAAGCTAAAGATTTTGAGAAACCAAACTGCAATTTATAATATGTTAAACAATGAGCTCCTTGCCTTCGGCTCAATTATGATTAGTATATGCAAAGGATCTCGCCTATTGAATGAATGTATACGATGCATTGAGGTACGAATACCCCTCACATTCCAGATTAATATCTTCATTGAGATAAATTGTCTAACGAGCTAGAGGGTTGCGAGGGACGTGACCTTGTGACGCGTGAAGTTGAAGGGATGGCCTGTTGACCACAGCACAGAATTCTTGGCGGAGCTTCGTCTGGCGCCGTGGATGCATCCAATTTCGTTGCAATCAAACGACTCGTATCAAGATATGTCGATTGAAATATATTAGCCATTACATCATATAGACTTATGTCCTGCTCATCCAATTGGCTAACATTTAGTGGAATAACCACTTCAGTATCTAAGTGTGCAGCGATATCAGGTTGCATGGGAAGGTCTCCCACAATGCAATCGTCCACTCCACGCAACCGTGTGATATCGGGCGTATCAGAAACTGAGTCCAGTACACAGAGATCTGGGGAGGACTATAAATCAACTGCTTTTGGAGCAAGTTCAGTCGAACTCAATAACACTTGTGACAACTGTAATTTTGTAGCTGCCACGGTGTTTGCAGGCATGGAGTTTTGATTAGGATGAACTTTTTTAGGAGTCCAGCGTTGCTTTTTGTCATCCTCAGTATGACGTAGGCAGTCCGATGGCGGGGGAGGCAAATCATTTTTAGGTTTTCTGCAATCAGATAACACGTGACCTATCCTGAAACAACCAGAACAGTATGACGGAAGATTCTCATATTCGACTTGCTGCATGGTGACCTTATGTAGACCTTGAATATACACGCATTGTGGCAATTTCTTAGAGACATCCAATTCCACACATATGCGTGCAACAAATGGCCTGGCTGTGTTTGTTTTAGCCGCATCAAGTTTCATGGGGGTTCCAATCATACGAGCAATCTGAAAGAGGGCATCATTTCTATGATAATGAATTGGAAGGACTGGGAAAGACACCCATACAAGAACAATAGGAACTTCAATAGCCGGATCATAATCTGGCGTCCATTTTGTAACTCTTATATATTTGCCCGATATCATCCAACTTTGTCGAGAGAAGCAACGCAAGTAGTCCTGTTCTTGATCAAAATGAATAGTTATATGCGTACTATCAAGAAGACTTACCTTGACTGATCCCTTAAAACATATTCGATCAATGGCGGAACGGATAGTTGCGAGAGGGGGATGGCCATACCAAAAAGTGCCCACCAGCGTAAAACAAAAAGGTGCAGCCAAAGAATGTATTTCGTCATCTGTGAATGTGATCATTGGGCTGCCTTTGAAACGCTGTATTTGTTTCGGCGCGATCGGTTCTGCGGCTGTCTGGAACAGCGACGCGTAAGATTTCTACGGCGTTGGAACTGTGCGATCCGTGATCACCGGGCTTTTGGGTGGTTGTGTATCTGACATTGTAAGAGCCAGGTGCAGAGAAGGAGAAGGAGAGGGTGGAGGGAAGAATGCTGTACTATTGATCGGGTAGCAGAGATGGGCAGCAGAAGGCGGCAGCCTACCGCCACCACCGGGGCGTTTCAACGAAGGAGAAGGGCATCGCAATTATTATGGCCGAATTCCTATCATATATATACATATATACATACACACACACACACACACATATATATATATATACATATATATATATGATGTTTATGCATGTTAATTATGTGAATATATACGTGTTAATCGGAAATCGTTTTGTTCGAAATTGATGTGTTGGCTAGGCTGGGCTGTGGCAAGGCCGCGACTCTAGTTGGCAGTTCCTTGGCAAGGTCACTGGTTCTGGCTGCAGGATTGTGGCATGGTAGCAGCAGGGTCAATGGCAGGGCCGAGGTATGGCTGTGGCAAGGTAGAGTGCCAGGCAAACAGGGCCGTGGTAAGGCTGCGACTGGGCACGGTTTGAGTTGCGAACTCAAGTGTTACGCGTAAGTATAAACGTGTATATGCACGTGCATGGGCGCGGTATGTACATGGGTATACTTATACGTGGGTGATAAGTCAGAATTAAATATGGAAATAAAGTGATAAACGGAAAAGTAGAATAGTTATTGTATATGGATGCTGTAAAAGGGTAACTGTGATGGATATCAGAAATGGATATCGCATATGGATGCCATAAGGGGTGGATATCGGCAGGAATATCGTAATGGTTAATCGCCTATGATATCAGAAAATGGAAATGGATATCGATAGGGATACCATAAGGGGTAATATCCTATGATATGAGAAATGGAAATGAAATATAAATAAAGGATAAATGGTTGTCGAGTCATTGCATTCGTTAATTTGAAAAGTTGCATCACAGTTTTGATTGTATGGACTCTTGTGTGCGATGTCTAAGTTATGTGTGCTTTACTTGATTGATTGTTCAGGAAGGGCGAAAAAGGTAAATTTATTTTCTAAGAGAAGCATGCTATTTTATAGTATGTTATTCAAATATTTTTATTTACACTTGCTTCTCCGTGTATGATCTCATGGTAAATATAGTCATGTTACGTGCTGGGCGATGTATGTTCTGCAGCAATTTCATCATCCTGCAAACATTCTGTGCCATATGCTCTTAAGATCCGGCGGATTATTTGGCGTCTGCGTTTATCCTTAACTGTATGATGATAGTAGGATGTATTAGCATCACCATCTTTAAGCCATTTCACATTCGCCTTTTGCTTCCAAAATTGAAATGCGCGTGATTGTGCCAACTTTAATTTAGCCATACTTTGATGATATCTTTCTCTACACATCGGTGAGGGATCATTATCAAAATCTCTCTCATGAATTGAAACATCCTCTTCAGCCTGAGCCATTGAATCAAATATATTGCCGAATACATCCTTATTCCACTGTTTTAATTGCTGACGTAAGCGACGCAATTTATCCGACAGACCCCGCATACCTCCCACAGTTGGAAAGGACTGCCAATGGTGTGTAACAAATGCCTCAAAATCCGGATGTGTGGTCCAAGCATCTAAATATCTGAAAGAGGACGGGGCCCTGGGTTCGTCAACCTCACAAGTCAAATATAGTGGCGCATGGTCAGATGAAGCACGAGAAAGATGCTGTAAGCATGTGATGGGGAATAGATCCAGAAATGAGTGCGAGCACAACAAACGATCCAATCATCGTTGGACACGGCCCAATCCACAACCCTCAGACCATGTATATATAGATCCTTGATAGGAGATCTCCTGGAGCTCACAATGTGTGATGCAATCATTGAAGTCTTGTAATGAGCGTAGGCTAGGCGTCGACCTTCCATGATGTTCATCCAAGGTGCGGAAAGTATTAAACTCGCCTCCCACTAGCCATGGTAAAAATAGTGTTGAATGAAATAACTGCAAATCTGTCCATAATGGATGCCTTGCTGCAACATAATGATGTCCATATACCGTTGTCAACCAAAATGACTCCCCCGTTGCTAAACATTTCAAATGAAGAGAATGATTTTGAAGCCCTACCCGGTCACCTTCCACAGAAAATAGAGAATCCTTCCAAAAACCAAATATGATTATCATAGGAAGCTAAAGCTTTTGAGAAACCAAACTGCAATTTATAATATGTTAACAGTGAGCTCCTTGCCATCGGCTCAATTATGATTAGTATATGCAAATGATATCGCCTATTAGATGAATGTATACGATGCATTGAGGTAAAAACATATGATAGGCATAACAAAAGATGATGAGCTCCGGCTATTTCGGAGCGCTTTCTCGATGACGGCACTTCAGCTGCCGCCGCCTCACCACCCATTCTCCTTTCTGATACTATTCAATCTTCATTCGGATTGCATTCCCTCTGCATGTCATCTGCGATCGCCGCCATGTCTGATCCGCCACCTTCAGCCCCGATTGCCTCATCTCCATCCTTTGCCACGGTAGTCGTCAATGCCACTACTGTGGCAATCTCTCCCAAAACAGTTTCACGATATAAAGGTATTCCCATGATCTCTTTCTCGGATGAAGAAATTGATGCATTAGCGGTTCCGTATCGTTTTTTGCTTGTGGGTACTTTTTGGTATGGACGTCTACCATTGAAAGTTATTCGCGATTTGTTTGAACGCATTGGCTTTCGTAATGATTTGCGTATAACTCTGATTGACAATCCCATGTTCTTCTGAATTTCCGCCATGAACCTGATTATCTCTGCTGTTTTTATCGTCGTTCATAGAGTATTTCTGGGTGTCATATGAGGGTTACTAAATGGACCGTAGACTTTGATCCCTCGTCGGATGTTCCCATTGTACCGGTTTGGGTGGCTTTCCCAGGCCTTCCCATTCATCTTCATCATAAAGCAGCTCTATTTGAGATTGTCTGTCCGATTGGTACCCCAATTAAGTTGGATATTGCTACAGTAGATGGTTTACGACCTTTAGTGGCTCAAGTTTGCGTTGAAGTTGATGTCTCGGAAGAACTACTAAAGAAAATATATCTGCAGGCTAAGAAAAAAATGATTATGCAACAAGCAATTTACGAGGATTTGCCTTTATTCTACACGATTTGTTACTTCTAGGCCATGCAACAGGTGATTGTGAGAAATCATCTCCGCCCCCGGCTCCTATACAGCATCCACGAACCCGATGGACACCAAAGAAAACTGTCTCCCGTTGAACCATTAATACTGCAGAGGAGCCACCGATTATTATGACGCGGTCCGCCACTTCAGAGGCTACCGCTTCCATTCCCCCTGAGGTGCCTTTATCAGTTCCAGATGACGTACAAAATATCTCCAGGTTGGGTTCAGATTCTGAATATCCCCCTGTGCAGGCAGATACCGATGTTGTGGATATGGGACATTCATCGGATATCGAGTTAAATGTAGCTGATCTTCCTCCTAATCTGCCACCGGTTTCTGATGATATTACACGTAAAATCAGTTTACTGCCACCGTCTCCATCCGAAGAGATTTTGATACCTCGTAGGGTCAAGTCCTCGGCTGCTGATGATTTTATTCCAGTGGTCTCTCGTCGCCGTCGTCAGGATCGCAAGGATCTGCCTCTGCTGCCGCCCTCAACAATTCTCACACGTAGTGTGGTTCGTTATTCTCAAGGGAGTGACTCTCATCTTTCTCAATGAATATCATGGCATGGAATATCTGAGGTCTTCGAACCTCTGTTGCTCGTTTAAATCACTTGTTACATGTGAATGAATTAAACATTTTGGCATTACTTGAACCTAAACACCCTTCAGATAGCATCACTCGATATGGATTGGATTTGGGTTTCTCTAATTAACATGCATCTGCGTCCGGAAAGATGTGGGTCTATTGGCAATCACACAAATTTTGATTATTGTCCATCCAAGATGATGATCAAGTTCTTCATCTGTAGTTTTGTAATATTTCACTAAACTTGGTATTTACTTGCTCTGTGGTTTATGCTCGTCACACTGTTCTTCTTCGACATCAGCTATGTGAGTCCTTACGGGCTTATTCACAACTCCTTGGTTGATATGTGGCGACTTTAATACTTTTCGTTCTCTTGATGATCATCACGGTAGATCTCAGCCCTCATTATCTTCTTTACAGGATTTCAATGATTGTATTGAAGTTTGTCTGTTGATGAACCCTTCATTTTATGGACCCCAGTATACGTGGGTAGACGGACGGGGCTTAGGCTTGGTAAAACGACGGCTTGATTGGGTCTTCATAAACTCTCCATTTCAGGATGTATTTGACGATCTACGCCTTACGCTTCTACTGTGTATTTCTTCTGATCACACTCCTTTACTACTCATCTGTGGTAAGGCACGAGACGCTGAGCATCGTCCTTTTCAATTTCTAGATGCTTGGCTCACTCATCTTGATTTTCATTCTTATGTTGCGGAAGCATGGAATTCCTATCCCACAACAGGGGGTATGCATGGTTTTTATATCAAGTTATCTCGTCTGACAAAGGACATACAAATCTGGAATAAGATCATATTTGGGAACTTTTTAGCCAGGTGGAACATGCAGAATCTGAAGTTCGACGGGCTGAAGCTGCATGGGATCAGGATCCAACGGAAGCCACCTGCACGTGCTATCATCGTGCGAAGACTGAATATCTTCAGGCTACAAAATACGAGTTTCAGTTTTGGAAGCAAAAAGCATAGATTCGCTGACTTCGTGATGGGGATGCCAATACACAGTGTTTCCATTCTGTTGTTAAGGGTTGTCGTTCGCATCTGCATATTCAACAAATACATACGTCGGAGGGGCTACTATGTGATACTCAGGAATCTATACAGAATGAGGCAGTTTCTTTTTATACATAGTTATTTGTAAAGGAACCAAAGGGCGACTATGATCATATTTTGCAACATATACCACACCTGATAACCACCGCTGATAATCTCTACATGACCCAAATCCCACAAGCGACGGAGATTAAGGGTGCTGTTCGGCACCTTGATCCCCAGAGTGCTGCAGGACTAGATGGTTATCACGGTAATTTCTTTCGTTCTTGTTGGTCTATAATACATACGGATGTGATCATTGCAGCGCAGGAATTTTTCCTTGGAGTGCCACAACCTTCGATCATGGCATGCGCATTAATAACACTTCTTCCGAAAGTGACAGCACCACATACACTCAATGATTTTAGACCTATATGATTGACAAACTTGATTAGCAAGGTTTGCACTCGTATAAGCACCAAACGTTTAAGCACTTTACTTCCTAAATTAATCCCACCCGAACAAACTGGATTATTGAAAGGCTATGATATATCATCCCAAGTCTTGTTAGCAAAGGAAATGATCCATCATCTAGACAAGGGAGGCAGTCAGTTATGTCTTAAATTGGATATGATGAAGGTATTTGATCGTGTTAGTTGGGAATATTTGGAATTGTTACTTTCGAAATTTGGCTTTTCTACTTTCTTTATTCGGATCATATTAAATCATTTGAGCAGTACGAGATTGTCTATCTTGATTAAAGGTAATCCTTCTGCCTATTTTCGTCCTTATAGAGGTGTGAAGCAAGGTGATCCTCTTTCCGCACTGTTATTCATATTATCGTCGGAAGGTTTTAGTCATGGCCTAAAAGCTTTGGTGGCAGCAAATACATTGTAACCTTTTCGTATAGGCCGTATGCCTTTTCATGTCACACATCTCGCATATGCAGATGATTTACTTATCTTTCTTCGGGGTACAACACGGACTTTACGCAGATTTCAAAACTTTTTATCTTCATACAAGAAAGCTTCAGACTAAAAGGTTAATTATAATAAGAGCCGATTTATCCCGTCTACAACTATCTCATTGCATCGACAATCGGTTTTTTCCGATATTCTGGGTATGCTTCCCACTCATCTCCTTTTCCGTTATCTTGGATCTATGCTGCATAAAGGAATCAGTCGACCTGGTCATTGTACGACACTTCTAGAACATATCGACACACGACTGCATAGATGGCATAACAAGTTACTATCACAGGCAGGCAGGCTAGTCTTACTACAGTATGTTATTTCTTCTTTTCCATTACATATTATGGCTCCTGGAGGCCTGCCAAAATCAGTTCTTAAAATTATAGAGCAGAAAATGCTCGTTTTTATTGGGGCCAGAGGCGACATTGGGTTTCATGGTCAAAAATTCCGCAGCCTTGTTTGAAGGGAGGTTTGGGTATTCGTGATATTAGTGCCTTACATAATGCATATTTTTGTCGAATCTGGTGTTAATACCAGCAGGATCAAACACTATGGAGTAGGCTTATGCATGCTAAATATGGAATAAGGGGTCACTATTGTAGCGCCCCGCACCCGGCCTCGTCCGGATACGGTGCACCCGCCGTACTTCACTAAGGAGAGTACAAAGCGTCATGTATAACATACGAAAATCCATAATATAAGTCATGGATTCCCATGCTGACATTTAACATGACAGTAAAATTTAGGCGGAATTAAAAACTTTCCAAGTTAAACATGCATAACAAAATAACTACGTCCCCAAAAGTAGCAGTCACACAAAACATCAAAGTCACACCCCACAGAGTACCAACATAATCATAATACAACCATCTGAGTAGCACAAAAGTCCTTAAGTTCCTCTCCCTGAATGTCTTCACGCCTACGGATACGGGACCCTCGGCTCATCCTCAATCCACTCTATCTTGGCATTATCTGGGGGGAAAAATAAAGTGTGAGTGATAAAAATCACCCAGCAAGGATACAATAAACGACCATGACATACATAAAGAATTAGGGCGTGAACGTAACAACATAAACCTAGAATAGCAAAGTCATACCTGTCTTAAGTCCTGAAATCAACTGAAGGTACGGACTAGGCGTAATTCTAGACAGCGTTAACCACTATCGACTTATTAAGTCCTTAGCTGTATCATACCACGTATTAACGTAATCATGAGTTATGCAATATGCGGTGCAATGCATGATGTCATGCCATGTCGTGTCAAAAACATCAGTATGGTCCCATAAAAGTCATGTCATAAAACGGAGTGTCAGATCAAATAACCCCGGATCTGAGCGGGTCCAGAACAGATATCAGATCAAATAACCCCGGATCTGAGCGGGTCCAGAACAGATATCAGATCAAATAACCCCGGATCTGAGCGGGTCCAGAACAGATATCAGATCAAATAATCCCGGATCTGAGCGGGTCCAGAACAGATATCATGTCATCAGACCAATTAACCCCGGGTCTGGAGTCGGGTTAGTCGCATGCTTAGCCGGCAAGGAATTCATGAAGCTTTCTTTAAAATATGGGACCGTAAAAACTTTTCATGCATACGAAAAGATAATCACTTGTAAAACTTGCTTGCATCATAAAATCCATGAAAACCAGGTTCATGATCATGCATGATACATGCCGTGATATGAAATGCAAGCCATGACATAAATGATCATATGCATTCCTTATAACATGTCAACGTACATGGGTTGGATGAATATTTCCACATTTTGTACCTCATTTATTTAGGACGGTTAGGCTAACCATTTTGGTCACTAGTACGTTAGGTGAAGTCATAGATACCAGTCGCAGAAATGGAAATTAACTCAAATAACCATAAAGGCTTACTTACTTACTTTACGATATTTTATAAGTGCTGAGACTGGGCTGACCAACTTTACTAAAAATTTAATTGTGGCAATTCCGTAATTCCGTTTCCAGAAATTCCAACTCGTATATGTCATAAACATGTGGGACTAGTGTCCTACCGAAATTCAGCTCATTTGAATGTCTCTAAGTCCCTTTCCTAAGCATGGAAAGTCGTTGCAAATTTAAAGGTGTTTCCAGTAATTCCTGTTGAGCAGTTTTACCAATTAATTCATTAAAAATAATCTAGAACTTGTTTTACTGAAATTCCAACTAGCATGTCTTCTAGACTCCTAGAGGTACTATCCTGCCAAAAACCAGCTTTATTGGTTATTCACAAGGTCCTTTTTCGGGTAGAACAAAAATGATGTTCTGTTCTGCCAGTCTCAGACTTTCCAGTCTGAGCAGCTTTAGTGGATATTTTATTAAAAATTCTACACAACTCCTTTTTCAAAAATTCCAACTTGTACATTTCCTATACACATAATGAAGTCATCACACCGAAATTTAGCCCTTTTGAACATTTACAAGGTTTCTTTTCAGGCCATGCAAAACGTTACATCATTCTGTCCTGTTCCAGGATTTACAGTCTGAGCAGTCTTACTAATTATTTTATTAAAAATTAACCATAACATATTTTTCCATAATTCCAACTGGCATTTTTTCTACACACATGGGGCTAGTCCTGTGAAGGAGACCAGATTTATTGAAGCTTCAAAAGGCCCTTTTTAAATTCGTTCAACTCAGGAACCAATTCTGTCCTGCTCCAGAATTTCCTGCTGGAGCAGTTTTACCACATGATTTATTAAAAATAATCCTTAGCTTATTTTAACGAAATTCCAACTCTCAATCGTGCTACACTCATAGGACTAACTTTGTGCCAAAAATTAGATTCATTGAAGGTCTGGAAGTCCAGTTCCAAAGTCGTTGAAGATGTCACTTATTCTGCCCAGTTCCAGTTCTTTGATATTTTGTCATGGTTAAAGTCACATACACCCATTCATGTTGTCCTTTTGCACTAGGTCATTGATTAACACTTATAACCCATTGTGACATAAATTTCCAGGTTGCATGCTTGTTATAAAATCACCTTTGCATCACAATAAACAGTTTGTAGACATCTAACCAAACTATCATCATATCCCTCACATGCATGCACTCCTAGAACCTTCAAAATTGCATCCAAGAGTTAATCTTGTCTAGGCCTACTTAGACTATCCTTGTATTACTCTAAATCAGCCTCAAACCATATTGCATGTAGGAATTAACATCATCCTAGACACAATAACCCACATGCAAGACATTATTCTTGAGAGATAGCTAAGATACCATCTTAAACTTAAAGGGTACCACTAAAGACCACACCTTTGAATACTTTAACCATTCAAGACACTAATCCTTTAGGTAAATCATGAGAGATTAGTGTATACTTGCCTCTTCAAGCCAAAGTTGTTGCCTTTGCTTGGTTTGGAGTGAGTTGAGTTGGAAATCCTTCTCCTTCTACTCCCATGGACACACGGTTTTGAAGAGGAGAAAGGAAGAGGTTAGTCTCTCTTAAATAGTGAAAATAGAATCTTACTTGAGGCTAGAACATCTTACCAAATTAGTCTTGGGATGGAGATTCAAGTGTAGCTAGTTAGCTTCACCTAAGAGTGTTGAAGATCTTCACCCCTTGAGCATGGAGGCCACGGTTTGGGGAAGAAATAACACCCAAGTGAGCTTCACTATTTGTATAAAGAATTTACTTAAGGACTTGGAAGAGACTTACCTAAATGGTCTTTGAGCTTGGGGATGATGATGGAGCTTGAACTTGAATCTTCTATCCTCAAGGGTGAGGGGCCGAAAGTTGGTGATAGAAGGGGGATGGAGAATTTCCTTAAGTGTTTAGTAGGAGCTTTCTTAGGGAAATGTTCAAGACATGATGGAAATGAGGTTGTCTTGAGAAATAAAAAGAGCTAGGGGTGTAAGGGGAGGGGTATTCGGCTGGTGCCATGGGAGAAGGGGAAAAGAATCTAGGCCTTGCTTTTCTTACACAACTAGCCTCCCCTTTTCTTATTTAATCATTTCTTTTGCATGCAAATTACTATCCTTTATTTAAATTATTATGTAATTGTTAAATTATAGTTTATTTAGAAGAGTGTGGAGAAATTCTAGATCCTCCTATGTCTTGGCCGAAATTCTTGGGTGTTTGGGGGGTATTTTGGTCATTTCACATTTATCCTACCCCACATCTATATAATTTACAATGTTATTTATTTCATTTAATTTTGATTTAAATCTTTGCTTTGTGAGGATTGTTTTATGTTTGTATAAGAACTCGTTTACTTCAAGGGTGATCAATGGCCCTTGGCCGGATTCACAAGGGGTATTACACACCTCGTGATGTTCGCTTGTATAACTATTTAGTGTCCGTCCTAAATAACTTAAAATATTTGAATAAGAAAGCGACAATGTGACTTAAGTAACAGGCTTGAGAAGGAATCGTCGCTTTTACTTAATCATAGTCTCAAGTACATGATCGTTGGGGTACAACATCCTCCCCCCCTTATTATAAGTTTCGTCCTCGAAACTTCTGAACTAATCAAAAAGACGCGGGTATTTATTCCTCATGTCTTCCTCCGTTTCCCATGTTGCTTCTGCTTCTGAGTGATGCTTCCACTGTACCTTTACCATGGGTATGGTTCTCTTCCTTAGCACCTTCTCTTTCTGATCAATTATCCTTATGGGCTCTTCTTCATAAGATACATCTTTATCAACCTTCAACTGTTGATCTTCAAGGATGTGGCCGGAGTCATATACATATCGCCGAAGTTGTGAAACATGGAATACGTCGTGCAGCTGAGAAAGTGATGGTGGTAGCGCCAAGCGGTATGCAACTTCGCCCACTTTCTCAGTATTTCATACGGCCCAATGAATCTTGGGCTTAGCTTTCTTTAATGCCAAACCTTTTGACACCTTTAGTCGGAGAAACCTTTAGAAAAACTTTCTCTCCCTCTTGGAACTCCAAAGGTCTCCTTCTTTCGTCTGCCCATATCTTCATCCTATCTTGTGCAGCTCTTAGTCTTTGCTGGACAAGCTTCACTTTCTCTCGTGTTTGCTCAACTATGTCGGGTCCCGTGTAGTTCTTATCTCCAATTTCATCCCAATAGAGTGGGGACCGACATTTTCGTCCATACAGTGCTTCGTATGGTGCCATCCCGATGGACCTATGGAAGCTATTGTTATAAGAGAACTCGACGAGTTTGAGACTTCTATCCCAGCTTCCTCCGAAATCAAGGATGCAAGCGCGGAGCATATCCTCAAGAGTTTGGATTGTTCTTTCCGACTGTCCATCTGTTTGAGGATGAAAGGCGGAACTCATTCTAATTTCTGTGCCCATTGCCTTTGAAAGGCGGTCCAAAATCTGGAAGTGAAACGGGGGTCACGGTCGCATACGATACTTATGGGAACCCCGTGCAAGCAAACGATGTGGTCGACGTACATTGAGGCTAACTTCTCCATAGATGCCTTAATCGTCATGGGCAGAAAGTGTGCGGTCTTAGTCAACGATCCACAACAACCCATATAGCATCATTCCCATACTTGGTCTTGGGTAGATCGGTCACAAAGTCCATGGTGATGTGATCCCATTTCCATTCCGGCACTTCTAAGGGTTGCAATAATCCAGCAGGTCTCTGGTGCTCAGCTTTCACTCTTTGACAAATTAGACAGCGCTCAACAAATTCTGCTATTTGGTTCTTCATACCGGGCCACCAAAATTTTTGTTTGAGATCTTGGTACATCTTATTAGTTCCGGGATGTATAGACAGTCGTGAATTATGAGCTTCTTTCAAAACCTCCTCCTTGAGTTCTTTATCTTCAGGAATACACAGCCGTCCTTGATACCATAACTGTCGTCATTACAGACCTCAAAGTCGTCTCGTGGCTTATCCTTCATTCTTTCTTTGATTTTTCTCAGCGTTTCGTCTCTCCCTTGAGCTTCTTTGATCTTATCAATTAATGAAGGGATAAGGACTAACTTGGCAAGAACCTCTTCGACTGAGTCCACTTCTTCTAGACCAAATTCTTCCATGTCTCGCTGAAGAGGTGGTTGTCGTGGGTGACTTGTCTTCCGGCTTAAAGCATCAGCAACCTTATTAGCCTTTCCCGGATGATATTGAATGGAGAGATCGTAGTCCTTTATTAATTCCAACCATCTGCGCTGCCGCATATTAAGCTCCTTCTGGGTGAATAGGTACTTCAGGCTTTTGTGGTCTGTATAATTTCGCATCTTTCGCCATACAAGTATGCCTCCATATTTTCAATGCGAAAACCACTGCAGCAAGCTCCAAGTCATGGACAGGATAGTTTTGTTCAAATGGTTTCAACTGTCGGGATGCATACGCTATCACTTTGTCATTCTGCATAAGGACACATCCGAGACCATTCTTCGAAGCATCACTGTAAACTACATACTTCTCACCAGGAGTGGGTTGAGCTAGGATAGGTGCGGATGTCAGCTTGGCTTTAAGCTTGGAGAAACTCTTTTCACAGTCAGCGCTCCACTCGAATTTGGTTTTCTTCTGGGTTAGTCCTGGTGAGAGGAATGGCTATCCTCGAGAATCCTTCCACAAACTTTCTATAATATCCGGCCAGCCCGAGAAACTTCTTACTTCAGTGACATTTGTGGGCCGTGGCCATTCTGTGATAGCTTCAATCTTCTTGGGGTCTACTGAAATCCCCTCTTCTGATATCACATGACCAAGAAACGATACGCTTCGCAGCCAAAACTCGCATTTACTGAACTTAGCGTATAGCTGTCTCGCTCTTAGAATATTTAAGACTGTCCTCAAATGAGCTGCGTGGGTCTCTTCATCGGGTGAATATATCAAGATATCATCAATAAAGACTACCACGAATTTATCCAACTGCTCTTGGAAGATTCGATTCATGAGATCCATGAAGGCGGCAGGGGCATTGGTCAACCCAAAAGGCATGACTAGGAACTCATAATGTCCGTATCGGGTTCTGAAAGCAGTCTTAGGAACATCTTCCGCCTTAATCTTCAACTGGAAGTATCCCGACCGTAGGTCAATCTTACTAAAAATTCGTGATCCCTGCATTAAGATACTTTAGGTAGGGTTTAGGAAAAATATTCAAATCTTACACAAGTTAAACTTATGATTTACTTACCCTGAGCTGGTCGAATAAGTCGTCGATCCGGGGCAACGGATACTTGTTCTTTATGGTAATTTTGTTGAGCTCTCGGTAATCGATGCATAAGCGCATACTTCCATCTTTCTTTTTCACGAATAGCACCGGAGCACCCCATGGTGAAACACTGGGGCGAATGAGTTTCTTCTCTAACAGTTCGTGTAACTGTTCCTTTAATTCCTTTAGTTCAGCCGGTGCCATGCGATAAGGGGCTTTCGATATGGGTTCCGCTCCTGGGACAAGGTTTATTTCGAAAGCGATCTCCCGATCGGGAGGTAATCCGGGCAAATCATCAGGAAATACATCAGGGTATTCTTGGACAATTGGGACCTGTGCAAGGGTAGGGCCTTCTTGCTCAGCACTTAGAACGTAAACCAGGAATCCTTCATGACCTTTCCTTAGTGCTTGGCTGGCACGAGCTGCGTTAATAAAGACTTTCTTAGACGATTTCTTTAATTTGGCTCCTCCTTGAAATGTTATCTCATCTCGCACTGGGTTCCTAATGATGACTTGCCTGTTTCGGCAATCGATGTGAGCATGATTCTTTGAGAGCCAGTCCATTCCGAGAATCACATCAAAATCACTCATTGATATAGGGATCAAATTGGCCTCGAATAACTGACCATTAAACTCAAGTGTACAGTTCCTGAGTAGGTGATGGGAAACAAGCACCTGGTCGCCAGCTGCTTGTACTCTATAGGGTGTCTCTAGTCGAAGTGCATCATGGGCGATATTCTTAGCAAACTTCTTTGAGATAAAGGAGTGGCTAGCACCACTGTCAAACAACACATTGCCGGTATGCTACATACTAATATGGTTCCTGGACCATGCACAATTACTAAGCAGTATGATAGACACGCAATAGTGAAATGTATTAAAGGCATAAAACTTAAAATCTTACCAGTCACTACATCAGCAGTCTCCTCGACATCAGCGTCGGTCATGGCGTGCACTCTTGCATTAGTACGGGCCCGCTGGTTCCTTTGTTGTTGCTGCGGCTGTGCATCTTTTTCTGGGCAGTCTTTAATCATGTGTCCATCCTTGCCGCATCTAAAACATTTTCCTGTTTTCCACCTGCACTCCCCCACATGCCTCTTCTGGCAGTGAGAGCATACCGGAATTGCTGGCTGCTGTGATGAGGTTTGATTCTTCTGATGATTATCTTGATTTTGCTTGCGGTACTGATTCTGTCCCTGACGAGCCGATCCTCTGAAGTTCTTCTTTGCCACCTTTTGTATCTCTCATTCCCAGTCCCTTGTCTTTCTCGTTTCTGGCCCACGTCATCCCTTCGGATAATATCTCTCTCGATGCGGTAGCATGCATCTAGAAGTGCTCCAAAATTGGTAGGGTTTGCATTTACCAGCCATGTCCTAATCCTCGGATTCAGACCTCTTTCAAACTTCAGCATTTTCGTCTCCTCATCATTCATTGTAACTGGCTGGAACCTCCCAAGGGCTATGAACTTGTTAGCGTACTCCGCCACTGTCATGCCTGATTCTTGTTTCAAAGATTCGAATTCATGCCTCTTTTGCAATTTGACAGATGGGGGAATATAGAACTTATGGAACTCTTGTAAGAATCTTTCCCAAGAAATCGGTCTAGGTAAGGGCTGCAGATTTGTTTTCCACCATTGATTGGCTTCGCTGATCAAGAAGGGTCGGATGGCCTGAGCTTTCATCTCTTCTGGGGCTTGGATCAGCTCAAAGCAGTTTTCAACTTCGTCTAGCCATTTTTCTGCAACGTCATGGTCTGGCTTTCCTTCAAACGGGGGTACGTTAGCCCTCTTAAGCTTCTCAAAGTAGTATTTGAGCATCCCTTACTGGCTGATGTGGCTGAGGTGGAGCATTCTGGTGAATCAGGCCTTGCCCTATCTGAGTAACAATCTGACAAAAGTTCTGGAAGGTATTCATGTCTGGAATGACCGGAGGGACTGGTGCTTGTGGAGCTGGTGGTGGAGGATTCAGGTCCGGCTGAGGTGGCAGTGGGACCTGTGCTGGGGGCGGTGGAACGGGCTCCTGAGCAACTGGTCGTGCTCTCGGAGGTCTGCCACGTGGTTGCACCATCTGCACTTAAAAGTTTAGCATCTATTTAGATCATCGGAATTAGAATCAATTTAATTAGACTAATGGCCAAAAATCGAGAATCCTGAGGTAAAGAAAATAAAAGACACGTCTTATGTCGTAGACCTAGCTTCCATAGTTTAGGATTAGTTATCATGTAATATCCTAACCCGTCTAAGTGATCCTATTCTAAGGTCGCCACTCATCTAAGATTAAGACTTAGGTCTACAATCAAACTTAGATTGCTAAGATCGTAACTTAGTTCTATGTTCTGCCCGCAATCTAGAGCCTGGGCTCTGATACCACCTGTAGCGCCCCGCACCCGGCCTCGTCCGGATACGGTGCACCCGCCGTACTTCACTAAGGAGAGTACAAAGCGTCATGTATAACATACGAAAATCCATAATATAAGTCATGGATTCCCATGCTGACATTTAACATGACAGTAAAATTTAGGCAGAATTAAAAACTTTCCAAGTTAAACATGCATAACAAAATAACTACGTCCCCAAAAGTAGCAGTCACACAAAACATCAAAGTCACACCCCACAGAGTACCAACATAATCATAATACAACCATCTGAGTAGCACAAAAGTCCTTAAGTTCCTCTCCCTGAATGTCTTCACGCCTACGGATACGGGACCCTCGGCTCATCCTCAATCCACTCTATCTTGGCATTATCTGGGGGGAAAAATAAAGTGTGAGTGATAAAAATCACCCAGCAAGGATACAATAAACGACCATGACATACATAAAGAATTAGGGCGTGAACGTAACAACATAAACCTAGAATAGCAAGTCATACCTGTCTTAAGTCCTGAAATCAACTGAAGGTACGGACTAGGCGTAATTCTAGACAGCGTTAACCACTATCGACTTATTAAGTCCTTAGCTGTATCATACCACGTATTAACGTAATCATGAGTTATGCAATATGCGGTGCAATGCATGATGTCATGCCATGTCGTGTCAAAAACATCAGTATGGTCCCATAAAAGTCATGTCATAAAACGGAGTGTCAGATCAAATAACCCCGGATCTGAGCGGGTCCAGAACAGATATCAGATCAAATAACCCCGGATCTGAGCGGGTCCAGAACAGATATCAGATCAAATAACCCCGGATCTGAGCGGGTCCAGAACAGATATCAGATCAAATAATCCCGGATCTGAGCGGGTCCAGAACAGATATCATGTCATCAGACCAATTAACCCCGGGTCTGGAGTCGGGTTAGTCGCATGCTTAGCCGGCAAGGAATTCATGAAGCTTTCTTTAAAATATGGGACCGTAAAAACTTTTCATGCATACGAAAAGATAATCACTTGTAAAACTTGCTTGCATCATAAAATCCATGAAAACCAGGTTCATGATCATGCATGATACATGCCGTGATATGAAATGCAAGCCATGACATAAATGATCATATGCATTCCTTATAACATGTCAACGTACATGGGTTGGATGAATATTTCCACATTTGTACCTCATTTATTTAGGACGGTTAGGCTAACCATTTTGGTCACTAGTACGTTAGGTGAAGTCATAGATACCAGTCGCAGAAATGGAAATTAACTCAAATAACCATAAAGGCTTACTTACTTACTTTACGATATTTTATAAGTGCTGAGACTGGGCTGACCAACTTTACTAAAAATTTAATTGTGGCAATTCCGTAATTCCGTTTCCAGAAATTCCAACTCGTATATGTCATAAACATGTGGGACTAGTGTCCTACCGAAATTCAGCTCATTTGAATGTCTCTAAGTCCCTTTCCTAAGCATGGAAAGTCGTTGCAAATTTAAAGGTGTTTCCAGTAATTCCTGTTGAGCAGTTTTACCAATTAATTCATTAAAAATAATCTAGAACTTGTTTTACTGAAATTCCAACTAGCATGTCTTCTAGACTCCTAGAGGTACTATCCTGCCAAAAACCAGCTTTATTGGTTATTCACAAGGTCCTTTTTCGGGTAGAACAAAAATGATGTTCTGTTCTGCCAGTCTCAGACTTTCCAGTCTGAGCAGCTTTAGTGGATATTTTATTAAAAATTCTACACAACTCCTTTTTCAAAAATTCCAACTTGTACATTTCCTATACACATAATGAAGTCATCACACCGAAATTTAGCCCTTTTGAACATTTACAAGGTTTCTTTTCAGGCCATGCAAAACGTTACATCATTCTGTCCTGTTCCAGGATTTACAGTCTGAGCAGTCTTACTAATTATTTTATTAAAAATTAACCATAACATATTTTTCCATAATTCCAACTGGCATTTTTTCTACACACATGGGGCTAGTCCTGTGAAGGAGACCAGATTTATTGAAGCTTCAAAAGGCCCTTTTTAAATTCGTTCAACTCAGGAACCAATTCTGTCCTGCTCCAGAATTTCCTGCTGGAGCAGTTTTACCACATGATTTATTAAAAATAATCCTTAGCTTATTTTAACGAAATTCCAACTCTCAATCGTGCTACACTCATAGGACTAACTTTGTGCCAAAATTAGATTCATTGAAGGTCTGGAAGTCCAGTTCCAAAGTCGTTGAAGATGTCACTTATTCTGCCCAGTTCCAGTTCTTTGATATTTTGTCATGGTTAAAGTCACATACACCCATTCATGTTGTCCTTTTGCACTAGGTCATTGATTAACACTTATAACCCATTGTGACATAAATTTCCAGGTTGCATGCTTGTTATAAAATCACCTTTGCATCACAATAAACAGTTTGTAGACATCTAACCAAACTATCATCATATCCCTCACATGCATGCACTCCTAGAACCTTCAAAATTGCATCCAAGAGTTAATCTTGTCTAGGCCTACTTAGACTATCCTTGTATTACTCTAAATCAGCCTCAAACCATATTGCATGTAGGAATTAACATCATCCTAGACACAATAACCCACATGCAAGACATTATTCTTGAGAGATAGCTAAGATACCATCTTAAACTTAAAGGGTACCACTAAAGACCACACCTTTGAATACTTTAACCATTCAAGACACTAATCCTTTAGGTAAATCATGAGAGATTAGTGTATACTTGCCTCTTCAAGCCAAAGTTGTTGCCTTTGCTTGGTTTGGAGTGAGTTGAGTTGGAAATCCTTCTCCTTCTACTCCCATGGACACACGGTTTTGAAGAGGAGAAAGGAAGAGGTTAGTCTCTCTTAAATAGTGAAAATAGAATCTTACTTGAGGCTAGAACATCTTACCAAATTAGTCTTGGGATGGAGATTCAAGTGTAGCTAGTTAGCTTCACCTAAGAGTGTTGAAGATCTTCACCCCTTGAGCATGGAGGCCACGGTTTGGGGAAGAAATAACACCCAAGTGAGCTTCACTATTTGTATAAAGAATTTACTTAAGGACTTGGAAGAGACTTACCTAAATGGTCTTTGAGCTTGGGGATGATGATGGAGCTTGAACTTGAATCTTCTATCCTCAAGGGTGAGGGGCCGAAAGTTGGTGATAGAAGGGGGATGGAGAATTTCCTTAAGTGTTTAGTAGGAGCTTTCTTAGGGAAATGTTCAAGACATGATGGAAATGAGGTTGTCTTGAGAAATAAAAAGAGCTAGGGGTGTAAGGGGAGGGGTATTCGGCTGGTGCATGGGAGAAGGGGAAAAGAATCTAGGCCTTGCTTTTCTTACACACTAGCCTCCCCTTTTCTTATTTAATCATTTCTTTTGCATGCAAATTACTATCCTTTATTTAAATTATTATGTAATTGTTAAATTATAGTTTATTTAGAAGAGTGTGGAGAATTCTAGATCCTCCTATGTCTTGGCCGAAATTCTTGGGTGTTTGGGGGGTATTTTGGTCATTTCACATTTATCCTACCCCACATCTATATAATTTACAATGTTATTTATTTCATTTAATTTTGATTTAAATCTTTTGCTTTGTGAGGATTGTTTATGTTTGTATAAGAACTCGTTTACTTCAAGGGTGATCAATGGCCCTTGGCCGGATTCACAAGGGGTATTACACACCTCGTGATGTTCGCTTGTATAACTATTTAGTGTCCGTCCTAAATAAACTTAAAATATTTGAATAAGAAAGCGACAAATGTGACTTAAGTAACAGGCTTGAGAAGGAATCGTCGCTTTTACTTAATCATAGTCTCAAGTACATGATCGTTGGGGTACAACAACTATCGTCCTAGATTACCAAATTCTCCTATCTGGAAACTTATTTGTCGGACTCACGCTTTTTGTGATGAGTATTGTGAGTATGAAGGAGCCCATGTGATATGGAAGCTAACTCAGTTGGGGGAGTTTACACTAGGTTTCAGTGTATGATTTGTGCCGCAATTCGCATCCAACAACATTATCGGCTCAGTTTATTTGGCATAAGCCCCATCGTCTAGTTATCTCTAATTTTCTATGGCCTCTCTATCATCGTGCTCTTCCATTGGAAGACTATATTGTCCAATACACAGCATCTCGTCCCATGATATGTCCCTTCTGTAAGCAGGCGTCAGCAGCGATGGATCACATTTTCCTGCATTGTCCTATTATTAGACCACTCTGGATGTTTTACTCAACAACGGTGGATGGTCCAAATCTGATTGTACCGCATGTATGGTCTTATTTGTTATCTTGGTTTTTTCGCGGCTCATCATCTACATTTGTAGGTGTATTGCGCATAGTCATTCCTGGCATTATCATATTCAATGTTTGGCATGTTTATGCTTCACTTATATATGGAGATGCAGCCTCTTGCACTATAGCTTCTCTTATGGCAGTTGTGCGGTCAAACATCTATTTATGGGCAAAACAATAGATAATACTAAGATGGCTTCTGGCTATAGGGCGGTACAGGAATTGGGTATTCTCCCTCCTCTTTGGGTCAGAAGGATGCAGGTAGTGAGATGGATTGCACCTCCAACAGGTAGATTAAAGCTGGATACGGATGCTGCAGTGGGAAGATCTTTTGCTGCTGGCGACGGTATCTTGCGTGATAGCGTAGGTGCCTGCATGGAGCATTATCTTTTCGTTTACCGGCTAGTACTCCACTTCAAGCTGACCTACAAGCTGCAGTCTTTGTGCTCCTATATTTTTTGCCTTTACATCGCAATATTATTTTAGAAACTAACTGCATACAGGTAGCTCGTGCAATAAGCCAGCATACACAAACGACGAGCCAGTATCACTGCCGTCTACTTCATTCACTGTTCACGCACACCTGCATAATGGTTCAGCAAATATTTCGGTGAAACCAACATGGCGGAACACTATTTGGCACAACATGGATTATCTACACCAACAACGTCTTATTTTACTGCTACCACTCTTCAATCTTTGGTTCGCAGTTGCATCACGCTGAATGTCACCACTGGACGTCTCAGACATGAGTAACTATATGATGGCATCTTTGGTTCGCAGTTGCATCACGCTGGATGTCACCACTGGACGTCTCAGACATGAGTAACTATATGATGGCTTCACTGACAGTCATCCATATGGATTGGCCAGTTATCTTGTGCTCTGCCTGCATTCTATGGGATGCAGGCAGACTGGTTTATGAGCTTGGAAAACGCATACAGGACACAATTGCTGTTTCAAAGGGTGTAAATATGTACTCTTTTTCCTTCACGCAGGATTTTATCCACAAGGATGGTTTTGTCTGCCAAGATTTTAATGAGGCATATCATACACTTTTTGAACATTGTTTTTCATATTGTTATCGTCGATGTAATTGCGTTGTTTTTCGACCATTATCTTCTTTCGTTCTATTATGTCATGACTTGCTTTGTAATAATGATATTCCTCCGCCATAAGTGAGGGCATATTAATAAAATTAAGGAGACACTGCTCATTTTTAAGAAAAACATGCATAAACATCTCCATATTACACATATTACGTATACATATATATATATAATACACCAACCCACACCCGTGGCCCTTTTGCAGGGAAACACATAACTTATGCCACTTTAACATATATATATATGCACACACACATAATCGACACATAATTACAATGGATACATAAATATAACCATCGATCTACGCAACCACAAATACGACATGCATGATCCATTTTTGATACAAACACAAAGTCATAAGATTTGTAAAAATATATCAAATATAGTAAGGGTACTTGACTCGTATCTTGATTATACGCGATATACGAAAGATCGGGATGAAAACGAATGAAAATTGGCTTCCTTTGCTCTTACAGGGTGGCGGCCAATGGTGAGACCAAGAGGGCTGGTGGTCGGCTGAAGTGGATGATTAATCAGAGTGTTTGATTTGTGTTTAATGTGTGTATATACCTATGTATATAATCACATGTGTATATGAAAGACAAAAGGAATTGAATCTTCCCTTTTGTCCTTTTTTGCTGGCGTGCTTGCGTTGTGGGGAGAAGTGGGCAGCAAAGTTGCGAGCCTGCTGGAAATTATGGCTGCCGAGGTTTAAATTGAATTGGGGGAGAATATGGGAAGGGGCTGCCGTGGTTGTGGAGGGGAGGGGAAAAAAGAAGACTGGGAATTGTTGCTGCTGCCGAGGGATTAAGGGATGGGGTTTTGGTTATTTAATTGGTATAGATTGTATATAATCCTAATATACTTAGGTTGGCATAAGTCTAGTATGATTAAGACTTGTATTTAATAAAAAGTTCTATCTTGTTCCTGTTCTTTTCCTATTCTAATTAGGATAGTCATCCTAGGCTCTATTTTTTCCTTCATTATGGCCGTGTATAATACATAATACATATACTTTGCATGAAAAGTACGGGGAATAACATTTCTCCCCCTTACAAAAAGTTTCGTTCTCGAAACTTGCGTATTGCGTAATTAATGACTTAGTATGGTTGTACTTGATCCATTCACCTATATAATGACCGTACCAAATATCCATTGCATATTGTGATACGTTAATCATTCCACTTTCTTATCTTTGGCTAAGGCCTCGAAAATCATTCCTTGTACCCAACAAGGTAATTTCTAATTCCATTATTCGCCGCTTATTTAAGATCATAACCATCTTCTTAAAACTCTAAGATCAAACTTAGGGGTATCGTCATCATACCGGGTACTATAATCCAATTGTCAATCGTTATCGTACTTATATTTGCGGTCATCAGCAGCCCTCTAAAATCAGTTCTTAAGTGCACTATCATCTTTATCTTAACTCTCTATAATTACAACTTATAAACATCCACTTCGACCACTTGACATGTATCATTCCACTTATATACATGTAATCTACCATATTCAAATTCTTAACTTGTCATATATGATTCATCTCCTACTTACATAATCATACGAAATGTCCATCCAGTCCTCCCATGTATGCTATCCGTCACTCTCCGTTATCATCAAATTCTCGAAATCAATTCTTAGCCCTACGATCTAGTTTAATAATCATGCTCTTACTTTTTCGAGGATATCATCAACACCCTGGTATACGAAGTATGTGTATGACATATTTTCTTCAATTTGAAGTAATTTACGTAACTATAATTTTGGAAATATAGCTTTAACTATTCGAAATAATATTCCTTCTAACCTTTGAACACAAAATCCAAAGTATCATATATTTGTTTTCGCAGCGTTGTGTCTCAAATGACCATTTATAATGCAATGTTATAACTGGTTCACAAAAGTATTACGATAAAACCACTTCAAAACAATTGAGACATAGCAATCATAAAATTTCTTTTTACAAAACGATTTGAACATGGTGTCTTTTCCTTTCCGACGGAATATATATTTTGAAAACTATGTTTTGTTTAGCAAAATACAACAATTGAATACTCAACAAATGTGAAGTTTCATCAAACAATTTGAATAACAAAAAAAAGTATATATATTTTGAAACTATTTTTTTCTTTACAAAAATAAGTTCATCGCAAGAAGATAAAAAACTTCAAAAACATTTATCGAGTATAATGCTTGCAATAAGGATAGTTGACAAATAAAATTATTTTATCAAAATAAATGTCGCTAAACAAATATTTTAAAAATAATATATAAATATATCGTTCTTCGAAAATATCTTTATTTTAAAATATATCTGTTTTGTTAGGGGTAGTTGAAATGCCATTAAGTTGCTATACGAATTTGAAAAGGAATATGGCCTTGTAAAGTTAATAGACTGTAAAAATGAATTTGTTGAAATATTTAGTAGCAAAAATCTTTGAAATAATTTTGAAATATAGAATATATGTTGGCGTACGTACTTATTAAGAAACGTTTAACTGCTCGAAAAATAATAGTCCAATACCTCGTATAATTTTTCTAAATCACCCCTTAATGTCAAATGAAAAATCTACCTATGTATCGTTTCTTATAAATCTTTAACTTAAGTTGTCCAACCCTAGCATGGCACACTGAATATTGATCGACTTATGGTATCCTAATTCACCATGCTTCCGTGTGCCACACTGATCTATTGTACTTCTTCATTTGGCTATTTAGCCGGTAATTTCTGATTCAGTTAGGTCTCACCTGAAAATCACCCATTACTTGTTCATGCTTACTCTATTTCAATTCAAGCCTACTCGATACATCCGTACTTACGTGTTCCTAGGAATCAACACTTAACCCAGATTTGTAATACTTTGCTATTCCACTGTACTTATTTTAGTAATGCTCGTTTATCACTAACAATCAATATTCCTAATAAGACTGATATCTTCGGCTTATTTCATACTCTAAAATTCAACATCTTAATCGTAACTATAAACCCCGTTGTACGATATTCTTTGCTGACTATGCTGATCATAACGCTAATAAATCGTTACTTAGTTTCCATCCTTATACCATACATCATTTCTTAGTACCTACAATCCCCACTCTGACCTAGTCAAGTTCTGACACTACTGTCGAGGTAGAGTCGTGATCCCACTTCATTTATCATAATGGTACTGGGTTTGCAGGGGTCTACAAATGGTTATAATCAGCACTTAAGTAAGACAAATAATTCAGAGTCGTATGGAACGCCCGAGATATACGTGGGTATATCCCTTATCCGATCATCAGTTAGGTCTAATGTTATGAATCATCATTTATTACGTCTAAAATCATTACTTATTTCTAAGTCCAATGCTTAGAATATAATCACAACTTATGACTAAGATCAGTGCTTCTCTTTGAGCCATCGCCTAATGTGCAAATCATCCCTTAATTTCCAGAGTCGATATTTGGTATCATCGTTCCTTAAGACTACAATCGTAACTAATGGGCAAGGTCTTCACTTAACTTCTAAGGTCAAATCTTATTTCTAATAACAACCGTCATATATAATCATTGCTTACGACTACAATCAGTGCTTATGTCTAAGATCGTGACTTATGGACAAAATCGTAACTTAATTTCTAAGATCATAGCCTAAATCTATGCTTCCGCCGTGGATCTAGAGTCATGCTCTGATACCACCTGTAGTGACCCATTCTGAACCCTAGTACTCAAAAAGGCTCACCCGCTGTATCTCACTAAGGAGAATACGAGGCGTCGATACAGTTTAATTACATGTCATCTAAACAACATACATCAATGTTAATGGAAGTCATAAAAACTAAAACCTCGAAATAATCATCATCATTACTATCAATGTCTAGGTAAATTTAAATCGATACAATGGTCAAAGTTGATAAACACTAAATCTCCAAAACACATAAACCTCAAATATCAAAATAACTACATCAGCAAAATCGTCGAAAGTCTCATCTGAATATCCTCAGTCTCGAAATCTACAGTCCCGATCTTCCACGATATACTAAATTCTTTACCTGTCTATCTGTAAAACTGAATGATAGAGGGGATTGAGCGACATACATCACCCATCAAGTAACCTGACTATATTTACCATGAGATCATACACGGAGAAGCAAGTGTAAATAAAATAAATAAAAAACATAATAGAAAATAGCATACTTCTCTTCGTAAATAAATTTACCCTTTTCGCCCTTCCTGAATAATCAAGCAAGTAAAGTACACGCAACTTAGTCATCACACACAAGTGTCCGTACAATCAAAACTGTGATGCAACTTTTCAAATTAATGAATGCAACAACTCGACAACCATTTATCCTTTATTCAATTCCATTTCATATTCCATTTTCCATTTCTCATATTTCATTTCCATTTCTTATATCATAGGTGATTACCCCTTACGGTATCCCTATCGATATCCATTTCCATTTTCCGATATCATAGGCGACTATCCCTTACGGTATTCTTACTGGTATCTATTTTTGATATCCATATGCGGTTACCCCTTACGGCATTCATATGCGATATCCATTTCTACTTTTCTATTTATCACTTTATCTCCATATTTAATTCCGACACATATCACTCACATATATGCCCGTGCCCATACACGTGAAATATGTGCTTATACTTACGCATAACACTTCACCTCGTGACTCAGCCTGTGCCAAGCCGCAGTCTTTTTACGACCCTGCCAGACTGGCACGCTGCCTTGCCACGACCCTGCCAGCCAGAACCAGCGATATTGCCAAAGCCCTGCAGCCAGTCCCGGTCTTGCCACAGTCAAGCCTACGACCAACACACCAATTTCGAACAAAATGATTTCCAATTAACATGTATATATTCAGATAATTCACATGAATTAACATCTCCATATTACACATGTTACATATACATACATATATATACATACATATATATATATATATATATATATATATATATATATATATATATATAATACCCCAACCCACACCCGTGGCCCTTTTGCAAGGAAACACATAAGTTATGCCACTTGAACATATATATACACATAATCGGCACACAATTACAACAGATACATATATATAACCATCGAGCTATGCAACCACAAATACGACATGCATGATCCAATTTTGATATGAACATAAAGCCATAAGATTTGTATAAACATAGCAAATATAGCAAGGGTACTTGTCTTGTGTCTTGATTATACGCGATATATGAAGGATCGGGATGAAAATTGGCTTCCTTTGCACCTACAGGGTGGCGTCCAATGGTGAGACCAAGAGGGCTGGTGGCCGGCTGAAGTTGATGATTAATGAGAGTGTTTGATTTGTGTTGTATGTGTGTATGTATGTATCTACCTATGTATATAATCATATATGTACATGAAAGACAAAAGGAATTGAATCTTCCCTTTTGTCTTTTGTTGCTGGCGTGCTCAGGTTGTGGGGGAGAAGTGGGCATCAATGTTGCCAGCCTGCTGAAAATTATGGCTGCCGAGGTTTAAATGGGGGGAGAATATGGGAAGGTGCTGCCGTGATTGTGGAGGGGAGGGGAAAAAAGAAGGCTAGGAATTGTTGTTGCTGCCGAGGGATTAAGGGAGGTGGGTTTTGGTTATTTAATACGTATAGATTGTATAGAATCCTAATATACTTAGGTTAGCCTAGGTCTATTAGGACTTGTACTTTAATTAAAATCTATCTTGTTCCTATTCTTTTTCTATTCAAATTAGGATAGTTATCCCAGGCTCTATTTGTTTTTCCCTTAGTGCTGCCGTGTGTGTATGTATAATATATATATACTTTGTATGAAAAGTACTGGTCATAACAATTATGGAGCAAAGACCAGTACTTAAAGGTATCACTAGAATAATTATTACTATTATCATCATTATTCTTACTAGAGTTGTTATTATTACTAAAATAAGTATTACTAAAGACCACTCCATAGAAAGCCTAGAGGGAAGAGGAGTGAAGACACACAAACTGATGTGAAATGAGCAAATTAGCCATGTCTTATTAGAGTTGCACCTCTTTGAGAACATGGTCCGGATAGGAGATTATGGAGGCAGAGGATTAAGGTTAAGGAGGGGTAGACAGGATATAGGGGCACCTTAGAGTATAGTTAGATGATAAGCTACTCTCTACACTTTAGGTTGACTTTGCACTTTTTTGTTTTGGTCTTTGTCTTTCAATTATTTGTGCATATTCACTGTTATGATTATTTTAATATTAGAAGCTTTCTATTTATGTTTAATAAAATCCCTTCACTAGTACATATTCCTAATTTTTTTATCTGAAATATTATATTTTATTAATGGTCCTCATTTCTTGCAGAGGAAAAACATAGTATAACAGAGTTGATATGTCCATGAGAGAAAGCTATAATGAGGCCTACTAAGAAATACATTGGGAACACATAAAAGGCCGATATGTCGAAGCCTGTAAATGTAGATATGCCACCATATATGATATGCCGCATTAAAACCTTGCCAAGAAAAACTACCCTTGTGGATAAATACTTGGTCAAAGGAAAAAGCGTACATATTTATATGATCGCAGTATCTAAAATACAAAGTCGGCAAGCAAAGTACAAAAGAAAGTCCAAAGCCGAAACTAGTTTCTTTAGTTGCCAATGACATCAATTTGTCCGAGGAGTGACAGTGAAGCAGCACATGGTTCGTGATTTCTCGCATATATGATCCCATCCAAGCGAACATGCAGCAAGAGTAAGAAACATCGATTAATATGAGCATGATATAGACAGTGTAGCGTAAGACATTCTTATGAAAAAGCACCTGAACAATACCCATGTTGCCTTCATCGTAGGATACATGCAACAGGAAAAATGAAAGGTCATAGGGAAAAGTAGCCAGAGTATAAACAACAACAGTGCATAAACATCCAAAGATAACAAAAAGCAGCATGAAGATAGAGAGTACCAGCGTTGCATGTGCGAATGAAAAACATAGGCAACCGTAGTAAAGCTAAAGGCAGGAAGAAGATTTCTGCCACTCAAGGACGAATATAGCACGTAGATACATCCGTAAGTAGGCTACCCTTGACCAGGTGTGGTAAATCTGCATGGTTGTGAAACTGGTGAAATGAATGGTGTAATTGACCATACTGCACCAACGTATGAGCCACCATATCAGCCTGACAGGGAACATCAATAATAGTATAATCCCCCAATGACAGAAATATGTGGAGTATAGATGTGGCAGCAGTGCCATTGACAAACTGAGCCACCTCAGATGAGTCAGTTTTCATATGAATAGGGCTATAGCGCTGTACAAAATAGATCAAAGAAATAGTAGCTGACTGTAGCTCAGCAGTGAAAGGCGTAGTCAAAGGTAGAGGAATAACAATGGCACCACAAAACTGTCCCTACGAATCACGGAGGATAGCTCCTCAAGCAGTAAAAGAACCATGAGATGCATCAACATTGAGTTTACATCGGCCAGAGGGGGGGCGCCGCCATCGAATGATCTGTAGCTAGCAAAGGCGTAGTCTGGGTGAAAGACCAAGTGAGATCAATAATGGGTCATTCGTTGCAAGGGAAACCAACAACTGGACACATATTCGACATCTACACCAACTGGACGGAAACCAACAACTGGACACATATTTACATAATATACATTTCAATGATGGTCGTATAAATATGTACGCTTTTTCCTTCGCTAGGGTTTTATCCACAAGGGTGGTTTTTCCTAGCAAGGTTTTAATGCGGCATATCGTATACGACTGGAGATATGTCCTCCTTAGTTCGTTATTTCATTTGTTCACTTACTCTGAACTCTTGTAATATGGTTTTCCTCCGCCATAAGTGAGGCTTCTCTTTTAATAAAATATATATAAGCTTTTCAAAAAAAAAAAAAATATATATATATATATATATATATATCCCTTCGCAGACGTCCCCACGATCAAAAAAACCTTCGCGGAGGCACTTGCCTCGACTTCACTGGAGGCCGCCGCAACCATCCGGCCAATATCGCGATATAAAGGTATGCCTTCTATATCTTTTACAAAGGATGAAGTGGATCGTTATTCATCGCCATTCAAGTATACATTGGTTGGTTCCTTCTGGCATGACCGTCCTAATATGAAACAGTTAGCCGCTTGTATGGAACGTATAGGTTTTAAAACAACTCCAAAGTTAGGTCTACTTGATGATCAACATATTATTCTCACTTTTCATCACTCAGGAGATTATCACCGCTGCTTTTTACGTCGGTCATGGTCTGTTAATGGCTATATAATACGAGTAACAAAATGGACGCCAGATTTTGATCCCAAGGTAGATAAACCAATCGTTCCAATATGAGTTTCAATAAGAGGCCTACCATTATATTTACAAAACAAATCAGCTTTATGGGATATTGCTCATATGATCGGTTTATCTTTGAAAACGGATTCTGCTACCTCCAACGGTTTGAGGCCATCGGTGGTTCGACTATGTATTGAAGTTGATATATCCAAGACATTACCAGCTCGACTACATATTCAGGGGGAGACCATGAGCTATATCCTACTGTGGAGTATGAAAACGTTCCACTATTCTGTACTTCTTATCGCATACTTGGTCATGAGTCCAAAAATTGTACAACAACAGTGGAATGTCATCAGTAAAAAGAAAAGGAACCTGTTGTGATCCCAAACAAGGTGAAGGATAAACCCAAAAGATGGACCCCAAAGAAAAATAGTGTCAAACAAACTCTTATGGTTGAGGATGAGGAGGACAATGTCCAAGAATTGGAGAATAATGTTGAACATAATAACATTTTCAGTTTGGAACATCCTAACTCACAAACTGAAAATCAGGAAGACAATAATGTACTGGATGGAATTACCAATCAACAAGATTTATCAAAAACTGGCGCCACTTTGGAACAAATACTGGAAGAAGAAAATGATGTATTGGATGCTACAGTCTCGGATTCTAAGGTATTGATGCGTGATCAACATATTACTGCTCATAGTTTACAGCTGCCAAACATAATTACTGGGGACCAGCCTGCTGAGATTCTTCAGAATCAAAACAATTTGTGGGAAACACTTACAATTGCAGCAGATACATTGACAAGTCACATGGATATAATAGAATCATCTGATAAATCCATGGACCAGTTACTTCAAGAGTTAGAAGACATACAAAGCAAGAAATGTTAGCCACATACTCACAGATGTCAGAAAGGCTAACTCACTCTTCAAACTTACCCTCATCATCATCTCAATGAATTGCCTCGTATGGAATGTGCGGGGAATTGCTACCTCTTTGGTACGCATCCGTAAATTGGTGAAGTCTCATAAACTGTAACTATTAGTCATTATTGAACCAAAGAAGGACTCTACAAATCTTGTTAGAATCCAAAGACAATTGAAATTCTCTCATGCTGAAGATATCTGTCGAGGAAGAATATGGATATTTTGGAATAGTGGTACCCTCAGAATAATTTCTACAATCTATGATGAGCAATGTTCACACTTTAAATTTAAGTTAGTAGGCTCAGAAATTATTTTCTGGTTCACTCCAATATATGGGTTGCATACTGTCACTGATCGTCGGAGATTATGGCTAGCTTTACAGCAACATCATAGCAACTACACATAACCATGGTTAATAGGAGGTGATTTCAACACTTCCTTGACTATTGCAGAACATGATGGTCTCTCTTACTCGTCGATGTCTTCGTTAGAAGATTTTAATGATTGCGTTTCTTCTTGCTCATTAATAGACCTACCATTCGATGGTCCTATGTATACTTGGACAAGTGGTCGGAGTTTGGGAATTGTTAGATGTCGACTGGATTGTATGTTGCGCTCAGAGTCATATAATAATTTATTTCCCAGTCTACGAGTTCGACATTTACCAAGATTAACATCTGATCATGCACCATTATTATTACAATCTCTGCACTCTGATTTTAGGGGTCCAAAATCATTTCGATTTCAGAATATGTGGGCCGAGCATGCAGAGTTTTATTCATTTGTAAAAACTTCCTGGGATTCATATCCTACTATAGGCGGAATGCGCGGATTATATAATAAGCTTCACCAGCTTAAAAACAATCTACAGGATTGGAAAAAAAATGTGTTTGGGAATATTTTTGAACAAGTATATCATTTGGAACAAGAACTCCAACGTTGTGAAGCCTGTTTTGATGCACATCCTTCACCAAAAACACGCATGAATTATCATGCAGCTCAGGCGCAATACAAGACTGCAGAATGCAAGAGGCTTTTATACTGGGCACAAAAATCACGACAGAAATGGATAGCTGAAGGAGATGCCAATACATCGTTTTTTCACAACATTGTCAAAGGTCGACATTCCCGCTAGACTATCACCACTATACGTGATTCGGAAGGCAATATATGTGATACACAAACCAGTATTCAACAGGCTGCGGTTGCCTACAATACAAGTTTATTTTCGGCAGAATATATTTCCGAAGACAATGGTATTTTGGATCACATCCCAAGCGTAATATCTGATTCTGAAAATCTGTTTCTGCTAGACTTGCCAACAAACACAGAGGTTAACGAAGCAGCGTGGGCACTAGATCCTAATAGTGCGCCTGGGCCAGATGGGTACAATGGATATTTCTTCCGCAAGTGTTGGGATATTGTAAAATCAGATGTGCACAAGGCCATCCAGGAATGTTTTCTTGGCATTCCTATTCTGCGGGCGATGGGTAGTACACTAATAACGTTGCTGCCAAAAGTTTTGAATCCACACGCGTTCTCAGATTTTCGTCCAATTAGTCTAGCAAACTTCGTATCTAAGTTGGCAACACGAATTATTGCGTCTAGGATGCATCCAGTATTGCAGCGAATCATTTCTACGGAGCAAGCAGGTTTTGTGAAAGGTAGAGACATATCAGATCAAATTGTCATGGCGCGCGAGATGGTTCATTTGTTAAACAAGAAAGTCAGAGGTTCAAATATTGTTATCAAACTTGATATGATGAAAGCGTTTGACAGAGTTAATTGGACGTTTCTTACTAGATTACTTTCAAGATTTGGCTTTGCAGCAAGATTTGTCAGCTTATATTCAACCATCTCAAAGGAACACACATATCCGTGTTGGTGAATGGTGTTCCTTCTGGTTTCTTTCAGCCGTCAAGGGAGTTAAACAGGGAGACCCGTTGTCTCCAATATTATTTGTATTGGCATCAGAAGCATTTTCAAGGGGTATTAACAATTTGGTAGAACAGGGTGCGATTATATCTTTTAATATGGGCAGAGAAAAAACAATTACTCATCTAGCTTTTGCAGATGATTTGTTGGTGTTTATAAATGGTGGATTGAAGAGCTTAATGAATTTCAGAAATTTCTTGGTATCATACAAATGTGCATCGGGACAAGCAGCAAATTTTCAGAAGAGCCATTTTGTTCCAGCAACATATCTATCGCAGATTCAGATTAGGAGGATGGAATCTGTGTTACAAATGACATGAGTCTCCCTACCAATAAAATACTTAGGAGTTCAACTACATAGAGGGAAGGAAAGGGCAGCAGATTTCTCGAATCTAATAGCTTCAGTTCAAGCAAAACTTGCAATGTGGCAGAATAAATATCTCAATTATGCAGGACGATTGATATTAATCAAGCATGTCTTAGCGGCTATTCCATTACACATGTTGGCTGCTTGTATGTTGCCACAGAGTCTTATTCGTATATTACGGCGCTTAATGACTAAATTCTTTTGGGGTTGCAAAGAGGATAGGATGAGGCATTCTTGGGTTTCTAGTGACAAAATTTTTCAACCAACAGTTGAAGGAGGATTAGGACTTCGGAAATTAGACGATCTTTGAACTGTATACTCCTGCAAATTATGGTGAAGATATCAAGCGAATGAATCCTTATGGAGTGAATTTTTTTATTCATGATACGCAAATCACAACTCATATGAAATAAGGATCACAGATTCTCCAGTTTGGAAACGCATATACAGAGTCCACTCGTTTTGTCTAGATAATCTTTCCATGGAGCAATACACAATCCGCAGAGCTTATGATCAAGTCCGTACAAGGAGTAATTGTCGATTATCCATTAAATTTATATGGCATAAGCACATTCCCCCTAACATCCGTGTATTTCTATGGCGGCTATATCAGAATGCATTACCCCTTCCTACAAATTTACAGAGGTTCATATATGTTAATCCTAGTCAACTTCCTTTCTGCCTTGAAGCACAAGTTACAGTTGATCACATATTTCTTGATTGTTTTGAAGTTGCGGAAATATGGAATATCTACAGAGTTTTGTTAGAAGGTTCGACTAACAATGTTAGAACATTGCAGCAACAATTGATGCAATGGTGGATGTCTACAAAAGGTAAAACTCTTAAATGTATATTGAGAATAGTTGCTCCGTCCTTCATCATTTGGGAGCTATGGAAGTCCTACACTTCTATCATTTTTGGGGAGGTAAGATAGAGACGCAGATCAGTGATTGAAAACATTCGTCGATCAATGTATGACTGGACGTCAACTCAGGTTGGTAAGAAATTTGCAGTTTTTGATCCGGACTTAATCTCTTGTGGACTATCTCCTATGATAAAACCTCCTAGATGTATGGTAGTTCGTTGGATGCATCCTCTGCCGGGTAGATTAAAATTGAACACAGATGTGTCTCATGGGCGAAACTTAGCATCAGGTGGTGCCATCTTGCAGGACAGTAATGGTATATTTATGGGCGCAATCTCCTTCCATCCTCCGTTAACTACTCCAGCCACAGCTGAATTCCAAGCAGCATACTACGGTTACTTATATTTTTCTAGACAATGGAACTCAATTGACGTTGAGGTTGATGCGCAAGGAGTCATTTCAAAGGTTCAAAACAGTGGAGATCCGCATGCTTTAATTTTTCGCACATTGCTAATATCAGATTCATCTGATTTAACATACATACCATGGGAGGCTAATCAACCAGCTCATTTCTTAGCACAATATGGTCAATTTCATCATCAGCTCACAGATTTTTGGACCATAGCGGAGTTGCAACCACTAGCTCGAGCAAGTTATCAGATGGAGGCTACTCCCCATATTAGACATGGCTACAGCTCATGATAAACTTCGTTGCCTATATCGCAAGATATGGGCAAAATGGTGAAGGAGCAACCTGTCAAATGTCTAACAATTGCATCCGATCACTCAAGTTTTTGAAAGCTTCAAACATACCAACGATACCTATGTTGTATTCATGTGCTCACTCCAATCGTATAAATATATACGCTTTTTCCTTCGCCAAGGTTTTATCCACAAAGATGGTTTTACTTGGCAATGTTTTAATGCGGCATCTCATATACGATTGGAGACTAGAAATTATATGCTCGTTATATTACCATTTCTCTTTCAATGATGAATGTTGTAATATGGCTTTCCTCCGCCAAAAGTGAGGCACAATAAAATATATCTCTTTATTGCTCAATACACACACACACACACACACATATATATATATATATATATATATATATATATATATATGTTAATCCTCTCTATCCAACGCCTGAAGTTGAAACAATTTCAACGGTACCCGCAGAAGTTGCACGTCGCATGCAACTATTTGATCCGTCGCCTGCGGACGACATTTTAATTTCTAGACTGCAGGATCGGACAGAGGAGGAGCCGTTTATTCCAGTGGTGCCTCGGCGTAAGCGCCGTGCTAGAAAGGACCTTCCTCCACTGCCACCATCGACTATTCTGACACGCAGCGCCTCTCACGCCATTCAGGGAAGTGCCTCTAACCTTAATCAATGAATTTATTAATCTGGAATATTCGAGGCATGCGTCCGCCATTACCTCGATTGCAACAGTTGATTAGGGAACATCGTCTTCATCTAGTAGCTTTAATTGAACCTAAACATACCCCAACACAAATAAATAGATTCGGTTTGCGTCTTGGCTTTTCACAAAGTTATGTTTCACAGTCTGAACGTATCTGGTTTTTTTGGCGTGATAATGAGTTTCGACTGCTTGCCACACAGGATCACGGACAGGTGCTGCATCTGACTCTATCATCTATTTCGCAGCAGCATACTTTCGTTCTCTCCTTAGTTTATGCAAAACATACTGCTACGCAGCGACATCAACTGTGGCATGCATTATGTGATTTGTCGGAGGGATTACAGTTACCTTGGATGGTTGGCGGCGATTTTAATACGTTTCGCACCCTTGAAGATCATAGTGGCCGCTCTACCCCATCATTATCTCCTTTACAGGATTTTAATGACTGCATTGAGACATGCTCTCTTATGTCACCACCCTATCAGGGTTCATGGTTTACTTGGGCCGAAGGTCGTGGTCTAGGTCGGGTACGCCGGAGACTCGACTGGTTTTTTATTAACTCTTTGATGCATGACTTGTTTGACACTCTGCGACTTTCTCATTTACCGCGTGTTACGTCGGATCACACATCGCTTTTGATACAGTTCCAATTGGGTGCGCAAAATATTTGACGGTCCTTCAGATTCCTTGACGCATGGCTTTCTCATCCGGATTTTAATAATTATGCGAAGCATGCATGGTCAGCGTATCCAACTACGGGCGGCATGCGGGGTTTCTACTCCAAATTGTTTTCGCTTAAGAAAGACATTCAAACTTGGAATAAGAATATCTTTGGGAACATATTCAGCAAACTGAAGGACGCAGAAACACATCTTAATACTGTGGAAGCTTATTGGGACGCTAACCCTACGGAAGCGGCACGCGAGGATTACTATCAGGCCAAAGCACAGTATTTACTTGCATCAAAATACGAGTTACAATTTTGGCAACAAAAGGCACGTGTCAAATGGTTACAAGAGGGAGATGCTAACACACGCTACTTTCACTACCTTGTCAAAGGTAGACGCTCACACCTATGTATTCGTCAGCTTCGAAACTCGCATGGAACACTTCTGACACAGCAGGATGAAATTCTGGTAGCTGCTGTGGACTATTACAAGGAATTATTCTCAAGTGTGCCTACGCATAGTCATCTCGAAATATTATCACACATACCTCCTTTAGTCTCTGCGGAGGATAATACCATGCTTACACAGTTGCAATTGGAGTCAGAAGTAAAAACAGCGGTATGGAGTTTAGACCCCCACAGTGCATCGGGTCCAGACGGGTTTCATGGCAATTTCTATCGCGCGTGCTGGAACATCATACATTTGGATGTCACTAAAGCTGTACAAGAATTTTTCATTAGTGTTCCCCAGCCGACGGTCATGGCTAGTGCACTAATTACGCTCATTCCGAAAATCCAGTCGCCACAGACTTTTGCTGATTTCCGACCTATTTTCCTGACAAATTTTATAAGCAAAGTCTGTACTCGTATTATTGCCACTAGGTTGGGTCACCTGCTGCCACGTTTAATTTCCCCAGAACAAACGAGTTTTCTTCCAGGTAAGGATATTTCAACTCAGGTGCTTCTAGCCCAAGAAATGGTTCACATGTTGGATAGAGGAGGGCCACAATTATGTTTGAAATTAGATATGATGAAGGCTTTTGACCCGGTAAGCTGGGATTATCTTCAACAACTTTAGCAGGCATTCGGCTTCTCAGGTTTTCTCATTCGGATTATTATAAATCACCTAAGTGCAACCAGGATGTCTGTCTTAATCAACGGGCATCCATCACCATATTTTCGGCCATTCAGGGGAGTTAAGCAGGGAGATCCCTTATCACCTTTATTATTTATACTAGCATCTGAGGGGTTCAGTCGGGGACTGAAGGCATTGGTTGCATCGGGACGCGTACACTCCTTTCGTTTAGGGAGAATACCTATGGCTATCTCGCATCTGGCTTATGCGGATGATTTGCTTATATTCTTGCGGGGTACAAAACGCAATCTCAGGCGTTTTCACTCTTTTCTCACAGTGTATGAAACAGCGTCGGGGCAAAAAGTAAATTTTAATAAAAGCAGTTTCATACCATCGACTAATATCACATCACAACAATGCCGCAGCTTTAAAGACATTCTAGGAATGAGAGCATCAACTATGCCTTTCCGATATCTTGGTTCTTATATTCATAAGGGCATCACACGGGTCATACAATGCTCCACTCTCTTGCAACATGTGGATGAACGCTTGCATGGATGGCACTCTCGTCTTCTCTCCTCAGCGGGCCGCCTTGTCCTGCTACGCTCTGTCATCGCAGCACTTCCACTGCATATTATGGCAGCCGGTGGTATGCCTAAGTCCATCATTCGCATACTTGACAGGAAAATGTCGGCATATTTTTGGGGAGATAGACATCGCTGGGTTGCATGGAGCAAAATCACTATCCCAGTTGAGGAAGGTGGGTTGGGTCTACGTAATTTCAGTGACTTGCAGCAGGCTTATCAGAGCCGCATTTGGTGGACATACCAATGTCATGACACATTATGGAGTCAATATATGCATTTTCGTTACGGACGCCGGGGTGATTATATTCCGAGGCTCACAGACTCTGCGACCTGGAAGTCTATTTGTCGCACTCATCCCATTTGTATACCTCATACAGCAGGTACAGGATCACTGATGACATGGACAGCCACACCCACAGGAGAGTTTACTCTCAAATCGGCTTATGATATATGTAGGATGCCACGACCAACGCAACTGTCAATGAAATTTATTTGGTTCAAGCATCTATCGCCATCTATACGCATTCTATTATGGCGTTTTTTCCATTCAGCCATGCCTTTTGAGGACTATATTGGACAATACTTGGTGGAACGCCCAACACAATGTCCTTTTTGCAAGGAATACTCAGCCACAGTGGATCATGTTTTCATTTACTGCACCCGCATTCGTTATTTATGGAGCTTCTTTGCTGCAAAATTACATGGTGTCCCTCCAGTCTCTTTACCTCTACGGCAGTATTTGCTGACATGGTGGTATCGTTCAACTTTTTCCACCCTCTCTGGCATCTTAAAAATAGTTATTCCATCCATTGTAATTTCAAAAATTTGGAGTCAGTATGCGCAGTTGATATACGGGGATGCTACCAGATTTTCGACAGCGACTCTGCGGAATTCGATACATTTTGATATTCATATGTGGATACGGAAGATTCAGGGCACCAAGCTGGCGACAGGTCCTGCGTTGTCTCTCTCCTGGCTCCCACGAATTCGCCAACCGACCTCAGAGTTCTTAGATGGCAAACACCTCCTTCAGACAGGCTCAAGTTAAATGTGGATGCGGCAGTAGGTCGTCTTTATGCGGCGGGAGGGGCAATTTTGCGTGACACGGAGGGCCGTTGTAAGGGTGCCCTATCCTTTCGTCTGCCTCCTTGCACGCCTTTACAGGCAGAGATTCAGGCTACATTTTTTGGCCTGCTGTATTTTCTTCCGTTCTATCGTATGCTAATTATTGAGACTGATTGCGCACAACTGCTCTCATGCCTTCACAACCCACGACATGTTGCTGGAAATTATCATCTCAGACAACTCCACTACCTAATCCATCAACATCGTCTGGATCTTGTTCACACGTATCGTGAGACTAATATGGCCGCACATTATCTAGTGCAGCATGCGATGCTTCATCCGGCCAAAATTGCTTTCAACGGACACAATCTTCCTCCTATGGTTCGGTCCTCAGTCGTGTTGGATATTACTTTGCCCAGTTTGCGCACCGCTTGAATCCCTACATTTCCTGATGGCTAGTCAATTTTTCCTACATTCTGTCCATGGCATAATAGTCACGGACAGCTACGGTACGCATTGTGTTCATTTGCTTTCATGCTGCACCATGACTATGCTTATAACTTCTTTTTTCGCTGTCATTACTGCCGAGTTCCATGGCCACGATTACAATGACCGCTTGGTTAGGAGGTACCCTTTTAGTATAGTTGCGGTTATCCATATGGATTGGCAACAACTCTTTATACCTGCCTGTACTATCCGCAGTACAGGCAGCCTTGGTACGTTTGCTTTTCACACTTTGCGATGCACGCATGTTATCTCTCACATGCTGATGCTGCTGTTTGGTTTCATGATATGGGTTTTCCGGAACGACATGCCATGGGGGTTTATGCCTGCGAGATGCATTCATCACGTCAACCCATACCCTCGACTTGCTCACCATCAGACGTCTTTGGGTTATATACGCTATACTTACTGCAGTCAAGTCTTCCATACGGATTGGTGGTTATCATATCTCGCTGCCGGCACATCTTGTGCCGGCAGGTCAGGTTCGATCTGTCCTCCGTTTATATTGTATGCTTTAATATATCTTGGACTGATTACTTACTTATACATACATGTTTCTGGCGATTGGATGCGAGCCTGGATCGTCCTACTTCTACATGCATGCTCTGCCTACATCATCTGGATCTGGATAGGCTCTCTATGGCGGGATGTACTTTTTCCCTTCGCCAAGGTTTTATCCACAAGGGTGGTTTTACTTGGCAAGGTTTTAATGCGGCATATCGTATATAGATTGATTGTTGATAAACATCAAACGCTAAGTTTTTAGTATTTCATTTGAATGTACTATGGTATTCCTCCGCCATAAGTGAGGGCTGCTTATTAATAAAAATCTCCGTTTTAAAAAAAAATGTTAATCCTCTCTGGCGGCGGGATGCAATCGCTGGCGGCAGTGATGCCGCCGTTCGATTTCTGCAATCAAAGACTTCATTTCGGTGGTTCTTTTTCAGCGATTCTTCGTTTTTCAGCGATTCTTCATTTTCGATTTCTTCAATCAAAAGACTGGTAGTTTTCCCTTTCTTCGATTCTTCATTTTGGTTCCTTTGCAATTGCTACCCATGTACGGGTTGCTTATGGCGGCCCCAAATATTGCAAAAGTTTCAACCTTTTTAATTGTAATGCTGCATCATCATTTACTACTGGTCTTGAATTCATATTTGGTCTGAGATGGAACCGCCGACACTCTCCAAATCATTTGCGGCTATGGTATCGTCTGCCGTTGCAGGCAGATTCCCATCGCGTGAGACGGGATGCTACAAGGGATACCCCGCTGTCTCATTTACGCAAGATGAAATTGCCATTGTTGCAAATCGCTTCAAGTACGCCTGGTTGGAGCCTTTTGACATGGCGGCCATCTATGGCAGGCTTGCGCGCCTCGATTGACAGAATTGGGTTCAAAGGTTCAGTTAATATTGGTCTCCTTGATGAGGGACATGTTCTGCTAAATTTTGTTAACGAAGAATATTATACGCGATTCTTTTATCGTCGCCATTGTTGTTTCCAGGGATATGATATGAATGTCACGAAATGGACTCCTTCTTTTGATCCATGTCTGGATACCCCAATTGTCCCGGTGTGGGTGGCACTTGAGGGTCTTCCCATTCATCTCCACGATTATCATACGTTATATGAAATTGCAAAGTTGATTGGTACCCCATTAAAGATGGACTCGGCTACCTTAAGTTTTCATCGTCCCTTTGTGGTGCGATTTTGTGTTGAAGTGGATGTTACCATGAATTTACCATCTAAGATATTTATCGATTGTGGAGAGCATTCTTTCTTTCAAGTAGTTGTGTATGAAGATCTCCCTAGGTACTGCAGCAATCCAATGAAGAATGCAGGAAAGAGTGATGTTTGGATTCCTAAAGGAAATATTCAGAAAGAGGCTAGAGAACATCCTGTTAGAGATTCTATTCCTAATCAACATCTGGTCCAAACTGGAGAATTACATGCAGATTCTGAAGAGACTCTACAGCAGGAATTGGTTGATGCTGGGGTAGGAGACGGTGATGACATGGAAGAACTACAGGAGGCAACAGCTCAACCCATTCTTGCCAAGGAATCACAAGACCTTGCGACTACTGCGGAAACGTCTACATTGTAGATTTTCTCTCGGTTGACTGCAGATTTATGTCCCGTACTATTAGTGCCGCCAACATTGGATGTTCAAGAGCAGCAGGATGAGCAGCAGATGGATACGTCATACTCTGCTACACTATCTACTCATACCAATGAATCTAACATAGGAGAGGGAGCAGTATGCATATCTCCTCCGCCCTTGGAGATTTCAGACGCGAACATACAGCATGTTCAAAAGGTGAACCCAACTTCTGAAGTGGCACCAGAAGTCCAAATTCAATCCGTTCAAATTTAATTGCCAGTGCCATTGGCGATACTGCCAGCCAGTGACCATCCTTCCTTCCCCGATTATGATCTTTTAATTGAACAATTTTATCAAGACCACTTTCGAGAGGAGGAAGATGATGTTGATCTTGCAGTAGGTTCGGACAATGAAGCATCTCGCTCATCTAATCGGCGTAAAGGGAATGACTATGATGATATACGGGAGAGTTTGCTCATTGCGGCGGATGATATGGATTGTTGCATGACATCGACTGGTGGCGGGACTCTTCTTGGCGGACTATCTCGGAAAAAGCACAGAGCTCGGAAGAACCTTCCACCACCTCCACCGTCCTCAATGGTTACTAGACGGGGAAGTCATCGTTCTTTTGAACTATAGTGTGATTAGCATGCCTCATGTGCCGCGAATGATCATGATCATTTGATTTCGTTTTTTCTTTTTTAGTTTGCAGTAAAGGCTACCCTCGGCCATTTAACGCGGGAGATTTATTGAATAAATAAAGAACGGAAGGTTTCTTTCCGTTTATTTAAAAAAATATATATATGTTGCCGAATCAATTCTATTAACTGACATAGAGACCAGCGTTCGTAACCGAAAGTATGATTGCAATAAGATTGCCATATCGACCAAAGTATAATCCCAAGTGTAACAATCCGTAAGCAGCCTTTAAAAGAACATTCCTGTGTGAATGTCCACCAAGCAAATAAGTATGGGAATAATGCTTCTATGTGTGGCTGTGGACCGTCCAAGATGCAGGCATAATGAGACCATAGAGGCCGAATGGAAACACACTCCAAAAAGAGATGATTAATTGTTGCTGAGGAGGCATAGCAAAATAGGAAACGTGTAGGGGTAGCAATCATGAACCGCTGCATGTTGTATTGAAACATATTCCGATTATTATGCTATATATGCATGTACATATAGAGCTGATGGTCTCATTTGAAGCAAACTATCTATCTCTTAAGATGAAAGTATTGTTTGCCTGTCTCTCACCATGTCCAGACCCTAGCGATAGCTTTTGCTTTCGTTGGGATGTATTGGATATGATTGTTGTTGTTGTATCATTGTTAATCTTATTAATAACTATTATTATTATCTTCCTTTTTTCTACCCAATTCATCACCAAATTGTTGCTGTTGTTGTATCATTATTCTTATTAATACTATTATTATTATCTTCCTTTTTTCTACCCAATTCATCACCAAAGTTCCATTTCGTGTCACCACCCCTTGCACCTCTTATATTAATCCGTTTTTCCTTCGGAATACATTGGAGGCATTCAAACGAATTGTGTTCTTTGTTTCAGCTGACTATGCTAATAAGGTACCACCACTCTCTCTCCTTTCATGTAAATTTATACAATGACGCTTTTCTTATCCTCTTAGCATGACGTGAGAATATCACTATAATTTTCACCACTCGAATTCGTTAGAATATTATGTCCCGAAATAACAGTCTCCTTCATGGAAAAGGTATTTAAAAATCTTGTGCTCCAACCTTGTATAATATCATATGATCAATTGATAAGAGATTGGATGAAGTTTTGAAGTGTTTTATGAACTTGGAATAGAGATTGAAAATTTTCTTAAGAGATCAAGCGCTTGATCTGAGAGAGCGATCTCTTAGAAAACTGTTTTCTGAAGAGATGAAGCACTTAATGTAGAGTGCAATCTCTTGAAAAACATTCTAGAAGCTTTTGTACTGACATCAAGCTCTAGATCAAGTGCCTAATGCGACATTAAGCTCTTACTAAGAGCATCACGTCTGTTGGTTCATGAAAAGTTGCAACTCTTCACCAGGAGACCTTTCCTATCAATTTGAACGATAACCAACCAACGTGGAGGTTAAATTCTTTGCAGAAATGTGTTTGTAAGGTTAATAAAGTGTATAAAGAATACAAATTTGGCAAGTTTGTTTATGTATTTCTTAGGGATGATCATCAAGTATGCATTTTCTATGTGTTTTTAGTTTTCATATGTTTTAAGATCATGTTTTTAGCATGTTTATATATGTATCATAAGCATGACTTACGTACATAATCTCAAGTGTTACTTTGATGATCATCGTCTTGCATACACGCATACACACACACGCGGCCATAAGGCCATTTTTGGCACTTCACTTGAGCATCATCATCCATCTTCAAGACGTGTATGTGAATGATGATTATGGCTCAAAAAATGCACTTTTTATGGTTTCCATCATGATGATGTGTATGTGTTTCAAAATGTTATAATCTTGGAAATAAGTATAATGGAAAATAATATAAACATGGTTAATATAAATATATTCAACACTCAACATGTATATAAAATAGAAGAAAGATGAGATTTAAATGGTTGTGCGGGTATGTATAATATTCGGCCATAAGGCCCTAAAATAAAGCAAAACAAAATGTGACATGTTATGAAAGTGAAAGTGTAAAAATAATATGTATATACACGGCCAAGACACATTTTTAGGGCTTAAATAATTTAGTATAAGTTATACGGACATATACGCATAATATGATATATATATATATATATATATATATATATATATATATATATAACATTTATTGTACACGGCCTAAGGCCTATTTATAGTATAAACGATCATATTTCATGATTATGTGCACTTACATGTATATTATGTAATGATGTATAAGTTATGGAATAAGTTATATACTTGTAGATGACACGTCATAGAAATTAGGAAATAAGTGTTTTAAATACTTAAGTGATGAAACATTAGTGGTACATAAAAAATACAAATTAAGAAAGTGGTGTTGGGGGAAAAATTATGAAAAGTGGGCTGTTTTGATGACATGTTCGAACGGTACCTTTTCGGGAGCAAAAGTGGTATTTTCTTTAAGTCATGACATGTAGAATGTAAATAAGTAATAGATGTTTGATAATAAGTTATAGAATGACCAAAATACCCTCATTTGGCCGAGTTTCATGTTGCAGGAAATAAATTTTTAAAAATATTTTTATCGCATTATATGTTTTTAAAGTTTCACCTATGCACGTAGAATTATGACGTAGAGTTGGATATCCTATGATATGTTTAAAGTATTTATATGTTTATTTGGTGCGCCGCCATGACATTAGAACCGGAGAGGCGGATGTCATGGGGCATACAATATGTTATCGATGATTGGAGTACCGAATGATATCGGAAACCAAGGGGTTGATGTCATGGACATAAAGTACAGGGTATTATTCCGTTTCTATGATGATATAATTTGCATGCAAGGTATAGCGTCAAAGTTATCATATGAAAAGGTTATGTTTTGCAATGTTACAGAAAAATGGATACTGTTGCAGGATTACTTTTTATGCGTATAACATTGTGTAAATACATTGCATTATAATAATGTTGCATTTACACGACTTAAATAGGAACTGGATTATTTAGATGATAAGATTTAGGGTTATTACATCGTAGACCTTGATGAGAATTCTAAGTGTGGATGTATATGATAGTTGCATTCCTTAGGAACTTGACAGAATAGACGGTTACTGGGTAGAGATATATGTGTTGCCGTTATTTATTTACCTTTGTGTTATGTACTTTATTTCTTAAAGTTTGAGACGCATTTAATTTATGTTCCTTATTATGTATATCATTACTTGTCACCCCATCTCTCCATGCATGATCCACATAACGTATCTAATAGGACTACTTGCTGGGCGGTTATGTTTTATCGTCCACACTTGCCTTTAATCACTTGAAGAAGACAGGGTCTCTGAGATCGGATTTGTAGATGACGAGCCTCACCTAGACTACCCGTGAGAGATGCATATACCAGAACTTAGCTTTTTGGGGATTAAGTACTGTTATGTTGTACTTATATCAGTTTGGGGCATGTACTCTATGACTTTTACGTATTTGATGATTTGTATATTTTGTGCATGTCGTATGTTTACCTTTTTATTGCTTCCGCTATATCGATTCATGTTTCAAGCTGACATGCACATGTATGTATTGATGCCTTGTACTTCTCGTAGCAGAGTACGGCGGATTCACCAGGCCGGAACCTAGCGCTACAGTTTTGTACTTAATACAAAAGATAATCTAGATAAATTTGAACAAAAGTCTATTGAATGTATTTTTGTTGGATATTCAATTAACTCAAGAGCATATAGGTGTTATAATTCTGCATCTAGAAAGATAATTGAAACCATACATGTGAAATTCAATAAGAATGCATATTTTGAAGCAAGTGATAAAATTTAACAGAAACGAAAGAATAATGTTGAAAAAATGTTTGAGGATGATGACTTATTACTTGAGCTGTATGTGATCATCTAGAACCAACTCCCCCTGAACAAGCTTTGTATGAACCCTTAGGTGAAGTAAATCAAGAAATTATGCAATTGGAAGATAATTCATTTAACTCACAAGATGTTCCAATTGTATATGATAATGTTCACACTAATAAAACGTTTGAATAAGATGAAGGTGAACCCAGTCAACCAAGGAATTGGTGGTATATAAAAGATAAACATAAACACCCTAAAGAATTAATCATTGGTGATCCGAGTGATGGAGTTAGAACATGTAGAAATATGAGTCAAGCCGAAGGGCATGTTTTAATATCTCACTTAGAACCTAAGAATACTGAAGAAGCCTTAGGTTATATATCATAGATAGATTCCACGCATCAGGAGTTAAACCAATTTACCTGAAATAACGTGTAGGATTTAGTAGCGAAACCCGAAAATAAATCCATAACAGGTACAAAATGAGTTTTAGGAATAAAATAGATGAACAAGGAAACATCATAAGAAATAAGGCTAGGCTAGTCACATAAGGTTATAATCAATATGAAAGGATTGATTATGAAGAAACATTTGCACCCGTTGCACGACTTGAAGCAATTAGATTATTACTTGCTATTGCAAGTCTAAGTAACATTTAATTTTCCAAATGGATGTTAAGAGTGCTTTTTTAAATAGATACATCCAAGAAGAGTTATTTGTTAAACAACCCCACGGATTTGAGAATCCAAAATATCTTAACCATGTATGCAATCTTAAGAAAGATTTATATGGTTTGAAACAAGCTCCAAGAGCTTGGTATAATAGATTTGCAAATTTTATTATTGCAAATAATTATCAAAGAGGGACCATAGACAACACACTATTTCTAAAAGAAAAGATAATAACTTATTAATAGTTCAAATCTATATAGATGACATAATATTTGGTTCAACCAACTCTATCCTAGTAAAGGACTTCGAAGAGTGTATGAAGTCTGAATTTGAGATGTCAATGGTAGGAGAATTGAACTACAAGTTAGGATTACAAATCAAACAAACTCCTCGAAGAATTCACATTAGCCAATTTAGGTATATCAATGATATGATTAAGAAGTTTGGATTTGAAGAGTTGAAATCTTCAACTCCCCCATGAGCATTAGTACCAAACTAGACAAGGATGAAAATGGAAACCTTTTGATGACACAATATATAGGTCTATGATTATATCATTGTTATATTTAACTGCATCTAGACCAGATATAATATTTAGTGTGTGTATGTGTGCTAGGTTTCAATTATGTCCTAAGGTCCCATCACAATGCGGTGAAAAAGATATTTAGATATATTAAACATACACCTCATTTAGGACTTTAGTACGATAGAGATGCTAAGTTAGAATTATATGCATTTAGTGATGCTGGTTATGGTAGTTTAAAGATAGATAGAAAATCCACATGTGGGACTTGTCAATTTATAGAAACCAACTTGATTTCGTGGTTTTCTAAGAAACAAGCTAGTGTAGATCTCTCTACCACCGAAGCCGAGTATGTAGCTTTAAGCTTATGTACCACTCAAATACTTTGGCAAAAACAACAACTTAGTGATTTTGACATTATAATGAATAAGATTCCAATTTTCTGTGATAGGACAAGTGCGATGAATCTTTCTCAGAATACAGTACTTCATTCTAATGCCAAACACATAGAAGTTAGGTACCATTTCCTACGAGACCATGTTCAAAATAGGAATATGACCATAGATCATGTGAGAACAGATCATCAGGTAGCTGATATCTTTACCAAACCCCTTAGTCAAGCTACTTTTGAAACCTAACGAGCCAAGTTAGGTATGATGACCTACGATACAATTACGTAATTTAATCTTTTGCATGATTTGCAAAATAAAGGAGGAGATAGATAAGAACATGATTTTAAGATTGAATAATAAAGTTCAATTGGCTTGGAGCATAGGTTAATGAGAGAATATAAGTTGAGGGGAAGCACATATGCACATATGTTAAAACGTGTATTTAATCAGAATTTAACAATTGGTATAGAATTGGTGAGTTTTTCAAAACAATTGGAATAGAATTGGTAAATATGTGATAACAATTGGTGAAAATTTGTGACATTAAAATCATGTAGAGTTATTTTGAAAATCATCCAAAAGGGGAAGAATGTTGTGAAATATGTTTGGATAATTTTCAAAGTCATGATTTTAACTGTTGAATACTTAAGAATCTCACATATGATGTTATAAATGATAAAAAGTTGAATAAGTGAATAAAAATGACATCGATCTCTCAGGTAGGGATACATCGATCGATCGATGTATATAGATCCCTCACATCGATCGATCGAAGTAAAGCAGGATAAATTCCAAACCTTACTGTGAGACATCGATCTCTAAACCTGAGACACATCGATTGATCGATGCGTACATCGATCTTTCACATCGATGGATTGATGTAAGGAAGATTCAAAACCAGGACCTTACTTAGAGACATCGATCCTTCACTCAGAGGTACTTCGATCGATCGATGTCTAGGGCTTCTAGAAATTTTTTTTTTCTAAAATGTGATAAAATGATTGTTTTATTTGTATATGTTTCATACATGATTATTGTGAGTTTATTACTTATATTTGATGAATATTATTATGCCTTGTGACTAATATGCCTTGGAAGTTTTGAAAACTTAACAATAAGGGCAAAAGTGGTATTTTGAGTTCCTGTAGGTACTTTACGTGGAGAAAATCATACAAGGATTCATTTATGTCTTATTGATCACTATGAAGGCGTTCTCATTTTTATTTCTTACTATAGGGGTTTTTTTCGGAGTAATCTATCACAAGGGGTATTTTCGTTATTTTACCTCCGAAGGCATTTTGGCCATTTTACTCAAGTACAAAACAAGAGTTTGATATTATCTTTATTATGGAGCTTATTTATGGTTTTTTTGAAGATTATATCATGGTTATCTTTTCTATTCTTTATTTGGTGATATTATCGACATCGGCGGGATATGTGACGGTTTTCGGTGTCACGTGGTACAAAATTCACCATAACTTACAAGGAGAAAAATGTGTGAATTTTGAACTATATGTTGATAAAGTCATGTCAACTTTATCTATTTATTTCACTTCATTAAATTTGAGTTTGTACACTTATTAATTTCTCAAAAGCATGGTCAATTACGTGGCAAAGGCGTTCTATTCATTTTGTGACAAATGTACAAGATGGTACTACTTGGGCCAACTAAATACAAGCTATTCGCAAAAGTTCCCAACATGAAAATTCCAATTTGAAACCAACGGCTATTTGAGGCTGTTTTGAGGTGATTTTATTAGGGATTCTTGAGGAATATGTCACTATTCCTTCTTATTATCTTCATGATTTTTAAGACAATTCCTGTTAGACCGTGCATCTGCAATAATCACCACTACAGGGGGTGAATAGTGGTTAGCAAAAATTACACTACTACCCTTGATAAAAATCCCCTTTGAAGACAGAATCTGAGACTACCTCAGATTCAGAACCCGTTTTTGAAAAATTCAAAAATTCTTGTACACAACTCCAAAAATTATGACAAATTTCAGAACTTAACTTCAATGTGTTGACAAGACTCCGTCCAAAAATTAGACAAAAATAATATTTTTTGACCATTCAAACAAATAAAAAGATTCAGATGGTCAATCTGGACAGAATTGAACAGAATGTTGCTGAAATTGAAAAACATGTTTCTCTTTGAATACTTAACCAAAAAGGTTGAACTTCATGTCAAAACATTCCTTAGGATGTCTAGTTTATGATTCCAAAAGGCCCTGATCTTAAAGAACTCTTGGTTAAAACAGAATGCAAGTTTTCTCAAAACTAGACAAATTAGAGCCATATTGGAGCAGTTATCTTGCAATGACTGAAAGACTAACTTTACCTTGCTCAAATCAAGTGATTTTTGTTGCAAATGAAAGCTAATAGTTGGAAGTACAAATCCACCAAAAATCACTAATTTTGGAAGTGTTTGGTAAATTGTTCAAAACGTGAGAAGTTGTGTGAAAAATGCAGTGAAAAACAAACAGAATGCAAAAATGTAGAAACAAGATAAGAACACCGAGAATTTATCCTGGTTCGGTCAATGTGACCTACTCCAGTCCCAAGAAACACCTTTCCTTGGATTCCACTATGGTATGGACCAAATTACAACAAGAACTAAGCTTGATCCTTCGGTTAAACACCAATCCTATTCAAGACTTGGATGAACACCTCTATGCAACACTTAATTGCAATACCTCTACCACCTATTGATGTAGCCTTATAGATTTGGCTAATCAATCTTACAAATGAAGCTCAAGAGGCTTGTAGCTCTCCAACAAATACAACATGAACACCTTGGCTACAAAGAATGGAACAAGAATAACAAGAAGAAGATAGCTAGACAAATCAACATAATTCTTTCAAGTCATCTTCAAGTGTGTTCTTTCTTCGTCACCTTTGCCTCCTATTTATAGAGTGAAATGACTCTTGAAGATAAGAACTCCAATGTGTCAACATCTTCATCATCAAGTTCTAGTTGTCTTCACATCATTGGTTGACCGCATAATTATCTTGCATACTTGGAAACATAGAGAAGAATGATTGGTCCACCTTAAACTTTCAGTATGGCCGAATTTTTATCACAAAAAATGACTTGGAATTTGCTTGAAAAATGAAGAATATGCTAAGGGATAATTCCACCAAGATACCCTCAACTCCTTGCAAAAGAATAGGATATGTGAAGACTTCCATTTGACTCAAAAAATCTGCCATTTCCAGCCATGTAGCCGTTCGCTACCATTTGAAAAATACTAGTTGGCAATTTTTGCCAACTAGCTTCTTTTTGGTTGGTCCACTTGTCACCAAGCCATAAAATGAGTACACCATCATTTCCACCTGTTAATCCATGTTTTTTAGGCTGCATATACGTATATAAACACGGATTTTTGAAGAAGAAATCAACAAATAATAGTTGACAAGATTATGTCAACATATAACACCAAAATTCCCATTATTTTTTCTTGTATGTTGTGATCATTTTCACACCTTGAACACCTTTAAATTCTCTGAAATATGATGATAAATATACTCCAATAACATATAGAAGATAATTTTCAAGAATGAAATAGAATGTGACATCACAACTGTCATATATCCCGCTGTCGTCGATAATATCATCACTTGAGAAAAATAATATAAAACCACCATATAATCTTCAAAATAATTATAACTCAACTCCAGAATGAAGATAAGGATATACTAAAGAGATTCCATTCCTTGAGTGAAAATACCAAAAATACCCTCAGTGGTAAAATGACCAAAATGCCCCTCGTGAGAGAAAACTCCAAAAATGACCCCGATGGTCAACAACGAATATAATAACACCTTTTTCATGATAAATTTGATGAGAATAAGTCCTTGAAGTATTTCCACCATATCATGTTCCTACAAAACTCAAAATACCAATTTTGCCCTTTTTGGTAAGTTGTAGAAACTTCCAAGGCACATTAGTCACAAGACATTTAAATTCACCAAAAACACATAATATCAACATAATGAACATATATAAATTATGTACAAATGAAAACAACCACCTTATCTCATTTTAGAAAAATATTTCTAAAAACCCTAGACATCAATCGATCGAAGTGCCTCAGCTTCAGAGATCGATGTCTCGCAGTAAGTTTCAGAGTTTGTCTTTGATCTACATCGATCGATCGAAGTGAGTGTTCGATCGATCGGTCGATATGTCTTAGGTTTGGAGATCGATGTCTCACAGTAAGGTCTTGAACTTTCTCTGTCTTACATAGATCGATTGGTGTGAGGGATCGAAGTGCAACAACCTGAGAGATCGATGTCATTTTTCTCAACTTTTCAACTTTTAATCACATATAACACTATGTATGATATTTTTATGCATTCACCTCTTAACATCATGACTTTGAAAATTATTTAAACATATTTCTCAACATTCTCCTCCTTTTGGATGATTTTCAATATAACTTAACATGAGTTTAATGTCACAACTCTTTAACAATTATTTATCACATATCTAAAAATTTTATACCAATTGAATTGTGTTGAAAACCTCGCCAATTACAATTGTTTCACCAATTCTATACCAATTGTTTTGAAACTCTCAATTCTCTGGTGCTTTTAACATTTATGTTCATGTGCTCCCCCTCAAATTATACTCTCCCTCTTAACCTATGCTCCAAAGCTTATACTAATTGAAACTTAGCATATTATTCAACTTAATGACTTACAACATAAAATCATGTTCTTATTCTATCTCCCTCTTTATTTTGCAAATCATGCAAAAAGATATAACTATGCAATTGTATTGTAAGTCATCATACCTAACTTGGCTCGTAAGTTTTCAAAATTGGCTTGATTAAGGGATTTGGTGAAGATATCAGCTATTTGGTAATCACTTCTTATATGGTTTATAACTATATCCTCATTTTGAAAATGATCTCGAAGGAAATGATATCGTACCTCAATGTGTTTGTCCTTAGAATGAAGTATCGGATTTCGAAAAAGATTGATCGCTTTTGCGCTATCACAGAAAATTGGAATCTTACTCATTTTAATGACAAAATCACTAAGTTGTTGTTTAAGCCAAAGTCTTTGGATAGTGCATAAGCTCAATGCTATATACTCAGCTTCAGTGGTAGAGAGTACTACACTAGCTTGCTTTTTAGAAAACCAAGAGATCAATTTGGTTCCTATGAATTGACATGTATCACTAGTAGATTTCTATCTAACTTGCAACCACTATAATCAGCATCACTATATGCGTATAGTTCCAAATTAGCGTTTCTATCACACCAAAGTCCTAAGTGATGTGTGTTTTTAAGATATCTAAAGATCTTTTTCACTGCATTATAATGAGATACCTTAGGACAAGATTGAAACCTAGCACACATACACACACTAAACATGATGTCAGGTCTTGATGCAGTTAAATATAACAATGAGCCAATCATAGACCTATAAAGTATGTCATCAAAAGGTTTACCATTTTCATCTTTGTCTAGTTTGGTGCTAACGCTCATAGGTGTAGGTGTTGGTTTCAACTCTTCAAAGCAAAACTTCTTAATCATATCATTGACATACTTAAGTTGGCTAATGTGAATTCCTTGAGGGGTTTGTTTGATTTGAAGTCCTAAGAAATAATTCAACTCTCCTACCATTGACATTTCAAATTCTGACTTCATACACTCTTCAAAGTCTTTTATTAAGGTAGGGTTGGTTGAAACAAAGATTATATCATCTACATATATTTGAACTATTAATAAGTCATTATCTTTTCTTCTTCGGAATAATGTGTTGTCTATGGTCCCCCTATGATAATTATTTGCAATAAGAAAGTTTGCAAATCTATCATACCAAGCTTTTGGAGCTTGTTTGAAACCATATAAAGCTTTCTTAAGCTTGTACACATAGTTAGGATTCTTTGGATCTTCGAATCCAGGGGGCTGTTTGATAAACCCTCTTCTTGGGTGTATCCATTCAAGAACGCACTCTTGACATCCATTTAGAAGAGTTTGATGTTGCTTAGACTTGCAATAACAAGTAACAATCTAATTGCTTCTAGTCGTGCAACGGGTGCAAAGGTTTCTTCATAATCTATTCTTTCTTCTTGATTATAACCTTGTGCGACTAGCCTAGCCTTATTCCGTGTGATGTTTCCTTGTTCATCTATTTTATTCCTAAACACCCATTTCGTTCCTTTTATAGACTTATTTTCGGGTTTAGGTACTAAGTCCCACATGTTGTTCCTTGTAAATTGATTTAATTCCTCATGCATGGCATCTATCCAAGATATATCACCTAAGGCTTCTTTAACATTCTTAGGTTCTAAGTGTGAGATTAAACTATGTCGTTCAAACTGACTTATGTTTCGTCATGTTCTAACCCCAACACTTGGATCCCTAATGATTAATTCTTGAGGGTGCCACCAATTCCTAAATTGACTAGGTTCATCGTCATCTTGTTCAACTGTTTCATTTGTATGAACATTATCATATGTAATTGGATCATTAGTTGAATTATCTTCCAATTGCAAAATTTCTTCATTTATTTTATCTAACGGTTCATGCATGTCTTGTTCAGGGGGAGTTGGTTCTAGATGATCAAATACTGGCTCAAGTAATATATCATCATCATCAAACATATTTTCAACATAATTTTCTTGTTTATGTTGAGTTTTATCACTAACTTCAAAGCATGAATTTTCATTGAATTTCACATTTATTGATTTAATTATTTTTCTAGATGCCAGATTATAACACCTATATGCTCTTGAATTAGTTGAATAACCAACAAATATGCATTTAATAGACTTCTGTTCAAACTTGTCTAGATTATCCATAATATTGAATACAAAACATTTACATCCAAATACTCTAAGATAATCTACCTTAGGTTGTCTATTGTTTAATAATTCGTAAGACGTTTTATTTAATTTGTTTCTAATAGAAAGTCTATTTATAATATAACAGGCACAACTAACAGCTTCAACCCATAAATATTTAGGTACTTTGTTTTCACACAACATTGTCCTTTCTATTTCTTGTATAGTTCGATTTTTACGTTTAATAACTCTATTGAGTTGTGGTGTTCTAGGTGGTGAGAATTCATGTTTAATTTCATGTAATTCACAAAACTTGATTACATCTTTGTTTTTAAATTCTCCACATCTATCACTCCTAATTCTTTTAACATTTTCTTCGTAAATATTTTCGAGTTGCTTGATAAGAGTTTTGATTGCCAATGGAGCATCGTCCTTGTGTGTTAAGAACAATGTCCATGTGTATCGTGAGTAATCATCTACTATGACATACACATAGTAGTGTCCACCTAGACTTCTTGTCCTACTTGGACCAAATAAGTCTGAATGAGGCAATTCTAGTACATGACTAGTACTCACTTCATGTTTCGGTTTTAACGTTTCTTTAATGTGTTTTCCTTTAATACACGTTTCACACAGTTGAAAATTATCTAAGTCTAACGTAGGCATGCCTCTAATTAAATTCTTCTTAGATAACTTTTCAATAGTTGAAATTCCTATATGGCCTAGTCGTCTATGTCATAAGTTTACATCTAAGTCATGTGATATTAAACACTTAACCTTAGCATCTAACATGTTATTTACTGATAGTGTCTAAATGTTACCATCTCTATTTCCTTTTAATCCAATTTCTCCCTTTTCATTTATTATGTCACAAGAATTGGGAAGAAAAGAAACATTATATCCGCAATCTACAAGTTGAGAAATACTTAATACATTATAAGAAAGATTACTTACTAACAACACAATTCGTATTTGAAATGTGTTAGGATCCCCAATTATTCCTTTTCCAACAACTTGTCCTTTGTTGTTGTCATCGAATGTCACCTTAACTCCATTCTCGATATGTTCCAACTCAGTGAATAGTTTAGGGTTGCCCGTCATACGCCTTGAACATCCACTATCTAAAAACCATTTAGTTTTTAGATTCTTTGACTTTGCCTTCTTCTTGCACTCCTTGCGATTTTCCTCATTGAATACAAAGCAGACTTGAGCTTCCTCAATGTCGGATTCTAAGTCGGATGAGTTGTTCCACGTGCTTGCCTTCATTGCTCATTTGCCTTTTCTTGACTTGGTCTCCTTTGCCTTTGATTTTTGCATCTCCTTGTCTTGTTTATTGTTATTATTATTATTATTATTGTTTGCGTTTTTCTTTGTCGGACAATCATAAGAGATGTGTCCTTTTTTACCATATTCATAACATTTTAACTCTTTATTATACCATTTGTTGTTATTAAAGTTATTTTTCTTAGGTTGAGAAGAGGAAGAAAAAGAATATCGTTGTCTATTCCTATTTGGACGTTTACAAAACTTTCTAAGTTTTCTAGCTATCAATATTAAGTCATCGTCTAATTTATTATCACTGTTACTATCATCATTATTTGCATGTGATTCAGTTGATTTGAAAGCTATAGACTTACCGGATAACTTAGATGACTCGGACATCCGTTGGTTTAGTTTTACCTCGTAAACTCTAAGTGAACAGATCAATTCATCCATCTTAGTAATTGACTTTGTCTGTTGGATTGTTGTTACTTTAGGATCCCATTCAGCAGGAAAGCTTCGCAACACCTTTTGAACCTTCTCATTGTTGGTAAATGATTTGCCTAAAGCTTCAAGGGCATTGAAAATGTTAGTAATCCTCAAATCCATAGATGTTATGGATTCGTTTGACAACATTTTGAAAGATTCAAGATCAGACATAAGCATGTTTATTTTTTACTCTTTTACACTGCTAGTACCTTCATGCTTTAATTCCAAAGATTTTCACATGCCTTGTGCACTTGTGCAATTCGAAACATATCCTGCTTCAGACGTCATTAGTCCGTTTAACGATAGTTGCATTTCGTTGTCATTCATGGATAGTTTTTTATCTTCGGAACACCATTCACTTCTATAGCCATTAAGAATAGCCCCATTCTAAGTTTCCAATGAACGAAATTATTTCCATCGAAAAGAGGAGGACGTTGTGTAGACATACCTTCCAACTCACTTTTGTGAGAAACTATGGCCATTGTATGTACATTTAATCTGAGATTAGCAGGCTACTTTGAATAAATGTTTCTTGGTCTTGTCTTGTTCGTATGGTGTTGAATCTTGCTTCTTAGAGTGGTGTAGACCTCGCCTTGATACCAATTGTTGGACCGTGCACCTGCAATAAACACCACTCGAGGGGGGATGAATAGTGGTTAGCGGAAATTACACTGCTACCCTTGATAAAAATACCCTTTGAAAACAGAATCTGAGACTACCTCAGATTCAGAGCCAATTTTGAAAAATTCAAAAATCCTTGTACACAACTCCAAAAATTATGAAAATTTCCAGAAGTAACTTCAATATGTTTACAAGACTCTGTCCAAAAATTAGATAAAAATAAGATCGTTTGTCTCTTCAAACAAATAAAAAGATTCAGATGGTCAATCTGGACAGAATGTTACTGAAATTGGAAATCGTGTTTCTTTTTGACTACTTAACAAAAAAGGTTGAAATGTATGTCAAAACACTTCTTAGGATGTCTAGTTTATGATTCCAAAAGGTCCTAACATTAAAGATCTCTTGGTTAAAACAAAATTCAAGTGTGCTCAAAACTGGTCAAATTGTAGCCAGATTGGAGAAGTATTTTGCAAAGACTGAAAGACTAACTTTCCCTTCCTCAAATCAAGTGATTCTTGTTGAAAATGAAAGCCAATAGTTTGAATTATAACTCCACAAAAAGTCACGAATTTTGAAAGTGTTTAGCTATTTTAAACGTGAGACATTATGTGAAAACTACAGTGAAAAACGGGCAGAATGCAGAAATGTAGAAACAAGATAAGAACACCGAGAATTTATCCTGGTTCGGTCAATGTGACCTACTCTAGTCCCAAGTAACACCCTTCCTTGGAATTCACTATGGTATGAACCAAACTACAATAAGAACCAAGCTTGATCCTTGGGTTAAACACCAACCCTATTCAAGACTTGGATGAACACCTCTAAGCAACACTTAGTTGCAATATCTCTACCACCTATTGATATAGCCTTATAGATTTGGCCAATCAATCTTACAAATGAAGCTCAATAGGCTTGTAACTCTCCAACAAGTCCTAGTTGTCTTAAACATGAAGATAAGAACTCCAATGTGTCAACATCTTCATCATCAAGTCCTAGTTATCTTCACATCATTGGTTGGTCGCATAATTATCTTGCACACTTGGAAACATAGAGAAGAATGATTGGTCCACCTTAAACTTTAAGTATGGCCGAATTTTTATCACAAAAAATGACTTGAAATTTGCTTGAAAAATGAAGATAATACAAAAGGATAATTCCACCAAGATACCCTCAACTACTTGCAAAAGAATAGGACATATGAAGACTTCCATTTGAGTCAAAAAATCTGCCATTTCCAGCCATGTAGCTGTTGGCTACCATTTGAAAAATCCTACTTGGCAATTTTTGCCAACTTGCTTCTTTTTGGTTGGTCCACTTGTCACCAAGCCATAAAATAAGTACACCATCATTTCCACCTGTTAATACACGTTTTTGAGGCTGCATTTATGTATATAAATTCAGATTTTTGAAGAAGAAATCAACAAATAATAGTTGACAAGATTATGTCAATATATAACACCAAAAGTCCCATTATTTCTTCTTGTATGTTGTGATCATTTTCACACCTTGAACACCTTTATATTCTCTAAGATATGATGATAAATATACTCCAATAACATATAGAAGAGAGTCTTCAAGAAAGAAATGGAATGTGACATCACAACTCGTCACATATCCCGCTACCATCCATAATATCATCATTTGAGAAAAATAATATAAAACCACCATATAATATTCAAAAATATAACTCAACTCCAAAATGAAGATAAGAATATACTCAAGCAATTCCATTCTTTGAGTGAAAATACCAAAAATACCCTTGAGGGTAAAATGACCAAAATGCTCCTCGTGAGAGAAAACTCCAGAAATGACCTCGATGATCAGAAATAAATATAATAACACCTTTGTCATGATAAATATGATGAGAATAAGGTGTTATTATAAGAAACAGCCATGTTTACGTTATGGCTGAGTGTAACACCAGGTCTGGGACACGGGATCTCAGTCATAATGCGTCACTGTTAGCACATGTGCATATGATTCATGATGTTATGTCGCACATGTACTATACGGGGAATCATTCGGTATGTCGTGTGTTATTATTCTTATGAAAAGTGCTATAGCCAATGATGTAAATGTTATGTCTTTATGTTATGAAAAAGTCATGTTATGCAAGTTACGAATATGTCATGTTATGCAAGTTATGAAAATCATGTCATGATTATGAAAAGTAATGTTTACGAAAAGTCATTTTATGAAAAGTCATGTTTTATGCATCACGTCATGACCATGTCACCTTAGGGTTATGATTAAGAATTCTTTAAGTATATGATAGCACTACAGTGGAAAATGTAGTGTTAAGCATGAGAATATAGTATATGTAAGATATGCAAAGATGGTATAAGTTATGGATTAGAAGTTAAGTATGGATGTAGTATGATGTTACGGATTAAACAGAATGAGATGATGTTATGCTATGTATGCTTTGAAATCTTCTTTATTTACCTGCTTCCAGTTTACAACAGTTTATTGATATGATATGATACTGTACTTGTTAAAAAGGAGACATGCTTATTATACTCAAAATGTATGGTATTATGATTTGTTACCCCGTCTCCCCATGTATGATCCACATGTCGTATCTGGTAAGACTACTTGCTGAGCGATTAAAAGTCGGTGGCTATCGCTCATACTTGCCTCATTTATAATTTTCCAGATAACAGGTATCAATATACAGGCTCGTTGAAGACATGCTAGATAGACCATTGATAACGAAGAGCATACTGAGAGATTATTTCGAAGGCATTAAGTTTCGGATTATGATGTATGATATATTATTTCAGTATTGTGTATATGATGATTGTACAGTTTATGATGTAGTACAGTGCATGTCGATGAAGATTTGTTTATGTTATGTTGCTTCCGCTTATCGATTCATTATTCATGTCGACATGTACATGTATAGTATCGACGCTTTGTACTCCATGGAGTAGAGTACGGCGGGTGCACTGAGCCGGAACCCTGGTTTCGGGCGGGGCGCTACAGTTGGTATCAGAGCTGGCTCTAGATCCACTGCGGACACATAAGTAAACAACGACATGAACTTAAGCAATGATCTTAGAATTTAAGAAATGATCATAGACGTAAGAAACGATCTTAGATGAAAGCGACAGCCTTAGTATAAGAGAAATAGAACGGTATTAGACAGATACAAGAAAACTAGAAAGTATAAGTAGGTCGTTTAGGCTTTCCGACATTTGTACAGGTCAAGTCACTAGAATACCTCAATGCTATTTTCTAGTTAGTAACATAGTAGTTATAAACTGTAATTTCCACAATTTCAGGTTTAGCTCTAATTGGGATAACATTTGGAGATAGTTATAGAATTTCTTAGGCTGATTAAGATATGATATGTAGTAGAACTATAAGTAGTGATTTATAAGAATTACGATGATTAGAGTTTGGCAAATATATGGTACAAATAGTACGCGTATGAATAAGACGATGAAATTAGAAATTTTCAGAGTAGGTCAAAGATGTTAGTCGTATTAGGGATGTAAATTCATAGTGATAAGAGTACGATTATATAAATAGATATAAGGATATAACGAGTCAGGCCACATTGGGAGCTAAATTATGAATTTAAAAAGTCGTCGGACTATCTGATTGGAATTAGTATGCGTAAGTTGAATTGGAATAGGCATGACTAGAATTAAGTTGATGTGATTTAACCGGATTAGGGTTAATGGCTGAAAAATCGGTAAGTATAAAAGTTACTGTAATGCGCAGAGATACGAAGTTGTAGAATACCTAAGCGGATTAACAGGAGGTATACAAAAATTGTGAATCTAGAAAAATTTTCATCATAAGTTGGCAAATATTAAGTTGAATCAAAGGCGATTAAGAAATGACACTAGAAATTAAGTATTTAAATCATTAAGGACAAAATCGATACAACCCTTAAGTTTCGAGGACGGAAATTTTTATAAGGGGGGAAGAATGTTACGACCCGAGATCCCGGGCTAGTGGAAATGATGAAAATAGAACGCAAATGCGATGTTGATGAAATTGCAGTGGAATTTTAAATTTTTATTTAGAATTAATAAAGACATCGACATTAAATATCGGGGTTAGAAATACACATAAAAATAACCTTAAGGTAAGTTAATGGATATAACGAGACTGGTTGGGACTAGACAATGACCGTATAGGACATACAAGGTATTTAAATAAATTAGTCGGTAGCAACATAAGTCGATAGAGATAAATCAAAACGAATAAAAATACCCGATACGATAACTACAATACACACTAGTATCATATTTTCTTCCACTTTATCCTACATGGCAACAAAAGACAAACCCTCTCCCCATTTTTTTCCCCATGGCCGCCCCACCCCCTACACAAGTGGGAAGAATCTTCCACTTTTCTCACATGGCAAACAATGCTATCTTTTCCTACAAACTTTCTCACCCACTACTCAACTTTCTTCCACTCCCCTCACATGCTCACATGACAACATTTTCCTCTACAAATTTCGGTGAACACCTTCCCTCCACCAACACACTTTTAATTCTTTATTCCTCTCACCTCACATTGTCTTCTCCTTATTCCTCTATTGCAACCGAAAGTTGCACAAAGAAAAGAGGATTAAATCCTTCTTTTACATTATTTCCTACACACTCCATTACCTTCATCAATTGTCATAAACTTTAACCATCAACCACAAAAGTTTCCTTCCTCCTCCTTTTGCTTCTCACTCTCGGCTGGAGGTGTGCAAGAAAGCACATTTGATATCTTTTTATCTTATACACCAATCATTCATCTCTTTGCTACAAGAAAAACACTTAAACCCATCTCCTTCCTAATAATTTCGGCCAATACCTTCAGGTGGAGCAAGAAGAATGGTTTTCTTCATATCTACACCAATAACCATTCCTACACTAAGGTTAGACAAATTCCCATCATTCAAGAAAGGATCCAAGAGGTATAATGTTTGGAATAGAAGGAAACCAAGGTAAGAAACTCCATGAACTTAGGCTAAATTCTTCTATTTTCTTTATCTTCATAAATTGTACACTAACTCTCCTTTTTGGGCATCATAACCGTATACACCAAGGAGAAGGAGGAGAAATGTGTTGTTCAAATCCAAGTGAAGGAATCACCATCTAAGAGTAAGAAAGTAAATCAAGGCAAGTATTCTTCCTAGATCCTATATGGTTTTACAATTACCAAGTATTTATGTTCATATCAAAGTTGGATCATCATGTAGTATGTTCAAGATTCTCTTCTCAAGAAAGTATAGATCTATATTTGAATAATAAGTATATACATATATACACTATATACACACGCACACTATATACATATATATACACTATATATAAACACGCATATACATATACATATTATAAAGTATGTATGTTGATATATATTTATATATGTACAAGTGTATAGATCTACATATATGTATGTATAGATGAGTAGATGCATATATATAAATACACGGGTTTGTATAAAAGTATATATGTATATATATGCGCTTTTATATATATGTATGTATAGATGTATAAATGTATATATTTATACATGCGGTTTTGAGTATAAATGTATATATGTATACAATCGGTTTTTGATGTATAAATGTATATATATACATTCGTTTTTTTATATATATGTATGTATAGATGTATAGATCTATATATGTACATGTACGGATCTATATGTATATATGTATATGTGTAATATATATGTTCAAGACTTAAAAATGAATAAGTTTATGTGTGTGTATATATATATCTCACTGTTTTATGTATATATATAGATATATACGTATATACGTCAGTTATATATATGTGTATGCAACATATACATTTCGGCCTTAAAGCCATCTCAAGGTTAAAGTATGATTTTGTATGTTTTATGTGTATATATGTGTAATATATATTTTAAAGAGAGAAAATGAATAAGTACTTGTGTATTACATACTATATAGTAAAAGGATTTTATAAATGTATATATTATATATATATATATTCGGCCAATAGGCCTAAATGACAAAAATGATTTCATTATATTTTTATACAAGTATATATATATATATGATGAATATGTTAAGATATGAAAGTAAATAAGTTTTGAATATTATACAATATATCATAAAATGATTTATATATATATATACTATGTGTATATATATATTTGGCCATTAGGCCTTAGTGACAAATATAATGATTTCATTATATTTTTACACAAATACATATGTATATATGATGAATATGTTAAGTTATGAAAGTAAGTTAAGTATGGAAATTATGTATTAAGTTATGAAAAGTATGAAACATAAATAGGCCACATTTATGTATATGTAAATATAAGACTTTTAACTTTTACAATGTATGTACATGATATGTTACATGTTATATATGCTAACATAGATAGGTTATGACAAAATGTAAGTTATGAAATCATAGATGAAATGTAAAGTAATTAGAAATTTTCATCATGTAGGCTTTAAGTTATGAATTATGATATGCATGTATGGAATAGAGGTTACCAAGTTATAGTGTGATGATAATAGAAAAGGGGGTTGTTTTAGTATGATGGCCGAATGGTACTTATTTGTAGGTGAAAATGGTATTTTGTTTAAGTTGTGATATGTAGAAGGAAATTCAGTGAGTGATGTTACTAGTGGTAGTATGACAAGATACCGTATTTGACCGAGTCTCACGTTGCATGAAAACAAGATCTGCAAAGTTATGTTGTCATATCTCATGTTTTTAAAAGTTCATATGCATAGGAATAATAAACACGAGACGAATGATTCCGATGAGACACGATATGTTATGTTATGTTCATGATCATGATTATGTTATGTTATGTTGAAGCGCTGTCCTGACATCGGGACCGGAGTGGTAGATGTCAGGGGCCCATGTTTACGTTATGGCTGAGTGTAACACCGGGTCTGGGACACGGGATCTCAGTCATAATGCGTCACTGTTAGCACATGTGCATATGATTCATGATGTTATGTCGCACATAAACTATACGGGGAATCATTCGGTATGTCGTGCGTTATTATTCTTATGAAAAGTGCTATAGCCAATGATGTAAATGCTATGTCTTTATGTTATGAAAAAGTCATATTATGCAAGTTACGAATATGTCATGTTATGCAAGTTATGAAAATCATGTCATGATTATGAAAAGTCATGTTTACGAAAAGTCATTTTATGAAAAGTCATGTTTTATGCATCACGTCATGACCATGTCACCTTAGGGTTATGATTAAGAATTCTTTAAGTATATGATAGCACTACAGTGGACAATGAAGTGTTAAGCATGAGAATGTAGTATATGTAAGATATGCAAAGATGGTATAAGTTATGGATTAGAAGTCAAGTATGGATGTAGTATGATGTTACGGATTAAGTAGAATGAGATGATGTTATGCTATGTATGCTTTGAAATCTTCTTTATTTACCTGCTTCCAGTTTACAACAGTTTATTGATATGATATGATACTGAACTTGTTAAATAGGAGACGTGCTTATTATACTCAAAATGTATGGTATTATGATTTGTTACCCCGTCTCCACATGTATGATCCACATGTCGTATCTGGTAAGAGTACTTGCTGAGCGATTAAAAGTCGGTGGCTATCGCTCATACTTGCCTCATTTATAATTTTCCAGATAATAGGTATCAATATACAGGCTCGTTGAAGACATGCTAGATAGACCATTGATAACGAAGAGCATACTGAGAGATTATTTCGAAGGCATTAAGTTTCGGATTATGATGTATGATATATTATTTCAGTATTCTGTATATGATGATTGTACAGTTTATGATGTAGTACAGTGCATGTCGATGAAGATTTGTTTATGTTATGTTGCTTCCGGTTATCGATTCATTATTCATGTCGACATGTACATGTATAGTATCGACGCTTTGTACTCCATGGAGTAGAGTACGGCAGGTGCACTGAGCCGGAACCCTGGTTTCGGGTGGGGCGCTACAGTTGGTATTAGAGCTGGCTCTAGATCCACTGCGGACACATAAGTAAACAACGACATGAACTTAAGCAATGATCTTAGAATTTAAGAAATGATCATAGACGTAAGAAACGATCTTAGATGAAAGCGACAGCCTTAGTATAAGAGAAATAGAACGGTATTAGACAGATACAAGAAAACTAGAAAGTATAAGCAGGTCGTTTAGGCTTTCCGACATTTGTACAGGTCAAGTCACTAGAATACCTCAATGCTATTTTCTAGTTAGTAACATAGTAGTTATAAACTGTAATTTCCACAATTTCATGTTTAGCTCTCATTGGGATAACATTTGGAGATAGTGATAGAATTTCTTAGGCTGATTAAGATATGATATGTAGTAGAACTATAAGCAGTATTTTATAAGAATTACGATGATTAGAGTTTGGCAAATATATGGTACAAATAGTACGCGTATGAATAAGACGACGAAATTAGAAATTTTTAGAGTAGGTCAAAGATGTTAGTCATATTAGGGATGTAAATTCATAGTGATAAGAGTACATTTATATAAATAGATATAAGGATATAATGAGTCAGGCCACATTGGGAGCTAAATTATGAATTTATAAAGTCGTCGGACTATCTGATTGGAATTAGTATGCGTAAGTTGAATTGGAATAGGCATGACTAGAATTAAGTTGATGTGATTTAACCGGATTAGGGTTAATGGCTGAAAAATCGGTAAGTATAAAAGTTACTGTAATGCGCAGAGATACGAAGTTGTAGAATACCTAAGCGGATTAACAGGAGGTGTACAAAAATTGTGAATCTAGAAAAAATTTTATCATAAGTTGGCAAATATTAAGTTGAATCAAAGGCGATTAAAAAATGACGCTAGAAATTAAGTATTTAAATCATTAAGGACAAAATCGATACAACCCTTAAGTTTCAAGGACGAAACTTTTTATAAGGGGGGAAGAATGTTACGACCCGAGATCCCGGGCTAGTGGAAATGATGAAAATAGAACGCAAATGTGATGTTGATGAAATTGCAGTGGAATTTTAAATTTTTATTTAGAATTAATAAAGACATCGACATTAAATATCGGGGTTAGAAATACACATAAAAATAACCTTAAGGTAAGTTAACGGATATAACGAGACTGGTTGGGACTAGACAATTACCGTATAGGACATACAAGGTATTTAAATAAATTAGTCGGTAGCAACATAAGTCGATAGAGATAAATCAAAACGAATAAAAATACCCGATACGATAACTACAATACACACTAGTATCATATTTTCTTTCACTTTATCCTACATGGCAACAAAAGACAAACCCTCTCCCCATTTTTTTCCCCATGGCCACCCCACCCCCTACACAAGTGGGAAGAATCTTCCACTTTTCTCACATGGCAAACAATGCTATCTTTTCCTACAAACTTTCTCACCCACTACTCAACTTTCTTCCACTCCCCTCACATGCTCACATGACAACATTTTCCTCTACAAATTTCGGTGAACACCTTCCCTCCACCAACACACTTTTAATTCTTTATTCCTCTCACCTCACATTGTCTTCTCCTTATTCCTCTATTGCAACCGAAAGTTGCACAAAGAAAAGAGGATTAAATCCTTCTTTTACATTATTTCCTACACACTCCATTACCTTCATCAATTGTCATAAACTTTAACCATCAACCACAAAAGTTTCCTTCCTCCTCCTTTTGCTTCTCACTCTCGGCTGGAGGTGTGCAAGAAAGCACATTTGATATCTTTTTATCTTATACACCAATCATTCATCTCTTTGCTACAAGAAAAACACTTAAACCCATCTCCTTCCTAATAATTTCGGCCAATACCTTCAGGTGGAACAAGAAGAATGGTTTTCTTCATATCTACACCAATAACCATTCCTACACTAAGGTTAGACAAATTCCCATCATTCAAGAAAGGATCCAAGAGGTATAATGTTTGGAATAGAAGGAAACCAAGGTAAGAAACTCCATGAACTTAGGCTAAATTCTTCTATTTTCTTTATCTTCATAAGTTGTACACTAACTCTCCTTTTTGGGCATCATAACCGTATACACCAAGGAGAAGGAGGAGAAATGTGTTCTTCAAATCCAAGTGAAGGAATCACCATCTAAGAGTAAGAAAGTAAATCAAGGCAAGTATTCTTCCTAGATCCTATATGCTTTTACAATTACCAAGTATTTATGTTCATATCAAAGTTGGATCATCATGTAGTATGTTCAAGATTCTCTTCTCAAGAATGTATAGATCTATATTTGAATAATAAGTATATACATATATACACTATATACACACGCACACTATATACATATATATACACTATATATAAACACGCATATACATATACATATTATAAAGTATGTATGTTGATATATATTTATATATGTACAAGTGTATAGATCTACATATATGTATGTATAGATGAGTAGATGCATATATATAAATACACGGGTTTGTATAAAAGTATATATGTATATATATGCGCTTTTATATATATGTATGTATAGATGTATAAATGTATATATTTATACATGCGGTTTTGAGTATAAATGTATATATGTATACAATCGGTTTTTGATGTATAAATGTATATATATACATTCATTTTTTATATATATATGTATGTATAGATCTATAGATCTATATATGTACATGTACGGATCTATATGTATATATGTATACGTGTAATATATATGTTCAGGACTTAAAAATGAATAAGTTTATGTGTGTGTATATATATATCTCACTGTTTTATGTATATATATAGATATATACGTATATACGTCAGTTATATATATGTGTATGCAACATATACAATTCGGCCTTAAAGCCATCTCAAGGTTAAAGTATGATTTTGTATGTTTTATGTGTATATATGTGTAATATATATTTTAAAGAGAGAAAATGAATAAGTACTTGTGTATTACATACTATATAGTAAAAGGATTTTATAAATGTGTATATTATATATATATATATATATTCGGCCAATAGGCCTAAATGACAAAAATGATTTCATTATATTTTTATACAAGTATATATATATATATGATGAATATGTTAAGATATGAAAGTGAATAAGTTTTGAATATTATACAATATATCATAAAATGATTTATATATATATATACTATGTATATATATATTCGGCCATTAGGCCTTAGTGACAAATATAATGATTTCATTATATTTTTACACAAATACATATGTATATATGATGAATATGTTAAGTTATGAAAGTAAGTTAAGTATGGAAATTATGTATTAAGTTATGAAAAGTATGAAACATAAATAGGCCACATTTATGTATATGTAAATATAAGACTATTAACTTTTACAATGTATGTACATGATATGTTACATGTTATATATGCTAACATAGATAGGTTATGATAAAATGTAAGTTATGAAATCATAGATGAAATGTAAAGTAATTAGAAATTTTCATGATGTAGGCTTTAAGTTATGAATTATGATATGCATGTAAAGAATAGAGGTTACCAAGTTATAGTGTGATGATAATAGAAAAAGGGGGCTGTTTTAGTATGATGGCCGAATGGTACTTATTTGTAGGTGAAAATGGTATTTTGTTTAAGTTGTGATATGTAGAAGGAAATTGAGTGAGTGATGTTACTAGTGGTAGTATGACAAGATACCGTATTTGACCGAGTCTCACGTTGCATGAAAACAAGATTTGCAAAGTTATGTTGTCACATCTCATGTTTTTAAAAGTTCATATGCATAGGAATAATAAACACGAGACGAATGATTCCGATGAGACACGATATGTTATGTTATGTTCATGATCATGATTATGTTATGTTATGTTGAAGCGCTGTCCTGACATCGGGACCGGAGTGGTAGATGTCAGGGGCCTATGTTTACGTTATGGCTGAGTGTAACACCGGGTCTTGGACACGGGATCTCAGTCATAATGCGTCACTGTTAGCACATGTGCATATGATTCATGATGTTATGTCGCACATGTACTATACGGGGAATCATTCGGTATGTCGTGCGTTATTATTCTTATGAAAAGTGCTATAGTCAATGATGTAAATGTTATGTCTTTATGTTATGAAAAAGTCATGTTATGCAAGTTACGAATATGTCATGTTATGCAAGTTATGAAAATCATGTCATGATTATGAAAAGTCATGTTTACGAAAAGTCATTTTATGAAAAGTCATGTTTTATGCATCACGTCATGACCATGTCACCTTAGGGTTATGATTAAGAATTCTTTAAGTATATGATAGCACTACAGTGGACAATGTAGTGTTAAGCATGAGAATGTAGTACATGTAAGATATGCAAAGATGGTATAAGTTATGGATTAGAAGTTAAGTATGGATGTAGTATGATGTTACGGATTAAGCAGAATGAGATGATGTTATGCTATGTATGCTTTGAAATCTTCTTTATTTACCTGCTTCCAGTTTACAACAGTTTATTGATATGATATGATACTGTACTTGTTAAAAAGGAGGCGTGCTTATTATACTCAAAATGTATGGTATTATGATTTGTTACCCCGTCTCCCCATGTATGATCCACATGTCGTATCTGGTAAGACTACTTGCTGAGCGATTAAAAGTCGGTGGCTATCGCTCATACTTGCCTCATTTATAATTTTCCAGATAACAGGTATCAATATACAGGCTCGTTGAAGACATGCTAGATAGACCATTGATAACGAAGAGCATATTGAGAGATTATTTCGAAGGCATTAAGTTTCGGATTATGATGTATGGTATATTATTTCAGTATTTTGTATATGATGATTGTATAGTTTATGATGTAGTACAGTGCATGTCGATGAAGATTTATTTATGTTATGTTGCTTCCGCTTATCGATTCATTATTCATGTCGACATGTACATGTATAGTATCGACGCTTTGTACTCCATGGAGTAGAGTACGGCGGGTGCACTGAGCAGGAACCCTGGTTTCGGGCGGGGCGCTACAGTTGGTATCAGAGATGGCTCTAGATCCACTGCGGACACATAAGTAAACAACGACATGAACTTAAGCAATGATCTTAGAATTTAAGAAATGATCATAGACGTAAGAAACGATCTTAGATGAAAGCGACAGCCTTAGTATAAGAGAAATAGAACGGTATTAGACAGATACAAGAAAACTAGAAAGTATAAGTAGGTCGTTTAGGCTTTCTGACATTTGTACAGGTCAAGTCACTAGAATACCTCAATGCTATTTTCTAGTTATTAACATAGTAGTTATAAACTGTAATTTCCACAATTTCAGGTTTAGCTCTAATTGGGATAACATTTGGAGATAGTTATAGAATTTCTTAGGCTGATTAAGATATGATATGTAGTAGAACTATAAGCAGTGACTTATAAGAATTACGATGATTAGAGTTTGGCAAATATATGGTACAAATAGTACGCGTATGAATAAGACGATGAAATTAGAAATTTTCAGAGTAGGTCAAAGATGTTAGTCATATTAGGGATGTAAATTCATAGTGATAAGATTACGATTATATAAATAGATATAAGGATATAATGAGTCAGGCCACATTGGGAGCTAAATTATGAATTTATAAAGTCGTCGGACTATCTGATTGGAATTAGTATGCGTAAGTTGAATTGGAATAGGCATGACTAGAATTAAGTTGATGTGATTTAACCGGATTAGGATTAATGGCTGAAAAATCGGTAAGTATAAAAGTTACTGTAATGCGCAGAGATACGAAGTTGTAGAATACCTAAGCGGATTAACAGGAGGTATACAAAAATTGTGAATCTAGAAAAAATTTTATCATAAGTTGGCAAATATTAAGTTGAATCAAAGGCGATTAAGAAATGACGCTAGAAATTAAGTATTTAAATCATTAAGGACAAAATCGATACAACCCTTAAGTTTCGAGGACGAAACTTTTTATAAGGGGGGAAGAATGTTACAACCCGAGATCCTGGGCTAGTGGAAATGATGAAAATAGAATGCAAATGCGATGTTGATGAAATTGCAGTGGAATTTTAAATTTTTATTTAGAATTAATAAAGACATCGACATTAAATATCGGGGTTAGAAATACACATAAAAATAACCTTAAGGTAAGTTAACGGATATAACGAGACTGGTTGGGACTAGACAATGACCGTATAGGACATACAAGGTATTTAAATAAATTAGTCGGTAGCAACATAAGTCGATAGAGATAAATCAAAACGAATAAAAATACCCGATACGATAACTACAATACACACTAGTATCATATTTTCTTTCACTTTATCCTACATGGCAACAAAAGACAAACCCTCACCCCATTTTTTCCCCATGGCCGCCCCACCCCCTACACAAGTGGGAAGAATCTTCCACTTTTCTCACATGACAAACAATGCTATCTTTTCCTACAAACTTTCTCACCCACTACTCAACTTTCTTCCACTCCCCTCACATGCTCACATGACAACATTTTCCTCTACAAATTTCGGTGAACACCTTCCCTCCACCAACACACTTTTAATTCTTTATTCCTCTCACCTCACATTGTCTTCTCCTTATTCCTCTATTGCAACCGAAAGTTGCACAAAGAAAAGAGGATTAAATCCTCCTTTTACATTATTTCCTACACACTCCATTACCTTCATCAATTGTCATAAACTTTAACCATCAACCACAAAAGTTTCCTTCCTCCTCCTTTTGCTTCTCACTCTCGGCTGGAGGTGTGCAAGAAAGCACATTTGATATCTTTTTATCTTATACACCAATCATTCATCTCTTTGCTACAAGAAAAACACTTAAACCCATCTCCTTCCTAATAATTTCGGCCAATACCTTCAGGTGGAGCAAGAAGAATGGTTTTCTTCATATCTACACCAATAACCATTCCTACACTAAGGTTAGACAAATTCTCATCATTCAAGAAAGGATCCAAGAGGTGTAATGTTTGGAATAGAAGGAAACCAAGGTAAGAAACTCCATGAACTTAGGCTAAATTCTTCTATTTTCTTTATCTTCATAAGTTGTACACTAACTCTCCTTTTCGGACATCATAACCGTATACACCAAGGAGAAGGAGGAGAAATGTGTTCTTCAAATCCAAGTGAAGGAATCACCATCTAAGAGTAAGAAAGTAAATCAAGGCAAATATTCTTCCTAGATCCTATATGGTTTTACAATTACCAAGTATTTATGTTCATATCAAAGTTGGATCATCATCTAGTATGTTCAAGATTCTCTTCTCAAGAAAGTATAGATCTATATTTGAATAATAAGTATATACATATATACACTATATACACACGCACACTATATACATATATATACACTATATATAAACACGCATATACATATACATATTATAAAGTATGTATGTTGATATATATTTATATATGTACAAGTGTATAGATCTACATATATGTATGTATAGATGAGTAGATGCATATATATAAATACACGGGTTTGTATAAAAGTATATATGTATATATATGCGCTTTTATATATATGTATGTATAGATGTATAAATGTATATATTTATACATGCGGTTTTGAGTATAAATGTATATATGTATACAATCGGTTTTTGATGTATAAATGTATATATACATTCGTTTTTTTATATATATGTATGTATAGATGTATAGATCTATATATGTACATGTACGGATCTATATGTATATATGTATATGTGTAATATATATGTTCAAGAGTCAAGACTTAAAAATGAATAAGTTTATGTGTGCGTATATATATATATCTCACTGTTTTATGTATATATATCGATATATACGTATATACGTCAGTTATATATATGTGTATGCAACATATACAATTCGACCTTAAAGCCATCTCAAGGTTAAAGTATGATTTTGTATGTTTTATGTGTATATATGTGTAATATATATTTTAAAGAGAGAAAATGAATAAGTACTTGTGTATTACATACTATATAGTAAAAGGATTTTATAAATGTATATATTATATATATATATTCGGCCAATAGGCCTAAATGTCAAAAATGATTTCATTATATTTTTATATAAGTATATATATATATATATATATATGATGAATATGTTAAGATATGAAAGTGAATAAGTTTTGAATATTATACAATATATCATAAAATGATTTATATATATATATATATACTATTGTTAGGAAATCAACCGAGATCACTGCAAAAACACGCAGCGGAAAACAAAACTTGATCTCTAATTTCCTACCAAGGATCCATGTTGTTCGTTTAATTCGACAAAAGAAATCAAAAACTACCTCTTAGATTCGAAATCTGCAGATGGAAGAGGTGCGAAAATACGATCACCCTCTGTCGGTTTCCACACGAACGCTTCCGCCCGGAGTGCTAGCTCTTCAAACGGCGCGGCTGAAGAACTCGGTTTTCACAAAAACGATTCTTGCCTTTTCGTTTTTCTACTAGTTGTGTGGTGTACGAGATACACCATGCTCCGTACATATATATAGATATCAAAATCCGATTGCAGATCGAATTTGTTAACGCTATCAAAATCCGTACCAGATACGGATTCTGTTAGGATTAGATAAAACCAATCAAAATCCATATCAAATATGGATTCTCTGTTATTATCCGATGATATAAATATATACATAAAAAACGAAATTAATAATAATAATAATTAATATCCAATATTAATATTATTAATATTAAAAACGATAATAATAATAATAATTAATATCCAATATTAATATTATTAATATTATTAGTCTCAGCCATACGCATTCTTGTGTGTGACCCGATAGGCCCATATTAATTGGCAGTTGATTAAATCTCTATTAAACCAACAAGTCGTAATTGGCCTCTAGCAAGGCATTACAACTACCCAATTAATACGAGTAAAGTCCAACTAGCCTAATAATAGTACATGCATTAATCCCTTTGTCACACGATATCTAGTTTGAACATAAGTCATGGTCAGCGTCATACTTATATAGTTCAAACATATGATTACTCGATCTCTAAGTAGACTGATAAAACAAATGATATTGATCACACTATCAATTCATTTGAGCACGGCCATGCATTTCACAGTCTCACTAATCGAGGGGCCCAAAGATATCTCTCTCAAAAGAGAGGGACAAATTCTATCTTGATTGTTCAATATCCTCTACATAATTTCTATCACATTCAATCATGACCTTTATTATCATCCAGTTACGGATAACGTTTGATCATGTCAAAATATAATAGTCCTTATGTTGGAAACTATGACAATCTCAAGTCAAAGGATTAAAACATGACTATCATGAGATTTACTTATGACGCTAATCCATGTAGCAATCTCATGATGGGTCTATCCAATACACTGTTCTCTAACAAGTATCTATGAGATTGATTCGTATCACCATACACATAATCATCTCATGATTATCAAATCAATACTCATACTGATTATAAATTATTTTATCTCCATAACAATAATGAATCTGGGACATATATCAAAATTGTGTAACATACTAACCAACAATAATGATAATAAAACCTCTTTTATTAATAATAAATGCATAACATAAATATCCAAATCATGGCCTAGGGCACATACACTAACAATCTCCCACTTGCACTAGGCCTACAAATATCTGAGACCCATAGATCTAGTGTGCTGATCATGCTTGACCCGTGAGAGAGGCTTAGTCAATGGATCCGCTATGTTATCGTTTGTGTCAACTTTGCATATCTTGACATCTCCTCTATCGATGATGTCTCGAATGAGATGGTAGCATCTGAGTATATGTTTAGATCTCTGATGAGACCTAGGCTCTTTTGCTTGTGCTATGGCACCATTGTTGTCACAATAAATGTCCACATGATTTGCAATGCTAGGTACCACTCCTAGCTCAGTGATGAACTTCTTCAACCAAACTGTTTCTTTAGCTGCATCTGATGCTGCTATATACTCAGCCTCTGTTGTAGAATCAGCGACAGTGCTTTGTTTTGAACTCTTCCAACTAACAGCTCCACCATTCAATGTGAATACAAAACCGGACTGCGATCTGAAATCATTTATGTCGGTTTGGAAGCTAGCATCTGTGTAACCATTTACAACTAACTCATCATCCAAACCTCCATAAACCAAGAATACATCTTTAGTCCTTCTGAGGTACTTAAGAATATTCTTGACAGCTGTCCAGTGACCTTCACCAGGGTCAGCTTGATATCTACTTGTTGTGCTCAATGGATATGAGACATCTGGTCTAGTACATAACATGGCATACATGATCGATCCTATAGCAGAAGCATAAGGAATTGTATTCATTCGATCTCGCTCATCAGATGTCTGAGGACATTGATTCTTGCTAAGATGAATGCCATGAGACATAGGCAGGAATCCTTTCTTGGACTCTTGCATGTTGAACCTTTTCAACATTTTATCTATGTATGTACTCTGACTCAAGCCTATTATCCTTTTAGATCTATCTCTATAGATCTTGATACCAAGGATATAGGTAGCCTCACCTAAGTCCTTCATTGAAAATGAATTCCCTAACCAAGCCTTAACCTTTTGCAAGGTAGGGATATCATTCCCAATAAGCAATATGTCATCCACATATAAGACCAGAAACACTACTGCACTCCCACTAACCATCTTGTAAACACAAGGTTCATCTTCATTCTTGATGAAACCAAAGTTCTTAACTGTTTCATCAAAACAAAGATTCCAGCTTCGAGATGCTTGCTTCAATCTATAGATGGACCTTTGAAGCTTGCAAACCTTCTTTGAATTCTCAGGATTTACAAAACCCTCAGGTTGTGTCATGTACACATCCTCGAGTAAATTTCCATTAAGGAAAGCAGTTTTGACATCCATTTGCCATATCTCATAATCATAGTATGCTGCAATGGCAAGGAGAATTTGAATAGACTTAAGCATAGCTACTGGTGAAAAGGTTTCATCATAGTCTATACCATGAGTTTGCTTGAAACCTTTAGCCACAAGCCTTGCTTTGTAGGTTTGCACATTTCCATCCATGTCAGTTTTCTTCTTGAAAACCCATTTGCAACCAATAGTCTTAATACCCTCTGGAGGATCAATTAAAGACCAAACTTGGTTATCAAACATGGATTGCATCTCAGAATTCATGGCTCCAAGCCATTTATCTGAATCTGGACCTGACACAGCTTCCTGATAGGTAGTAGGCTCATCTTGGTCTATGAGCATAACTTCAATATCATCAGTCACAAGAAATCCGTATCTCTCTGGCTGACGATGTATCCTATCAGATCTGCGTTGGACTTGTGTTACATTTTCAGGCTCCACAACTGTTTGTGGTTCTGAAATCGTCTCTAAAGACGGTTCAATAATATCTTGTGTAACTTGAGTTTCCTCAAGTTGTACTATACTCCCACTTGTTCTCTTGGAGAGAAACTCCTTTTCCAAAAAGACTCCATTTCGAGCAACAAACACTTTGTTCTCTGAGGGAATATAGAAATAGTACCCTTTAGTTTCTTTAGGATACCCCACAAAAATACATTTGATAGATTTTGGAGCTAGCTTATCTGACATTAATCTTTTCACATAAGCTTCACAACCCCAAATCTTAAGAAAAGACAAACTGGGTCTCTTACCAGTCCACATCTCATATGGCGTCTTTTCAACCGCTTTAGATGGTACACGGTTCAAAATGAATGCAGCTGTCTCCAAGGCATAACCCCAAAAGGATAAAGGAAGATCTACTTGACCCATCATAGATCGAACCATATCCAATAAAGTCCGATTTCTCCTTTCAGAAACACCATTCCATTGTGGAGTTCTTGGAGGAGTCAACTGTGAAACGATTCCACAATTTCTTAGATGTTGGTCAAATTCTTGGCTCAAATATTCACCACCTCGATTTGATCGAAGGGTTTTAATTGTCTTACCAAGTTGATTTTGTACTTCATTTTGAAAAGTTCTAAACATTTCAATAGACTCATGCTTATGTTTCATTAGGTAGACATAGCCATACCTACTGAAATCATCAGTGAAAGTAATGAAATACTGAAATCCTCCCCTGGCACTAATGCTGATTGGGCTGCATACATCTGTATGTACCAAGCCCAATAAGTCATTAGCCCTTTCACTATGTCCAGTAAAAGGAGTCTTTGTCATCTTTCCAAGCAAACAAGACTCGCAATTTTCAAATGATTCAAAATCAAATGAATCTAATAATCCATCTTGATGGAGTTTAGATACGCGCTTCTCATTTATATGGCTAAGGCGACAATGCCATAAATATACAGGGTTTAATTCATTTGGCTTAGTTCTCTTTGAAGATATGTTATAAATATTACCGTCATTGGAATCATCAAGGTTAAGGACATAAATGCCATTATAACTACTTGCAATACAATAAAGCAAGTCATTTTTATCAAAAATAGAACACTTCTTATTTTCAATTAAAAATGAATAACCTTCATCATCCAAAACAGACACTGAAATAAGATTCCTACTCATAGTAGGAACATAAAAGCAATTGTTTAAAACTAACAAAAGCCCATTGGGCAAGACAAGCTCATAGGTCCCTACAGCTATAGCAGCAACTCTTGCTCTATTGCCAACACGTAGGTCCACCTCGCCCTTCTTCAGCATCCTACTCCTTTTGAGCCCCTGCATATTTGTACAAATATGGGATCCACATCCAGTATCTAATACCCAGGAAGAAGAAGTAGATAAATTAATTTCTATAACATAAATACCTGAAGATGTAGTCGTACTACCCTTCAGCTTCTTCAACTCCTCCAAATAAACATCACAATTTCTTTTCCAATGCCCAGGCTTGTTGCAATGGAAACAAGTTCCTTCCTTAGGAACCTTTGCCTTAGGACCAGGTTTCGGTTTAGCTTGACCCTTTGCCCCTTTTGCACCCTTTGCACTTTTAGCCTTACCCTTGCCTTTAGCTTTCTTTTTCATTAGCTTGGTATTGACACTCAATACATGGGTAGGCTTCTTGATATTCCCCTCAGCAGTTTTGAGCATACCATGTAGCTCAGGAATGGACTTTTCCATATTATTCATATTGTAGTTCATGACGAACTGAGAAAAACTGCTAGGCAAAGAGTGTAGGATCAAATCCGTGGCGAGTTCCAAACTCAGGGGATATCCAAGTCTTGCAAGGTGATCTATATAGCCTTTCATCTTCTGAACATGAGCGCTAACAGATTCACCTTTAGACATCTTACAGTCAAAAAGTGCAACAGCGGTGTCGAACCTATCCTGCCTAGCCTGTTGTTGGAAAGCTTGTTTGAGATGCACACTCATCTCATAACCTTCTAAGTGTTCCAGGTCTTTCTGAAGTCCTGGACACATAGTTGCCAACATTAGACATCCTATGTCATTGGAATCTTCAACATGCTTCTTATACTTGTTCTTAACAGCAACAGAAGCATCAGCAGGAGGGGATTCAGGGACAGGGTCATCGAGCACGTAGGACTTCTTTTCTTGCTTGAGAACAATTCTCAAGTTTCGAAACCAGTCAACAAAATTAGTCCCACATTCTTTTAGTTTTTCCTTCTCAAGGATAGATCGCAGCGATAAGGAGAAATTGTTATTAGCAGCCATTTATGATCTACAAAACATGCAAAGTAACACTTTATTAATAATGAGGTGAAAATTTATAAAACTCCCACTAAAACATAAACCCTCAAAAGAAATATTTTAGTGAGCTAAGATCCATATTTGACTTAATTCTAAACTCAGCTTTGGCATGATGCTTAAAATTAAGTTATTTAGGTAGGTAACATCTTTACCAATTACATCTCATGTAACTCTTAGAATTTATGGAATAATGACATCATATATCATTGTATGTTAGATTCCATCTAATGCCTTGGGCCCAAAACCGTTTTGATAGCCCAATTAAGTCTAACCAATTTTAAACATATGAGTAGCACTATTACTCATCCTACGTAGCTAGGAATGTTTAAAGCACATTGCTTTGGCAATACCTACTTTAATACAATCCCAGTTTTAATAGGTGTTTAAGACATGGATGACATCAAGACTTAAATTATTAATGAGGGTTCAACTTAGTTTATGTCTTGCAATGCATATCATTATATCGTAGCATCCTATATGCATATATAATATATCATCCACGCATCTCATACAAAATGATAAATATGTAAACGTGACATAGCATGGCCAAACTAAATATGATCTTCATGAGACCAGATGAAGATCATAAAGGAAACCCTATGTGAAAGGCTTCCTATTACAACATTCGCAATGATACATATCTTCTTGTCTTGAGCCCGTGCCTCCATCTCCATGGAATCCACTCGTCCTTGGTGTGTGTCGCCATCACCATTTTGTAGCTTGATTCTTCATTTATTACAATAACAAAGAAAAACCTAACTACTTGTATAATAAAATACAACAAAAACTACAGCGGCACGCAGGCCATAATAACCCAAAACAAAAATATGACTAAGTCAATCACATAGGTCCTGAGGCCATGCTATACACCATGCAAAGACATCAACAATTATAATATATCTTACATAAATATATTATAATAAATATATATTGACATTCTTAATGTCCGAGGGGCAGAGCCCCAGGCGGGGTCGAGGGGCAGCGCCCCTCGAAGCCAAACAGAAAGTATCAATCGCATTGATAATTTTCTTTTCGAAACCCTAACACAGACGCGTCAATCATATTAACGATCTTACTGTTTTGAATACGTGTAAGCCCTTATAGAAGCACCGATCGAACCGAAAGTTATCATTCAAAACCCAAAACAGAATCATCAATCGAATTGATAATCTGCTGTTCGAAATCCAAAACAGAATCAATATCGGTTGTTCATATCGATATAAACATAATCGTCTTTGATCATCACATGAAAAACGAAAACTTTATATCACATATAACAATCTCAAATCATAATGTCTCATGAAAACGAATTGAAAACATCAATCCGCTCTCACCAGATGAGATTCGAATAGGGTTTTACACATAGCGTATGTTTATATCTAATATAAACAGAATCGGTTTTGATCATCACATGACAAACGAAAACCGCCGTATACAAATCACCTCATGAAAACGATTTGAAAAACACCATTCTTCTCTCATCATATGAAATCCGAGTTGGGGTTTTTCGTACATATCATGTCATACGAAAAACAGTAAACATATAATCACATAAGCATGATATAATCGATTAGGCCTTAGTGACAAATATAATGATTTCATTATATTTTTACACAAATACATATATATATATATGATGAATATGTTAAATTATGAAAGTAAGTTAAGTATGGAAATTATGTATTAAGTTATGAAAAGTATGAAACATAAATAGGCCACATTTATGTATATGTAAATATAAGACTATTAACTTTTACAATGTATGTACATGATATGTTACATGTTATATATGCTAACATAGATAGGTTATGATAAAATGTAAGTTATGAAATCATAGATGAAATGTAAAGTAATTAGAAATTTACATGATGTAGGCTTTAAGTTATGAATTATGATATGCATGTATGGAATAGAGGTTACCAAGTTATAGTGTGATGATAATAGAAAAAGGGGGCTGTTTTAGTATGATGGCCGAATGGTACTTATTTGTAGGTGAAAAAGGTATTTTGTTTAAGTTGTGATATGTAGAAGGAAATTAAGTGAGTGATGTTACTAGTGGTAGTATGACAAGATACCGTATTTGACCGAGTATCACGTTGCATGAAAACAAGATTTGCAAAGTTATGTTGTCACATCTCATGTTTTTAAAAGTTCATATGCATAGGAATAATAAACACGAGACGAATGATTCCGATGAGACACGATAAGTTATGTTATGTTCATGATCATGATTATGTTATGTTATGTTGAAGCGCTGTCCTGACATCGGGACCGGAGTGGTAGATGTCAAGGGCCCATGTTTACGTTATGGCTGAGTGTAACACCGGGTCTGGGACACGGGATCTCAGTCATAATGCGTCACTGTTAGCACATGTGCATATGATTCATGATGTTATGTCGCACATGTACTATACGGGGAATATTCGGTATGTCGTGCGTTGTTATTCTTATGAAAAGTGCTATAGCCAATGATGTAAATGTTATGTCTTTATGTTATGAAAAAGTCATGTTATGCAAGTTACGAATATGTCATGTTATGCAAGTTATGAAAATCATGTCATGATTATGAAAAGTCATGTTTACGAAAAGTCATTTTATGAAAAGTCATGTTTTATGCATCACCTCATGACCATGTCACCTTAGGGTTATGATTAAGAATTCTTTAAGTATATGATAGCACTACAGTGGACAATGTAGTGTTAAGCATGAGAATGTAGTACATGTAAGATATGCAAAGATGGTATAAGTTATGGATTAGAAGTTAAGTATGGATGTAGTATGATGTTACGGATTAAGCAGAATGAGATGATGTTATGCTATGTATGCTTTGAAATCTTCTTTATTTACCTGCTTCCAGTTTACAACAGTTTATTGATATGATATGATAATGTACTTGTTAAAAAGGAGACGTGCTTATTATACTCAAAATGTATGGTATTGTGATTTGTTACCCCGTCTCCCCATGTATGATCCACATGTCGTATCTTGTAAGACTACTTGTTGAGCGATTAAAAGTCGGTGGCTATCGCTCATACTTGCCTCATTTATAATTTTCTAGATAACAGGTATCAATATACAGGCTTGTTGAAGACATGCTAGATAGACCATTGATAACGAAGAGCATACTGAGAGATTATTTCGAAGGCATTAAGTTTTGGATTATGATGTATGATATATTATTTCAGTATTCTGTATATGATGATTGTACAGTTTATGATGTAGTACAGTGCACGTCGATGAGGATTTGTTTATGTTATGTTGCTTCCGCTTATCGATTCATTATTCATGTCGACATGTACATGTATAGTATCGACGCTTTGTACTCCATGGAGTAGAGTACGGCGGGTGCACTGAGCCGGAACCCTGGTTTTGGGCGGGGCGCTACAGTTGGTATCAGAGATGGCTCTAGATCCACTGCGGACACATAAGTAAACAACGACATGAACTTAAGCAATGATCTTAGAATTTAAAAAATGATCATAGACGTAAGAAACGATCTTAGATGAAAGCGACAACCTTAGTATAAGAGAAATAGTACGGTATTAGACAGATACAAGAAAACTAGAAAGTATAAGTAGGTCGTTTACGCTTTCCGACATTTGTACAGGTCAAGTCACTAGAATACCTCAATGCTATTTTCTAGTTAGTAACATAGTAGTTATAAACTGTAATTTCCACAATTTCAGGTTTAGCTCTAATTGGGATAACATTTGGAGATAGTGATAGAATTTCTTAGGCTGATTAAGATATGATATGTAGTAGAACTATAAGCAGTGATTTATAAGAATTACGATGATTAGAGTTTGGCAAATATATGGTACAAATAGTACGCGTATGAATAAGACGATGAAATTAGAAATTTTCAGAGTAGGTCAAAGATGTTAGTCATATTAGGGATGTAAATTCATAGTGATAAGAGTACGATTATATAAATAGATATAAGGATATAATGAGTCAGGCCACATTGGGAGCTAAATTATGAATTTAAAAAGTCGTCGGACTATCTGATTGGAATTAGTATGCGTAAGTTGAATTGGAATAGGCATGACTAGAATTAAGTTGATGTGATTTAACCGGATTAGGGTTAATGGCTGAAAAATCGGTAAGTATAAAAGTTACTGTAATGCGCAGAGATACGAAGTTGTAGAATACCTAAGCGGATTAACAGGAGGTATACAAAAATTGTGAATCTAGAAAAAATTTTATCATAAGTTGGCAAATATTAAGTTGAATCAAAGGCGATTAAGAAATGACGCTAGAAATTAAGTATTTAAATCATTAAGGACAAAATCGATACAACCCCTAAGTTTCGTGGACGAAACTTTTTATAAGGGGGGAAGAATGTTACGACCCGAGATCCCGGGCTAGTGGAAATTATGAAAATAGAACGCAAATGCGATGTTGATGAAATTGTAGTGGAATTTTAAATTTTTATTTAGAATTAATAAATACATCGACATTAAATATCGGGGTTAGAAATACACATAAACATAACCTTAAGGTAAGTTAACGGATATAACGAGACTGGTTGGGACTAGACAATGACCGTATAGGACATACAAGGTATTTAAATAAATTAGTCGGTAGCAACATAAGTCGATAGAGATAAATCAAAACGAATAAAAATACCCGATACGATAACTACAATACACACTAGTATCATATTTTCTTTCACTTTATCCTACATGGCAACAAAAGACAAACCCTCTCCCCATTTTTTTCCCCATGGCCGCCCCACCCCCTACACAAGTGGGAAGAATCTTCCACTTTTCTCACATGGCAAACAATGCTATCTTTTCCTACAAACTTTCTCACCCACTACTCAACTCTCTTCCACTCCCCTCACATGCTCACATGACAACATTTTCCTCTACAAATTTCGGTGAAAACCTTCCCTCCACCAACACACTTTTAATTCTTTATTCCTCTCACCTCACATTGTCTTCTCCTTATTCCTCTATTGCAACCAAAAGTTGCACAAAGAAAAGAGGATTAAATCCTTCTTTTACATTATTTCCTACACACTCTATTACCTTCATCAATTGTCATAAACTTTAACCATCAACCACAAAAGTTTCCTTCCTCCTCCTTTTGCTTCTCACTCTCGGCTGGAGGTGTGCAAGAAAGCACATTTGATATCTTTTTATCTTATACACCAATCATTCATCTCTTTGCTACAAGAAAAACACTTAAACCCATCTCCTTCCTAATAATTTCGGCCAATACCTTCAGATGGAGCAAGAAGAATGGTTTTCTTTATATCTACACCAATAACCATTCCTACTCTAAGGTTAGACAAATTCCCATCATTCAAGAAAGGATCCAAGAGGTGTAATGTTTGGAATAGAAGGAAACCAAGGTAAGAAAAACTCCATGAACTTAGGCTAAATTCTTCTATTTTCTTTATCTTCATAAGTTGTACACTAACTCTCCTTTCGGGCATCATAACCGTATACACCAAGGAGAAGGAGGAGAAATGTGTTCTTCAAATCCAAGTGAAGGAATCACCATCTAAGAGTAAGAAAGTAAATCAAGGCAAGTATTCTTCCTAGATCCTACATGGTTTTACAATTACCAAGTATTTATGTTCATATCAAAGTTGGATCATCATGTAGTATGTTCAAGATTCTCTTCTCAAGAAAGTATAGATCTATATTTGAATAATAAGTATATACATATATACACTATATACACACGCACACTATATACATATATATACACTATATATAAACACGCATATACATATACATATTATAAAGTATGTATGTTGATATATATTTATATATGTACAAGTGTATAGATCTACATATATGTATGCATAGATGAGTAGATGCATATATATAAATACACGGGTTTGTATAAAAGTATATATGTATATATATGCGCTTTTATATATATGTATGTATAGATGTATAAATGTATATATTTATACATGCGGTTTTGAGTATAAATATATATATGTATACAATCGGTTTTTGATGTATAA